>QLNU02015003.1:138302868-138342420 GCA_006491805.2 Dysdera silvatica | reverse complement strand
GATAAAAAGGAGTTCAGTTAGGTAGAGTTGTGTGCTTCAGCCAGTGACATTAGAAATAGATATTATTTCGAAGCGAAAGTTCTTTAAACTATACGGTTCTGTAATTCCGATATTGTCAGAGTCCGTTGCTAGGCAAAAAATGTCCTTTATTCTATACGGCTTCATAATTTCTACACTGCGAAGCGAAAGAAATGTCTTTTAAGCTGTACGGCTTCATAATGTCTACACAACTGAAATAACATTAATGGAAATTAAAAGGGTATGTTTTGCTTGTGAATAATCTAATTTAATTCCAAACTACAGCATCAAGGTAAAATATTGATTTCGTGAGTCTCTTAATTTTCAATATTCTCTGTTATAAGAAAAGTTTTTTCTACCATGTCTGTGATGAAAACTTCTTCTAAATTATTCACCTCTTTCTTTTTCAAATTTTCAATTGATTGCATTTTAAAAGCAAATTAAATCTAAATAAAACTGAGAGTGAAAATTAGTATATTTGAAATTATAATTCTCGGTGAAACATGGTATACAAAAAGTAAAATTGAAAATTTTCAGGTACGTTAAATTAAATATTTCTTCAATTTGTCAGTATTTGAAACGATCCCTGGAATTTAACTTCCACTTGTTTCATCAATAAAGTATGATTATATTCTTTGTTAAAGTATAAAAATGCTTGCCTAGCCGATGATGAGGTAGTATTAGATGACGAATTTCTTGCGAAGAAAATAAATGATTTATCGACTCCTGGTGGAACCACGAACTCATAGTCACTTTGTTTTCGGTCAAGTGCTTTACCATTAAGATACGGGCGTCAGACATTGTTTCCCAGTGTATGGTTGTTTCGTATATGAAGCGTCACTATGCATGAGTTTTATATTCTGAAATCAGACATATTTTACTAAAAACAGTAGCGATAATGGATTTATGATAATAACCGATTACTAAATAAGAAAATATCTCATATTATTTTACTCAAAATCAGAAAGAAATAGTTGAAAAGGGAGTCGAGGTTTAACAGTGTGCGAATAACTGAATTAAAAATTTGTACAATGTATTTTAAAAGTAACGTTTCTCAAAATTTTTAAGAGTACTTGCCATTTTAAATATGAAATTGAGGCTGCTTATGATGTTATTTTATATGTCGACGAACCAAATATGGCAAAATATTACCATTTTGAAGTGAAATTTTAAATTACGCATATCATTTGTAACGTAATTTACAATATAATTGCGGGCTAAGTTGTAATATGTTTTGCTGTCATTTCACGATAATTGAAACGATTAATCGGCTTAGATATGTACAGTATACGCGTCTTATAAAAATAACTTTTTGTTATAATGGAAATATTAATATAATTCTGCTAAATATTCATTAAACCAAAAAATATTACAATTTTTTAAATTAAATCACCTTATTTTAAATATTGAATAAGCCAGACAATGCGGCAAAAGTATTAGTTTTAAAAAGTTTGACAATATAATATATATTTCATGATGATTTAATTTCTTTTGGGTGTGGTGGCAGATAGAGAGGGACGAACTAATTTTTAATAATATTACCTCATCAAGCTAATATTCGAAATGTAGCAATTTAGCAAAAGACAAGATCATAGAAAGTATTCCTCCTTAGAAAACGCATTGGACATGCACGCCTTTTCTTATTATCAGATGTTGAAGGGAGAATATGCTCCAATGTTCGCTGTCCATAATGGATTATAAAACGTTTTGTATGTTTATCTAGTTATATAAGACTCAATCAACATACATCATTAGCTATTAAATTAATTAAATAGCTTGGACATCAGAGTGGGCATCCAATACTATTCTTTTAATAATGAAATAATCTTAAAATTTTTATGTGATACATACATCCTTACTTGGAGGAGAAAAAATTTGAGATAGTTAGGTTTTGAGATATACGGATTCCTACATACACATATTTTATTGATCATTATTAGTAATAACATGTATACAGGCATAGCTACGAAATTTTTGACATACCTCAACAAAAGTAGTCTGTTAATAGCTTCTGATGCCTGATTTTCTTTCGTAAGAAAATTTTCCGACGGTTAAAAATAGCTGCAAATCCATCCTACGCAACATTTTCCCTAGATTCAATAAAATTTCGTTACATTACAATGGTCTTTTCCGCTGCCTTTGTGGTGACAAATAGGTATGATCAAACGCGTAATAAAACGAGCTTTACTAGTGCACAGAATATAACCTACAGCGAAACGACTTTGTGTCCTCGGTCCTCTCAAATTTTGCAAGTAAAATGAAACAGTTTCCAAGAAAAGAAGGGTAAAACTGACTAGTTGTTTATTATTCACCTTTTCCAACACCCTTATTGTTCGAAGTCACTGAAGTTACTGAAAGTACGAAGTTACTGAAAGCGCAGAAGGGAGTCGTGGTCTTTTGTAGATTTCCGGGAAATTTGCAATTTGCACCTGTTATTTTTCTATTTTTTTAAGGTAACTGGCAGTTCCTTTTCGCTCTCTACCTTCTTCCAAATGGTCCATCCTCTTCCCGTTTATGGCTTTCTGGAAACTACTGATCCGTTTGGCCGTCTGTTTTGTAAGGGCACTTTTCTATAAAAAAGAAGTAAGTAGAATATACGGGAGCGGATTGTTTGTCCGATAAGTCGTTTACCCGGTTATGCCTGACCAAAGCTCGGTTATATCGAGCAGAATGCATATGAACTCCGTTATGACGAACGTACTCGGTTATCACGTGAAATAGTGACGGGCAAAAGTACCAGACACGGATGTGCTACTGGATGTTTGTATAGATAGATCTTCAGACATAATGTTTAATGAGGGGGGGAGATAACATTTGAGAGTGAAATTTCTAGATACGATGGTTATTGAGCAATTTTTGTCCGCTTTATAGAGGTTTAGCATACGTTCAATGCAGGGGATTTATGTTTTACTGGTGACCCTTTTGTTGTCGTTTAAAAAGAGTTAATGGCTGGGATTTTATTTGTCCTTGTATGAATAATTATGCTTAATTTTCTGCTGTATAGATGTACCATAAACTTAATATTAAGAAAATGTTACAAAGCAAGAAGAAAGGGGAATCCATTGAACTAAGGCAAAATAAGAGCGCTACTACTTCAGTTTGGATTTTATGAAACCTTAAGTCATTCTTGTTATGTGCATTGTGTTTTCTAGTATATTTTCTTAATATCCGATGAAATTTACCTTTAAAATATGGAACTTGAAATATATCTATTTCACAAACTTTCTTAGGATATATTTTATATTAAATTAAACAACAATGTCAATCAATCAACGTTTATTGGCGTAGTGATACCAACGCCGATGGTATGGCGTGATTAGATGGTGAAACGTTCGAAAGAAAATAAATATTTCTGCGTACGGTGGGACCTGAACCCACCAAACGCAGAAATATTTATTTTCTTTCGAACGTTTCACCATCTAATCACGCCATAACATCGGCGCTGGTATCACTACGCCAATAAACGTTGATTTATATTGTTGTTTAATTTAATCTGCGTAGTGTTCGATTTATATAAAATATTTTATATTGTTTTTCTTCTGTAGGATAATGTAAAGATTTTATAGTTAGGGTCTGCTTGTGGAACAGTTAGTTTTTGTGTCAGCATGTTATACAGATACGATTCGTGTAAACTTGTACTACAGATAAAATTAGTGTAAACTTGTGATGTAAACAAAATTTTGGGTTGGGTATTGGATCCTGTTTTGTGAAAATATATTGGATAAGACAATAATAAAATTACTTTCAGATTATTTTCTAACTTAATGGACTAGGTTCGCAATTTTATTTTCAACAACCAGCTGAAAAGTTTTGAATTTCGGTAATATAGAATGTGTGAACATTACTTTCACTGAAATTTAGGATTCAAATTATTATTTTAATTAAATAAAATTGTTGCAGAGATTTTTGGGTATGTCGCGTTTTGGATCTTTATTCAGTATATTCATTCTACTTTGTTATAATAACGTCGTGATGTCTTGTCATTTATGTTATCTCCAATTCAGCTCTCATATATAGCTCAGCTTTGTAATTGATTATTTGATCATGTGCTTATAAATAAATTTGTATTTTATTACAAGTATATGTAAGCTTAAATAAAATAAGTGTTTAAAAGTTTTAAGTAAGAAACTTATTTTCATCATATGGCAAAGAATGCACTTCTAAAATTCCTTCACCATAAAAATTTCTGGATTTTTTTAAACATTTGATTTCCAATATTACAAATATTGGATAATCATGCTTATTACATTAAAGTTTAATGAATTGGGTACAATTGCTATTTTGCGAGTAGTTTGAATCTTACTGCTACCAGCTTAAACCAATTGCATTTGCATCTAAATATACTTCATGATGTTTAAAAGTTTAGTGCGTTTCAGTCATGTGCAATATATTAGTTACTGTGTTTCCAATACCCACTATTCGATGAATGAATGAATGAACGACGTATTGGCTCGAATGTAAGTTTTGATTATAGTATGCTCAATACATCCTCCTTCAAGCAGAGAATCGGCTACAATAGTTGTTCGAAGATTGAAATAAGTTATTCATTCAGTGCTATAATGTATTTTAATTCCAATAGGCAAAGCTATGAGCCTCTAATTTGCTTTACCATAGATAGAATATGAAATATTAAGAGATTCGATAATTTTTGGCAGAATTAACTAAAAAAAGGAATTACTATTCATCTCAAATATTGAAGCTTAAAACTCAAAGACAAAGTATTTATGGAATAGACTAAAATGTTATTGCCCATAATTTTATTTACCACTTTCACTAAGCGTAATTGGGAAAATTTAATATAAATATAATTAGGTTTGTCCACAAAAAATGATAAAAGTTTAACTACAAACATTTTTTTTTGCATTTGTAAAATTCTAAAAGTTAACGTATTAAGAAGAAATGGGGACGTTTATGCTTAAATTTACAGTGGGTAGAATTGAGTTTTTGAACATTTTATTTTCAACATGAAGCAGAATGCGCATTTGGGGGGAAAACTATTTTTATATGTATTTTTTTAGGATATAGCATAATAATAATTCCAGTTATGTGTTAATTACCACAGTCAAAAATTAATTATTTTCGATATTCAGGTAACTGAGCAATCATTCCGTAGCTTTCAGTTTTAAGTACTTATATTAACAAGGTTATTCAATGTAGTTTATCTAATTTTTCCCCAAAATTGATTAAATTTGAATTTATTGATTTTCCAGAGAACGAATTTCTATCCAGAAATTAATTTAACGTACTTAAAAGTAGTTTATGGAGACGTGGCTTTGGAAAATATTAATAACTTTTAAATGAAAAATCCTTTCTCTCGATATATATATATATAAAACAATTCGGATTGTATATATATATATATATATACAGGCCTGCACAAAAGTTTAGACACAACACAAATTTGAGTATAACAAAATACTATTAAAACTGAAGAAGTAGGAACTTTAATATTACGAAGTATGAACACATGTAATATGCAAATTAAAAATTTGAGAACAGAAATCACATCAGTAGCGAACTTGCTGCAATATATAACTTAAAATAAGTAAAATATGTGGCACAAAAGTTTAGGCACAAACATAAATTTTAGCACTTGCATAAGGAAATGAACAATTTTAATAATCAATGTAGCCACCATTACTTCGTATTAGATTAAATACGCGGTCGTTCATTGAAAGCACAAGATTTTGAAAGGTTTCTGGTTCAAAATTAAACCACGCTTCTTCTATAGCCTTTTTAAGTTCTAAAACGGACGGATATTGCTTTCCATTGGCATACACAACATTCGTTAGTATGCCCCATACATTTTCGATGGGATTACAGTCAGGACTAAGAGCAGGCCAATCGAGAACTGTAATATTTTTAGCGCTCATCCATTCTTTTGTTGACCTGGATGTGTGGATGGACGCATTATCTTGTTGGAAAACCCAGTTTCGTCCACATAAAAGTTCGCCAAAAGGTAATAGGTGACTTTCAAGAGTTGCCTGGTATGCCTTGGAATCTTGTTTTCCATTCAAAAACGCCAAAGAAGTCTGTCCATTGAAGCTAAAGGCTCCCCAAACCATGACTGAACCTCCTCCTTGACGTCTGCTGAACCGACTTAAGGGGCGTTTTCGAAGATCGTGCCAGTAGTGCGAAAGGCCATCGGGACCATCTAAGTTCCACTTTTTTTCATCACTAAATAACACCTGCAGCCATTCGTCACTGTATGATATGTGCTGCCTTGCCCATTGTAGTCGTGCTTGTTTATGATGTAATTGCAAGCAGGGCTTGCGGCGCATTTTTGCATATCTCAAATGCCTGCATTCTACAATCCTTCTACGTATGGTTTCTCTTGACACTCGCATTGCTAACGTGTTTTTTATTTGATTTGCAGACAGGCTTTCATTTGAAGCCAATCTTCGTATTTGTCTATCATCCCGAATGCTGGTCACTCGAGGCCTCCCAGATCGTGATTTTGGTTGATACTGATCACCCCGGGATAACACTCGATAAATGCCTCGCTTTGAACGGTTCAATGCAACAGAAATTTGAGTAACAGATTTACCTTTAGTTTTCAGCCTCCAAATCTTCAAAATCTCGTCATTCGTAAATTGCTTTGACTTCGGCATCGTTCTAAGCATTCTAAATTATTTCAGGCCTTATATAACAACTCTGGGAAACGCCCCTTCGATCACTTGGGAACTTCGCGCCGTTAATTTGCATAAATCTGACATATGTGCCTAAACATTTGTGGCATGCAGATTCCAATATTACGGTGTTGGGATATTTTGTTTCAGTACTTTTGGTAATCTTTTAAGTTGCACAATTTATTATTGGTTCTAGGATTATTTAGATACAATATCGGCGAAGTTCAATGCAAATTCTCGCTTTTATTTATAATTTGCCTCTGTGTCTAAACTTTTGTGCAGGCCTGTATATATATATATATATATATCATCATCATCATATTCAACCATTATCTATCCACTGCTGGATGAAGGTCTCTCCAAATGCTTTCCACACAAGTCTATCCTGAGCAATTCGCTTCCATGTCACCCCAACCTGTTTTCTTATTTCTATATATATATATGTATATAGTCAGAAAAAGCAAACCAATAACAGGGATTTTGTGCAGTCCCTGATGAAGAACAAAATTCTTGGTATTGTTTAATCTTTTACTCCTCTTCACCTTTTACTACTACATGTCAATTTTTATTCTGAGATGTTTCTACTACTTAAATTTACTTGGTTTTATTACCTTGTGTGATATTACTTTACAACTTTAACTTTGTCCAAGTTAATATACATTTAGATATGTGTATTCATGTATATTGTATTAGAAGGTACTACATGTCACAATCATACTACAATTTTGCTATATATATATATATATATATATATATGCATAACAGACAAATCGGTTTAATTTTTACGCACACTAAAACATATTTGAGTAACAGTATCAAGGCCATAGCCAGGATTTAATTTTTGGGTGGGTTCAAAAATTTTTTCAGCATGTATCGATACAATCAAAGCATGCAAGGCCGTAGCCAAGTCCCATTAAAAATTTAGCCTTAGGTAGGACCGGTACCTAAGATCTCTCTCTCTTTGGATACGGGCATAGACAGTGTTGTATCAAATTTATATGCTTTCTTGTTCAATAACGTTGATTTTCCTTCGTGTTTATGTCTCATTTTCCATGATATTTGTGATTTAGTTTCGTTGCAATTTTTACCGATTTCTCACAGTAAATTTGATTTTTTAATCTTTATTTTCTACTATATAGTCTTTATACTATTGGAATTAGTATAAAATAGTCTTTATTTTATACTAATTCCAATATATTTAGTGACATATATTTTCGGTTTTATATAAAAATTCTGATCTGTTTCACTTTGAAAACTAAGTACAGAGATTGTGGTCAAAATTACCGGACATAAATACAATAGTTTCTCCCATTAACGAATCTGAAGGGAGGAAAAGGTCGTCAATAGAAATTTCTTTAATCCGAATCTTGTATTTAGCAAGAATGTACTTCTCAATGTTTTATTTGATTCCCTTTCAGCATCATAGGTTTAAGGACGTTAATGAATTTGATAAATGCGTTAAATCGTTTAGAAATCTTTATTATTTTGATATCATAAACAGGAAGATAGTGCTAAAATCTAATTTGGAGTGTTATGGTAAGATACATAACATCTTGGAGGATTACTTACACAAGAGATAGGTATCAACATGTATATGTAAATAATATTGTTTCAGAATCATTAGAAAATTATTATGGTGTCCCCCATGGACCTATTCTTGGTTCTTTACTGTTTTTGTTATTTATTATTGATATTATGTTTGTTTCAAATAAGGGAAATACACACTATACACAGATGATTCCAGTGTGTTTTTTCAAGATAATATGAAAAAAGCGTTAATTTCAATTCGGAAAGAAAAAATTGGTAAATCTAAATCAAGGTTTAAGAGCAATCAATTGAAAATGAATGAAAGTAAAACAAAAATATTAATTTTTTACACCAAAAATAAAAAATAGACAAATCGGAAGTACTTGGAAAGATCCTTATTAACAATAGAGTAATTGAAATTGTTAGGAAAGTTGACTTTCTGGGTGTGACTTAAACTGACGATTTGTCTTTGAATAAACAGGTAAATAAAATCGGTAGAAAGATTAGTTCAGGATTAGTTATTATAAAAAAAATACCAAATGATGTTCCTAAAAGTCTGTTGCTGAGTTTATACTTCCCTTTGTCTACAACACTATAATATATTATAATAGAATCTGAGGTGGTTTAAATAGTAGCAGAATGAGTACTATTAAATTATTGCAGATTAAATTTTTAAGAATTAATGGGTATTGGAATGAAATATTGCTTAAACATGGCTTGCTTCTAATTTACTGAAGTATACTGAAAATAATGTATGAAAGGATCAAGGAAAATAAACATGTGGATGTAATGAAAATTGAGTATTTTAATAAAATAAACATGTGGATGTAATGAAAATTGAGTATTTTAATAGTAATACATATTTTAGATGGAAAAAAAATCAATTAAAATTACCAAGGTTTAGGATCGAATTGTTCAGGATGGGAACTGAATATATCGCAATAAAATACTAGAATGAAATTCCTGACGATATTAAACACCCAAATAGTAAAAAGTTATTTAAAAAAGATTATTTAAATTTTTGTCGGATAGAATTTTGGTGTCATCGTAATTTGTTGGGTCTCCAACAGGTTAAAATTTATTTTTTACTGGGGACCTGCTATTTGTTTGCATGAGCATCTTCAGTTATGCACTTGTAATGGCTTTTTTAAAAGGCATATTTTTGTTTTCGTAATTCATGGCTGATTGCTATTTGCAACAATGAAGAATAAACAATATTATTATTAATCGTTATTTCATTTTATTAATAAAAGTGTTTATTAAAAACACTATTATTAATGAAACTAAATAACGATTCACTAGGAAGATCCATAAAAACAGAAGATTTTTTTTCACTGTAGTAGTTTTATTATTATTAAAATAAATAATAAAAGCATGAATTTGAAATTCCAATTTCATACTTGCAATTTAATGAAGTTCTGTACGGTACAATAATAATTATATTAATAGAGTAGCGCACGGTTTATGAATAATTTTTCATTTAAAATTTAATTGCCAGCTATATCCCTTTTTTTGGCAATGCACCAGGAATTAGAAAGTTGATTGCTTTGCTATTACTTCTTTAAACCATTACAGAAGATGTTTGTCAAATTCTTCTCATTTAGAAAAATATTTTTTTCAAATAATTGAATGTGTTATTATTTTTCCTTTCTTTAATAATGTTTATTTTATCCAGATGTGTGAGACGCTTTCTTATTGTGGCCATTTTTCTACTATTTCTACCAACACGAACCCCTTATTTCTTCATATAAATTAAACATTATCAGTTCACGTCGCTAATTGGCTTACTTCTACTCAACTGCAGGAAATGTAAATGGCGAGAAAAGGAAAGCAATACTAATCATCCGTAAAAGATGGATCATTAATCGGAAATACATTAACATTAGGAAGCATTTGCCAGGATATAAAAAAGGCCGTTAAATGGAAAGAATCGTTAATAAGAATACCACTATTCAGAGAGAGAGAGAGAGAGAGAGAGTGACATATATGAGAAAGGGCTAACCATTTAATAAATTAATCTCAGGTCGCTTTCGCATTTGATCTTAATGATGATCTCACTGTTCATGCTTTTTTACTGAATTTTGAAAGTGACTGTTGGAGATATGCTACAGTTATTCCACTAGTATCGCAAGTTCTTGTTTAAAGAAAAGGCAGCTCAAGTTTCCAGTATTGCCAAGTCCAAGTTAACTTCAAGTTAAATTTTTAATATGGATGGTGCTATAGTAAAATCTAAAGGTTTTCTATTGTGCTTAAATTTTTTGGCATCATGTTAGGCGAAGTTTAAATCAAAAATTTTATTCTTCTGAAATTGTAAAAAACCAGGGCCTGCCATGTGAACGGGTGCGCTGTCATTTTTATACGAGTAAAGCCTTTCATCATAATGTTCTGAAAGGGTTAGGAGAGAAGAATTGTCCAAAATGTCTAGGAAATCTTCTTTATTAATTCTTATTTGGCACCACTTTCAACGGACGTAATTGGTGCTCTAAGAAATTGTTTCACACGAAAACATCGCAATTGGGCTTCCTGAAATCTTTGACTATATAGTTTATTTTTATTTCATGAGGGTTTCATAAAACATATTATTTAAAATGAACTTTACATGGTTTAAGCTCGGCTTATTTATAATTATAATTTTAAATATAAATGTGTTATTATATTTTGACAACATAATGCTCATATAATTTACGAGATATAGTCCATTAATTGGACATAGAAAGCTATGATAAATTTCGCAGAGAGAGAGACTTCAATGCATTTCGAAGTGATGGCCATTTCACCACGGATCTACTATACAATTTTAATTTCACTAACATATGATTATCGCACAATAATTTTAATTCATAATAACTAATTTCTCTCCAATTTAGTTGAATTATTTTTTTTTATAAAAGAATCGATCGATCCTATGATTACTTTGGAAAGACATTTACTTTCTATCGCCTTATCTTTTTCAGTCCATTCAATTTATATATTGCAATCGTGTTCTTTTATCCATTTAGTTTTATCTGATAACTTGGCGGTAAGGTCGTTGACATTTTACAAGCTTGGTAATATACAGAATGGCGTAAGATTGAAACATAATTTTATGGTTTGTATTTAAAAATTTCGCCTGACTTTACACAATAATTTTGATTCGATGGATACAAAACCAAATATGGAATAATAGAACCGATTTATCTAGCCCAATAATTTTACGTTTAATAAGAAGAAACCTTTTAGTTTTACCTTCATCTTAAAGAGAAAGTTTGACGCACTTAGCTTTTATTAACTTCCGTTCAATTTCTTCTTCAACATAATATATTTATTAATGCATATTTCATGCTCAAATACGACGCGAGCGAACGATAAAAGAAAATTAGTTTTTTGGATAAAATTGCGGCCTTCCATGACATTAAATTCTCTTTTATTATGAATTTATTGTACCAGAAAATTTTTCACATCGTTGTCCTTATATGTGACTCATAAATACTATACTCGTATATAGCTCAATGTATGTGACAATTAATATGTAACTCAGATTTAATAAATTATTATGTATAATCTAAAAGTACACATGAGAGTATCGCTTATTTTCAAGCCCTTTCTTCTAAATAGTTAAATCAACGCCTGCTTTTAAAATAATGGTGTTATTTGATACTAACAATTCTCAAGCTCGGTTCCAGTGGATAGTTTCCTTTATTTGAATGGAAAATCAACTGAAAAAGCAATAATTCAACCAATCGTTTCGTTGAAGAATCCTAAATGGGTATAAATCCTACCCTCTTATGTTTGCTTTCATTTAATCAAAGTGAGTGTTTCAATCCCTTCTGAGTCCACATCTTGAATTCTGATTCATTTTCAGGCAGCGGTTTTATTTCGTATTTTAAATTAGAAAACAAATTCAATACGCCCCTTTTTTTGGCAACGTCTTGTCGTTTTTGTTTAGACTTTCATATTATTTGGTACAACTGTTTTATAAGGTTTGGTGCTACCCTTTTTTGCACTTTTTGGTACTACTGGTTTGAAGTGTTTGGTGCAACAGTTCTGCGATTTTCGGTGAAACTGTTCTGCATTGTTTGGTGCTGCAGTTTTCAATTATTATTTAGGTTTATGCAGGGATTCATTACTAAAATGCTTTATAAACAAGTTAGTATTTTCTGTGTTATCCGTCTTATTTTTCTTAATTATTTATTATTTTGTAAGTATTTAAAATTTCATAGAAGTAAAGTACTAATTAAAAATCATTTAGACATATAGTCCGTTCGCAGAAAATTGCCCACAATTTCGTTAGAATTCAAGGGAGCTGAAGTATAAGACGGGTTGTTTTTTTGCATTGGTTTTTCGTGCTCGAAAAACTAGGTACGAAAAGACGCCCTTCCATCCACTGCAATGAAACAACCCATCTGTTACTTCAGCTCCCTTGAATTCTAACGGGACTGGTGGACAATTTCCCGAAAACGGATTATACATTTTTAGTCCAGAATTTAGAAATGGATGTGTAAATTTCAGAAAGTTTCCTTGAAAGTTATTAGATTTTTAAGATACAGTGCGTATAATTGTATTTAAAATAATGCAAATCATCTCGGTTTAAAAAGTTTTTATACACCGTTAACTGGTGTTTAGGGCGTACTATCTTTTTTTCGTAAAAAAGTCCATTAAACTGCAATAATTTGTGTTGTTTTGGATATTTATTGTGTGCTAGATGTTTGCAGCAAAATATTTCGTGTGGTAGTTTTGTTTATGTTTCCAGTACTTTAGTTATTTCGTTGTATATAGCAACTACTGAAAGTTGAACGTAGTCAAATATACGATTATTTGGAAAAGTTGAAGCGTCAAGATTAAGGAGAAAGAAATATAAGCAGCAATTTTTTTTTTAAACCAGACCCTTTTAATATACTTTTTTGTTGTACTGACTATGTGCAAATAATTCAAATAAAAATTCTTAAAATCCATCTTAGCTACATCTGTGACAATTTGTAAAGTTTCATCTAAACATTTTGTATTCATGGTCAGCCACTCTGTTCGCAATTTCTCTTACAAATCCCACGTCTATGGTTATTGTGCTTGCATAAATGATTCAAAGAAATGTATGGGGAACGTTTTGTGGCATGAACTGCGATATTTGACAAACACATGCTCCATTGCTCAAACTAGAACTTATTTGATTCATCATCACAATATTTGATGAGCCGTAAAGAAAAAGTATCGTCTTCCGCTTGAGTCGAATTAGAGACCTCTTCGCCGAAACAGAGGTGCCATGACAACTAGACCTCAGACCCAGAATATTAAGCCTTGTCTTCATATTTATGCTTTTCACGATCTCTTCTTAGTGACAGTACAATGGTCAAGGGAAATGGTTAATGAACAAGAGTATCAGGGTAGTGTTTGGTAATTTCCTTGGAGGGTTAATGAAACGAAATGTTTTTACATCGCGTCATTTTGGTATGTAAGGCCAGATTTTTTATATCTGGGCGATCAAGTATACACCGCAAACATACATTAACAATGCGGAATAAGGAAGTTAAGTAATGTTATGAAAACTGTTCCATCGTGTGAAGCACATTTATGCACATTTAGTTCATGTTAAATGAGGGAATCGTTATTTATTTAATTATCGAAGTTAATAGTTATTCCTACAAAGATGTCAAGCGTGTGTATATCACTTAAGAAAACTAGTGTGGAGTTTCGAATTATTATATTGGGGCATTAGGATTAAGATCATATGGTGTTCGATAAATGCGTGAGAAACAGAGATGTGACTTGGATTCGAGGAAAGTTATTTTTTCTTCAAAAGTAAACACATTCGTCTTTCGGCGTGGATAACTTTGTTTACCTAATTTATTTTCATTCCCGAACAGGAAAAGATTACAAAAAATAAAGGACCAAAAAAACAAGCGGAAAGAATTTTAAAAGAAAGGGATTTTTTTATCATGATTTATCTTCCTGACAGCGTAATAAATTTCCCTTTTCTCTGTAAAGTTCAAGAAATCGAAAGTGAAAAAAGTAACTTGTTATCTTTCGCCTCAAAATATATAGAAATGGAAAGACTTGCGATTTTGACGGTAGAAAATCTATAAATAGACCTCTAGAATAGATTAGATACATTCTGTGAGAGAGAAAGATACAGAAGAAAAATTTATTTCATCTATTGAACCAAGTAAATTCTTGCCATTCTTAAGATATTATGAGATATAACAAATAATATGAATTTTATTAGGAAAAAAGGCATACAAGACTCCTTCGTTAACAATTTATTGCATTTGGAAATGACAGTCCCAAAGCGGTCCGTCAGTATCCTTATTTCATTCAATCCCTAATCCTCATTTTAATCTCATTTTAAATTATTAAGTTGTAAACCAAACAAAAATTAAATCGCAAGAACGAGGACACTTAGCCTGTGATGGTCGTGTGTGTAGGGTCTGAAATCAAGGATTATAGATTGTGGTTTGGTATACGACATTATCATATGCAATCCATCATCAACGAATGTTTACTAAGTCTTCTTCAGCATTCTTGTGTGATAAAAAATGAAAGTACTTCAATTGGGGTATAAATTTCCTTTAAAAATGACGTATAAAAGTTTGATTGCTATTGTTAGAAGCAGAAGAACAACAAGTGAGAGTATACAATAGAAGTTAGTGTTTTCAAGTATAAAGATTGCATGCAAATTTAGTGCTTTCCATTAGGGTGGAGAGAATTTTTTTTAATTTTTATAAGCTAGACTATGGAAAGTGTGCCATATGTCTATACTAAGAATCCTGCAAAATCATATTATTTTCAGTCAACTCCTTGATCGCCCTTCATCTTATTGAAATAATTGTCATTTTAACCCTTTTTATGATTTTGTAGCCTGATTCAGTATGATTATGGCATGATTTATTAAATAGCGAAGCCAAGAGAGCTACTCATTAAAAAGATTTTGTCCATCTTAAACGTACCTATACAACGCACGTTATCCCCAAGGTGTCCTTGGGATATCATGAGGGACATCACGTTATCGTCAGGATATCCCCAGAAGATCCTGCGGATAACTTGTGTTACGTTGGACTTATTAACCGGCTCGAATGAGTTCGAAAATGAGCTTGAAAACAAGCTTCGCTACTTAGTCATTGCAAATAAATGAGTTTGTTATTGGGTGTGACGGCACAAATCTGAACACAGGACACATAGCGGGCATTATCCGCCAACTGGAAGAAACCTTCGAGCGTCCTCTGGAGTTGCTGGTGTGTCTGCTGCATGCAAATAAGCTGCCCCTGCGCCATCTATTCCAGGCACTCGATGGCACGACTACAGGCCCGCGCGGATTCTCTGGAGATATCGGAAAGCGGCTAGTGACGTTTAGCGAACAGTCTGTCTCCTCATTTGCACCAGAACAGCTGACCGAGAAGCTTCCCAATGTTGACTCGAAGGAGTTGAGCACAGATCAACGTTATCTACTAGAAATGTGTACTAGCATCAGCAAAGGTGAATGTAGTGTCGATCGGGCAATGAAAACTTTGGTTGCCTGAATCACTCACAATGGATACCGACAGCTTATCAAATCCTCTATTTATATGTAAGCGACATGGAACCATCAGAGAATCTGAAAACGCTGGTGACGTTCATCATTCGCGTATGTGCTCTAACGTGGTTCGCCGTAAAAGCCCACTGGTCATGCAAAGATGGAGCTAGGCACCTCCACCAGATACTCATCAAGTCACGATACCTCAGCCCTAAGCACAAGATCTTTGACCCCGTCATTCATCGCGAGGCATATTTCGCTCACCCGGAGAATCTACTCCTGGCCATGATGACGGACCATCGACCACACATATGTAAGCTTTTCCTGCGACGAGTGATGAAGGCCAGAGCTGCAGCGGACCCCAGTGGACAAATATGGATGTTTAAGGTTCCCGCAACACTTAACTTCGACGCCGTGGAATACTTCGACATGATCGACTGGGCAATCTGCCCTATCTCGGATCCTCCCGTAATCAAGGCAATGACAGATCCTGAGCTCAGGGATCTCATCACGACGGAGGTGACTCCAACTCTCATCTTTTCAAAGTTCCCCAATCGCATACACACATGATGTGGAAAGACACGTGAAGCTGGTGACCGAGGCGGCGAAAGCTGTTTGTGGACAGAAATCGCGAGATGGCTTCATTCGTGCACGCATCGCTTCTCGACAGCTAATGACGATGTTTGAGCCGAAATGTGACTTCTCTCACTTCACCTTGTAACTGTTTGTAACATTTAATTGCAATAATTAAGTTTTAAGGTGACTAAACTGATTATTGACTATGTCGTTATATCGTTGTAATGTCGCTTAGTGTTGTAAAATAAAAGGTTGCGAAGGGCGATCTAAATATTGTTCAAAAGTCTTGAAATTTTTACACAGTGTTCTGTTGGTCTAATGGCATCTTTTGACATATCTAGCTAATTGAAATTAAAAAAAAAATTTTTTTGGCCCATTTTCACTTCACTCTATTTTCCATACGCATATAGAGAACGCACGTTAGCAAGAAATATTTTATAGGTAATAATTTTGACACCCACTTTTTTGGCTTAAACTAGCGCTTTTTGTTACAGGAGAAAAAGAGACAGCGTTCACAACCTAGATTCGAACTAGGATATTTCCTTTGAGCCCGAAGCGTCTTAGAAGGCTAAGCCACCCAGGAGAGGAACGAAACTCCCTTTCACGATATTTAAAGATTGTAAGGTATTACAACCCTCCTTAGGTCTAACACAATTGCCAAATTATTGTCAATACACAAAGGCTTTTTGTGTTGGCCATAATTTGGCAATCGTGATAACACTGAGGAGGGTAATAAGGCCTTGTAAGAAATATTTTAAAGCATTTATGTTTCTAAATCACAAATTATAATTGTTCATGCTGGTAATTTCCATTTAGTGGTTTATTATTTAGACATTAATGTTCCTTATGAGGGTTGTCCATGTATTTAAACGTATAAAAAAGCAGCAAATCATTAAATTTATATTTATATATAAATGATTTATAGTTCACATTCCTTATAGAGCAATATTATTTATTCAATTTGGTGAAGTCAATGTTTCGTACGACTGTATGCGAAGTTTTGTTGACAATAAAAATCATTGCGAGAAATATTGTCAGTTTTCACACAAAAAAGTTTAGCAATTGATGGAAAATCATTCTGGGAATAGACATTTTTTCCGGATTTTATGAAATATTTATGAGGATGGGAACTGATTTTTGACATTTTACTTCCATAGAACGTGAATGGATATTTTTTATATTTTCAAATGTGATTTCAGTTTTTTCAAAAGTTAAATAATGTTTGTTTTATTTGCTTTACCAAATTTAAATATGTAAGGTATTTTAATTATATTTACATTGTCTTGATATGATGAGCACCTCTTAGAAAGGATAGGACCTCTTAGAAAAAGAGCAAATAAGCTTTTATCTTTGTCAAATTTAATTATTATATAAAAATGTCGCTTTTCAATCACACACTAGTGGCTGATAAAAAAGTTAGATTTCGCTCCATTATATGTCCAAGATCTCGTGAAACTTTACATTAGACTTAAAGAATGAGTTACAGCTAAATACAATGCAACCTGCACATATCGCTACACCTTGTTCGACGTAGAATGAGTATTGTATTCCCTGAGCCATAAAAACCAACCAACTAAATACAATGCAAAATAAATTTGCCAGAAGTGTATGTTCAAAAAGTTTATTGGTGTGTGTTATTTTCCCAGAGGAAAAAACTATGTATTCAACATGCAAGACTAAATAATACATGTTCGGATGTTCTCATGTTGCAGCTTATATGACACATTTATAAAAACGTAAGTAATATATATATATGTGTGTGTGTGTGTGTGTGTATATATATCATCATATTCAACCATTATCTATCCACTGCTGGATGAAGGTCTCTCCAAATGCTTTCCACACAAGTCTATCCTGAGCAATTCGCTTCCACGTCACCCCAACCTGTTTTCTTATTTCATCCACCCATCTAGTTTGAGGACGTTTTCTAGGTCTTCGGTGGTCTCTTGGAATCCAGTTCAGAATTTCTGTTGTCCATCGTTGATCAGTTCTTCTTGCAATATGCCCAGCCCATCGCCATTTCAGCCCTTTTACTTTAACAATGATGTCCTCTACTCTAGTTTGCTCTCTCACCCAAGTGTTTCTTTTTCGATCTCTCCTAGTTATTCCAAGCATGCACCTCTCCATGCTCCTTTGCGTTGTCTGTAACTTTCGTATTGCTCCAACTGTTAGACTCCATGTCTCTGATCCATAAGAGAGGACTGGCAATACACACTGGTTGAAGACCTTTCTTTTTAGACACAAAGGCAATTTCCCCTTCAGGATAAAACTGTTTCTTCCAAATGCACTCCAGCCAAGTTTAATACGTGTATATATATATATATATATATATAAATAAATAAATATGTACAAGATACAAGCTATTTATATCAATTCAATTGTTTAACACTTAGGGAATTGTCCCATAAACACCCAGTTGGTTATTGGAATTCGAAAAATGCACTAGAGTGAGATCTAGAAAAAGTCCATCAGAAAAGAAAAATCCATGAAATCACCGAAAAACCGTTTAGAAACTTTAAGAACAAGAGGCCATTATTCGCCATAGATTACGACTTTTCTGAGCACGTTGACTCTAACAGGTTCCAGTATTAGACAGTGCAAAATAACATGCTCTACAGTTTTGTCGACAGTTTCATCGCAAAAACAAAAAGTAAATTCAAGAGGGCGGAATCGTTGGAAACATTGGCCAAACTTTCCATGACCAGTCAATAATTGGATTAGCTTGTAAAAGAATTCTAGATGGTTTGCATCCATTCTATCTTTGACAGATACGGGAAATTTTTCTTTGTAATGCTGCCTTTCTTTGATTGCTTCCATATATCCTTCTATTTCTTAAATATTGAATTCTCAGAATATTTTCTGATTTCAGTAATAGGAGTTCTATCATACATTTTCGGAAGGTCATTTTATAGGGCGAAAAACTAGGAAAGTGTTTCTACGTTTTTATTACACTAATTTCCATTGTTGGCTTCAACCCATTTCAGTTTCATCTTCCAATGATTTAAGTGGAGATTTGACATAACTTTCCAAATGATCTCGGGGATGGGATAGTGGTTGCGGCGCAAATTTGAATGGAGTCGAATGTGATCCAGCTATCAGTATAAATGATAGCCATTTTTGTTGATATACGATATGCTTTTTGATTCAAGTACTCAAGAACAAATGCAATCTCCATTGCTTATACTTAGTTATTTGAGCACACTGCATATAATCTGTATTGTCCCTCTTTGAAAATAATGCCCGCCCATATAATTACGTATATTCATTTATGCAAGAAAAGTAACCACATTAGAAAGAAATAAAATTTATGGTCTATATGTGATTGGCCTGAATATGAGAATGTTTTGGGGTCAAGCAAATTTTCCACAAACGTAAAGAAGAAGAAATTTTATGAAATACATGTCCCAAACGAAAAGTTTTATAGTGCAACAATTTCGAAGTCTTCAGTAGAAAATGAATTGACTAAATAGTTTAAAAATCTTTCTCGTTTCTTTACAATCAAAAGTATTATAAATTAGCCATTTTTCTATTTTTTAGGTTGGCATCGTTAAATCAGTTGCTATCAACTTTGAAATCATTAAAAGGACTTCTTATATTATTGAAAACTTTGGAAAGAACTAGGTTTCATTTAATTCCTTTTCGGAACTTGACTATTTTTTTAAAGTTCTATTTAAAATGAAAATAGCTTTAAGATACAATTTCTGGAATAATAATGATAATTAAAATCTGACGTATCGTTTTACCAATAAAAATATTTAATATAAAAAGCTAAATAAGTTTTATAATGACTCTCAGTAAAAAAATAACAGATCTTCGTCTCCACGTTTCTTTCGAAGTCAACCGCGACTCCATCTTTGTAGGACAATATGATGGAATAGATCAAGTTATAAGGCCCTGCAGGGGCAACATGTTTACATAAAGTGCTGTTAATTTGGGGTTGACTCTTTTACCAAAATAGAACTCTTACTGACAAATTTCTTGCTGCAATCGTATGATTCCTTCTTAGTTCTGATACCTCAGATAGCTGCTGACCCCAGCACCATGACCTTTAACGTGCTTACGCCTAAGATAAAAAAATACAGGTCAAGATATGAAATTATTACATCACATAGTTTCCTCAAACATGTGATGTAAAAGGCCTCTTTCCTCTTGACAAGGAATTCATTACTTAGTCGTATGGAAATGCTTCTGTTATTTATAATCAGTATCAACACCAACAGAGCCATATGTAGAGCACTCATTTGCAGTGTATGACATTAACTGAGTTTCATAACTTGTGGGTTTACGTAGAGCCCATGGAATTCTAGGCTAAAGCATCAGCCTCTATTTTGCTGTACAATTCCCGTTTTTGGCGATATAGGTATTTCACACTGGCGCAATGATCGCTATTTTGGCATAAAAAAAACAACGATCTGCGAGTACCCGATGAATCTAAACATTGGCAAAATTTTTGAAATGTTGCAAATGAATACTATTTACAACCACGTGATGCAACGGCAACAAAATGGTAGATATGCGCCATTCCCCCTTTTTTTTGGAGCCTTAGGTTTACATATTGCTTCGATGACGTCACCTATAGTATTTAAGCAGAAGAGAATGTCTCTGTGCTCGGCTTAATTATTAGTATTAGTACTAGTCAGTGCGGTACCGACCGTACTGCAGAATGTACGAGGGTTGTTCAAAAAGTTCTGCCTCCACGTCTGTAATTACTTCATTAACAGAACAAAATAAAATAGTTTGCAATGAAATGTAACTTTGAAATGTTCTTTATCACATGATGTTTTTATTTCGTAAGTGGGACCACTGACTTGGAAACAGTGAAACGGAGAATGTCGGCCGATAGAAAACGTGTGGTCAACACAGCGCTGGCAAAAATTTAGAGTTTCTTGGAGGAAAAAAAAGTGGAATAATTTATTTTTTTTACTCTTCACCTTTAGACAATTAGAAAGTTTTATGACGTTGGCAAAATCGAAAGTTTTATGGGGGAAAAGATCGACTTTTTGCTTTTATTGGTCGGAAAAATTTGCGATTATAATTGCCTATTTTGTTAGTAGTTATATTCGTTTTCCCGTATAATGTTACTACAATTTCTAGAGGGAGTGATTAATATATATATAAGGTTTTCCTCGCCCATTCTTGGCGGAAACAGGCTTTGGGACGGGCAGAGCGCCATGTTCCCAAGCCTCTTTTTACATCACTTCTTAATGTGCCATGTCTAGAAACTTCCTGACAATGTGACACGTGTTTAGGATTGTGTAGTGATTAATATATATATATTAGTTTTTTTTCATTGGGTGGTTGAAAAAATTTGCCTTCCACCCCCAAATGGAGGTAAGCCCGGGCCGCCCCTGATGGCAACTGATGCAGTCAGTGAGCAGGATGAATAGTCATTTATTTCCTGGATGTTTTAAGTTCATTTTGCTCATAAATCCGAGGAATAAAACGCTCCATTTAACTCATAATTGGCGTGATTGCTTATGCCTGGATGGAACAGTGGTTAATAATTGTGCTCGTGGGATTATTCGAAAGTCACTAATCATTGTCGATATTAAATCTTTACTCTTGCTTGCCTGTTGTTCTCTGGCCTTCCAGACATTTCAAACGTGCTACTCTATGTCGGTGGGGATTTAAGGTGATGTTCCACACTGGATCTTGTTCACCAAAACCCAACTTGGGTTCTTCCACCACATCTCGTTAAGAGCTCTGATCCCCAAATGGAGATTCCATCTCTTCTTTATTTCCTTCCTCATCTCTTTGACTCTATGTCCCTCCCTCTCTCTCTCTCTCCTGGAAACACAGTGCCGCTTGCTCGGCCAACATTTCCAGATCTTTTATTATGTTTGCATACAAAACGACAAACTCGTTGTTCTCTAATTGTTGTCGTTGAATATATACATATATGTTTCGTTGAAAATCGCAAATGTACTTCCTTTACGGTTTACATTTTATCAAGAACGGGACATTTCGAATCCAAATTATTAATGAACGAAACGTACCTCATTCGCGAGATATAAAGAAGTTGCAGTATGATTCTACTTAGATCAGTAATTAGGCTTTTTGTCCTTCTACGAAAGTTACCTGCCTGATTATTTTCATAATTTATTTTAATATTTCTTTTGCCTATTTGTCGATAGCATTTGCTCGTAATCCTAGGTTGTTGAATGTCATTTTAAATTTGGTAGTTCTTCTCATAATTGTTTTCAGCGTATAGGAATATTTAGTTCGGAGGAAATGTCTTTCGCTCGAATTTGATATTTTGCCTGGCTTACTATTAGGCATTATCGTCACTGTTATAGAACTCATTGCACTGGATCGGTATTAGCGAGCTGGTGGTAACAGTTTTTATGGAAATATGAACGAATTTATTTAAAGTAAACACTGTAGTCGAACCTGCCGATTCCGAACCTCTTTTATCTCGAATCATCTACATTTCACTGCAATTCCCAAATTTCCCCAAATTCAATGCGTATTTCAATATTTATTTCGAAGAATTTTCTCCCAAAACCTGTATTTCTCAAATTACGCACCAAATGCAGATTTGAAGCAGTCGACATCACTTGGGTGGTAAAGGAACGACAGCCGTAAGTCGCAATGTTCTTGGAAATTTACAAAAGAAACACGACTCCACTCGGGTTTCAGTAGGGACTAAGAATTTCGAAAAATGGTGGTTGAAGGAGTGAATAATAAATATCTGGTCAGTTTTAACCTTATTTTCTCGGAAATTGTTTCATTTAGCTAGCGAAATTTAAGCGGATCGGGAACACAGAGAGTTACTTCGTTGTATTTGGTGTAAATGGTATTCTCTGTATTAGTAAAGTTCGTCTTGAGACGCTAATAGACGCAAATGGCGGCAATGAAAGGGATGCAGAATATTCGCTCGATTAAAGACAAATTTAAAATTTAAAATTCTAGGACGGAAATCCTCCGATGAAAAAGAATGAGATATTGACTAGGATAGATTTGCAGCGATTTCTAACCTTCAGAAAACGGTCCAGTCAAGGAAGGTCAGACGTTAGAAGCCACTAACAGAATATTTTTGTTAGAGTATATTAGAAGTGTTTTATCTACACCTATGTACTTGTTGTTATTATTAATGAAATATCTTCAATAAGATCTGTATATGTAGGAACTTGCACATACCTAAACCCTTTTATCACGATTTTGTTTTTAGTGATGAGCGACTGCGAGATGTTTTCGGCGATTGTCTCGATTATTTAGAGTTTGAATCGACATGTTCGGGTGTAATTTGCAATTACAATCGAACATCTCGATTGTTAAATTCACTGAGGCAATCACGATTCTTTCGATTATAAGGACATCTCGTAATCGCGCATCACCAGATTTTTCTCTTTATTCTCCTTCCTGCGACGTTCGAGATAGAGAGGTTCGACTCTATATATCGAAAAATATATCATTCGCCAGGGAATAAAGTCTCTGTAGAAAACCCTCAAACGTTGTTTGTATTTTTGTGACGCAAGGATAGTAAAGTTATGATGAGCCGGGGCATGAAGGATTCCCAGGAACCAGAACCTCCACCTCCCAGGGAACCTAACCCCTGGTCGTGGTCATAACTGCCCGCGTTTTATCATACCAGGTATATAGTGGACCTGCATTTGTTCGAGGAATTAGAACCTCTATTGGCTTATGAAACCGAGTTCCTGCCTACAGAATCGGCAGTTATTAGATGATCGCGTAGCATCATAACATTCTGTCCATGATTTCGACATCAGTGTGGAAAAAATCGTAACTTTTCTCGTAAATGATTCGCGCAGCGTAGTCTTAAGATTGTCGCCATTTTGGATTTGTGACGTAGGACTCATTTATTTGGGTTAACTAATATCACTGACGGGATTTTTTTTTGTATATATAATCATATCATTTGTTTTTCGTCTGTGAAAGCGGTTCCCCACTTTCTCCTGAAATATACCTCAAGTCGTCCCTACACGCTATTTCCCCTGCATAGCACCTGTGCATACAAGAAAAGCGTCGCCCCTACGCGCTACTTCCCCTGTGGAAAAATATGAAAATTGAATTTTATAATTCATCATATTTCTTAAACGATTTTTTTTACACCAGTGGATAGGCTGTGAAATTTTGTACATTTACGAAATTACGCTATCATGATTTGTTCAGAAGTTATAGCCGAAAAACAAAAATATGGCCGATTTTCGAGGGGCGGGTCCACCCCCTAAAAATATTTTTTAGCTGATAAAAAAAATACGTATCCAATGTTTTTACACCTTCTACAAATCCACCAAATCTCATTAAAATCGGAGGGGAACACATGGGTTGCTTTTCTTGTAAGCGCTACTTCCCTTGCGGAAAGAAACAAAAAAAAAAGAAAATTTAATTTTATAACTTATTATATCTTTTATACAATTTTTTTACACAGGTGGATAGGCTGCAAAATTTTGTACATTTACGAAATTACACTATCATGATTTGTTCAGAAATTATAGTCGAAAAATATGGCCGATTTTCGAGAGGCGAATTCTCCCCCTAAACGTATTTTTAGTTGATAAAAAAATACGTATCCAATAATTTGGCCTCCTCTACGAATACACAAAATTTCATTAAAATCGAAGGGATACACTTTGGTTAGTTTCCTCGTAAGTTGAAAAAATAACTCTGAATTTAAGTGAAAATTGTGATAAAGTGCCAACACAGCCAAAACTTGACTTTTCCCGCCGACAAATGGGTGATAAGTATAGATCATTTCACAGTACAGTAGAAGCTCTTTAATTCATCATTCTTTGGTTCGGCACATTCTATAATCCGGCATCGATCGAGCTGCTCGCGTTCGGTTTTTTCGGTTGGATTTGGGCTTTCGTTGGCCTTGTCCGCCAGGTCGGATGAAGACGACATGCAGATGAAACTAAAGTCTCGAGGAAACAGGCTTCTGATGCATTAAATGCATTTATAAAATTTGCTGAATCCAACAAAAGCTATAACTCTTCAGAACTCATAAGTTTGCGTATAATCCGTAACAGTCTTTTTTTTCTTTTTTGAAGAAAAGATCCGAAACACGGGAGCAACGTGATATCACAGACTTTTTAAACAGTAACGCTGATGTGTATTTTTTCTTACTATAGAGCAGCTTATTACAACTTGTTTCAAATATTATTGCACTGTATTAATTTTTCTTTGGTATTCCCGTTAAAACCATATTAACGTTCGATAACCTAGCAAAATCATTTATCCGGAACGGCCGTGGTCCCGAACGTGCCTGGTTAAAAAGCTCCTACTGTACCTGGTATGAAAAACATGCATGGATTGAGTACTCGGTTAAGAACGAAGAAATATTTTGTTCTGTTGGCCGCCATTTCTCATTACCAAAAATAAAAAGGAACTACTAGTAAATAAGGGGTACTCAGACTGGAAACGAAACTAAGAAAAAAGGGCCGATGGAAAGAAGGGCACCGAAAAAACGTCCGTGGAAAGAAGGGCCGATAAAAGAAAAGGAAGACGTTCACAAATTTCATAATTTTAATTGCAATTGAAATAACTGCAATGTTCACAGCTGCAACCCTCTTAAAACGATTATCATCAGGGATGCATCGAGGGGTGCCTTTATCTCGGATGCTACTAAAGTCACATCTACCAAATTTTATAGACAGATAGTACACATGAGTGTCTTTATACATGACAACATATCAGAGGCGTATTGAGAAGTTCTGGAACCCCTATTATTTATCTCGGCCGCTATTGAAGCACATTTACCAAATTTCATAAAGTACACATGAGTGCCTTTAACATGCAACCTATCAGGGGCATATCGAGTGGTATCGCATCCCCCTATTATTTATCTCGGCTACTACTGAAATCTTACCTTACTGATTTGTGTAGTTATATTTTCATGATAGCAATATGCAAATCGAGAGGGTTTGATAAGGATGATTTATTTTGATGTACCAAATGATGTACCAACTAATTTCTATAGCTATTTATTAAGAAATTTCATTTAATAATTATGCATTTCCTCAATTAGGAAATTAAAGACCATTACCATACTTCTTTTTCCATAACTATTTTGCCATTGTCTATTTTATCCAACCCATTTTTTCCGCTTACCATGATTATCCAAATTGTATGATATACAATTTAACTGTTAAATTGTTCTATTTTTATTGCCGTAAATCAATTTTTTTAACCTATTTTTTTCTATAATGAAGAAAATACGCGAGAAAGATACAGACATGAACATAAATATTCACATGGACCGTGCGAATGCTTGGGTTAATGTATGCAGAATGCAGTTAAACCTGCATTCTGCATATGGTTGTGTGTAATATTTGTTTCAGCCTCGGCTGAACGGAGTTCTTCCACTACGAAGCTTATTAAAACATGCTTACAAGCAAACATGGCTGGGAAATGCCTTCGTAACTTAGCCGTTATATCCATTGAGCGTCATTTCAGCAATGCCCTCATGATTAATCCTGACACAGTAATTGACAAATTTGCACCTCGAAAGGGATAACGACGTCAGTTTTCGTTGTAAATATTCATTAAATGAAAGAATATGTTGAAAGAAATAGCGAAAATGGAGATAAAGAGGATAATAAATAGTAGAGAATAGAAAGATAATAGGATAGTGGAGAGCAGAGATATAAGAGGATAGTAGAGATTGAAGAAAAAACAGAAATAGAGATAAAATTGCGAAGAAATATGGAGAAGTATTAAATGTAAATATTCATTTTTTCATCAATTTCAGAGCCGATTAGCTTTGCTAAAATATTAAAACACAAGTTGATTCTAAAGCGTGTTGTTTTGTATAATGAGGCATTGCATACTACAATTCGGAGTATAACCATGAGATATATGGTGTAATTCAAATATGTAAATACATATTTGTTTATGTAAAATAAATACCGAAAACTATTATGCATGTCAAAATAACATACGTTTTCTATCGGAGTGTTTCTCAATTGTCCCAGAGATAGATTCCTTATTCGGAGGTTTTCGTTCTTCAAAGGTGTCCGTTAATGGAAGTTTTATTTTATATTTGTTAAAGCTAATGTACGAAAATGACGTCCCTCCCCCTTCCGTGGCACACACTGCAGACAGGCCTCCTTGTCACGCCACTTGGGAGAACCCGCTTTCCAAAGTTACCCCAATGAAGGCCCACCCATAAAAAAAATTCTGAAACTGCCCCTGCATTCCCCTCTTGGCACGTGCCTGTAACGAAGTTTTTCAATTGTGAAAGATGCTAAAATATAAAAACAGGCACACACGCGTGACACATAGCGTAACAAATAGTCTACACCGCTCGTATGATTTACAAATGTACCAGAAAACTTACGATTTTTTCACGCTGGTGCCGAAATCATGGACGAAATGTTATAATGCCACCGCGTTACCACTGCGCGGACCGAACTCGAAGATGTGAAAAAAATATGGTTGTCCAACCACAAAATAGAGCAGGGCGATATCGTCGACGCATTGAACCGCCTGTACGATTACAACGACTTTTTTTCGTTCTGATACTGTTCTAGAGATTTCAAAGGAAATCGATCGGCATGAAAAAAAGCTATCGCGCACTTACGTTCGGATATTTAAGAAAGTTGTTTTTTAAAGCACATTGTCGTAAACAATAAATATATTTTTCATGTCCATCCTTTGTTAGATACCGGCTTCAAAAGCTTATCTTACCCAGTGTCAAAGAACTGAAAAAAATGAAATTGCAGAAGAAAAAACGCTAGAACTGTGATATATCATTTAGTTTCCGCTCAATCGCCTGCATCTAAAAATGTGTCCTCTAATCCATTTTGTGTTTTCTCAATTCAATATATTATTTTGTCATATGGAGCAACTCCCAATTCGAGTTAAATATTAATGTTTCATCATATTTTAGTTTAAGTATATTGTATATTTAATATTCACAAAGAATATCACGTGTTTTATATTAAAATGTATAAAATTTTTATGGTTTGACATCCATGTGTATATTCAAGCAAAAGAAGTTTATTCATAGTATTTGTATCACGATGTTAACTATCATCATAATGCATAAATATTAATGAAACTGCAGGAAGAAACGAAATACGGTTCTATTACATATATTTAGACAAAAGCAGTGCCGTACAAAAAAATTTTGATTTCTTTATCATATATGGAATTTCTGTTTCTCTTAATTTGCCAATAGTTTTTAGTTTTAAAAAATAATATTTTCGTTTTAGTCCTTGTATATAACAAAATATATTTGTAATGTGCACACATATTTTGACACTAAAGTATAATTTCTGTGATTAACCCGCTAACGCGCGCGTCTCATATAGTTACACGAGCACGCGCGCTGAGTAGTTTACCACTTCAAAGAGTTATTAATAGGTAAAAATATATTTAATGTACTATTTTACTAAAAAATATTATTTAATATAAGAATGAATTATAACAGATGAATTGCATAAGAAAAAATCGTAATAATACTGATAATAAATTATAATAAAACAATAACAATAATGATATACTATTTTAAAAATTTCGAAAAAGTACCCACTGATTGGAGTTGAAAATTTACTTAATAATCCGTTTAAGAGTCTAATTAGCAGACTTCTGACATACTATGAGTCTGCATTCGTAACATAACATAGAAATCCATCGCATTTGAAACATTTCGTTTGCGTTTTTTTTTGTCCTTATTTCTTGGGCATGCAGAATACCATTTGGTCGTTTTTTCTCTCTTTTCAGAAGGTGGTTCTCCTTCCCTTATTTTCGAACATGAAGCTTGAAAATCTTTGGGCAAACTTATAATTGCTGTTTGCCGTTAAATAAACGGTTTCGCAAGTGATAATTTCAGATCTTTTAGAAATAGCCGTCGACCTTTGTACTGCAATGGTGGAATTTTTGGGAACAATAGCACTATTCTTATATTTATAGCTGCAACATTTAAAACAAAAAAAAATAGGCTTTGGCCATCTACAAGTTATTCTGGCTGTAGAATAATTACAACTCATTTCGTCAACCGTATCAACCGCTTCTTTGGTCATATTACAGAATGATATAATTTTCGGTTTCTTCAAGTCTCCCGTTTTTATATCTATGGAACCGTCGTTATATAGAATTGGCAATAACACAACAATTTTTCTCTTTTTAGGAACATATGATAATATTGTCGCATCTTTTTGAAATCCAAAAATTGTTGAGTAAACTTCTCTTCCTTTTGGATTTATGAATTGCAATGGAATTTCCCGTTTATTTTCCTCATGGTTCCATCAAGCGTTATCCTGTGTCTTAAAATATCTTTAGCTAATGAGTAACTGGTGTACCAATTATCAACAGTTAGATTTCTTCCAGATTTATACGTTGACTGAATAAGCATTTTTACCACTGCATCTGGGCCGTTGCTAATTTCATATGGACCATCCTGTTGCTTCTAGCGTATATTTCCATCTGCCATGTGCACATGGTCCTGGAATCGATTAACGAAAAACTTTTATACCATATTCAGCCGGTTTATTTGGCATATACTGCCTAAGTCCACAACGTCCTCGAAAAGGCTCCAGTTTTTCATCAATTGTGGTATTTTAACCAACAGAGTATGTTATCTGGCAATTTTCTATAAATGTTTCAAAACAATCTCTTATTACAGCTAATTTGTCTTATCGCAGTTTTCCAGGTCTAAGAGCAGTGTTGTTAAATCGTATGCAAAATAGCAGAAAAAGAAAACGTTTGTATGGAATCGTGGTGCGAAAATGTCAATACCAGTCCAATCAGTTGCCCACAAATTTCTGACAATTGTATGCGATGATTTGTGCAGCCCGCATAAATACAAAAGGCCTAGGCACGCCCTAATTTTCAACATATCTGTAGGCTTACCATCTCGTTGTCGTGAAAATTTAGAATAAATATTATTAATATACATATTTGTATATTCAACAATTGCTTGAATTGAAGAATGGTTAATAAAATTTTCCCAGCTCTCAAGTGGAGTAGTAACATTTCTTGCTTTCGCTGTAGGGCCAGGAATACAAGATACAATATTATTAGCTTTCGCCCTCACACTGGTTCTGAATTTCTTTTTTTTCCCATTTTGTGCATCCATCTTTTGAAACATGTGTATTAGTCTCATAATCCTCTTCTTCCGAAATTTCAATATTCTCTCCTTCTGTATCAGTATTATGTTCACTTACACTTTCATGAACACTACATTCTTCGAGATCAGAAATGTTTCCTTCCTCACTTTCTACTTCTGCTAATAAAGCTTCCAAGCGTTTTACTTCCTTCTCATACGAACACCTATTTAGCACACATTTGAAAAAAAGCACAACAGAAAAAAAAAGCACAAAAGTAAACAAATGCACCGATTCTTAGAGAATATAAAAATCTGTAAATACACCGTAAACGAAATTTAGAACGATATTAAAATCTTTGAAAGAGAGAGGTGGTACATGCGGACGTAATGAAGAGTTTGCTTATGGCGGCATACCAGATTAAACTTACCAACAAGAATGCAACCTAAAAATACATGCACATCGATCAAATACTCAGTTGCTCCTAACGCAAATATGCGAGGCTGGTCATTGCCCCCTTCGCTCTGTAAACTATGTCTCGTCAAAATTTAAGTTCAACTAAAGCGCGCGGCGACCACTTTTCCTGTTGCTTTTTGAAACATGCAACTTCTTCAAAGGAGTTGCAATCAAGATTATGAACAATATTAGCTCCCTCGTTCGTAGAAAACAGTGGCTATTATCTCGGTCTCCGCTTTGAGCTGTCCTGGATTTGTCAACCAACGACCAACGTTGTACTCGACGCTATTGTACCTTAAGAATTTTTATTACGTCGTTGTTATTAAAGCATTTGTCCGAAAAAGAAATCATTGAAACGGACAAATGCTTCATTTTCATGGTATCGACTTTTAAAATATGACGTTTCGTCCACCAACCACGACATTACGCAGAAGTTCTTGTAAAACCTTATTTAACGCCTTTAAAGCAGTGGCGTACTGATAGCTCCCATAAGGCGGGGCCCCTAGGGAAAAATGGACCCCCCCCCCTTTCGTCGTTTATTTTCCATAAAATTTACCAAGCAAAAAAATAATAATATTGTGTATTTTATTTAATAAGCATTTTTTTTATCATTATCTATTTTCATATATGCATATACAAATTAATTTTCGTACAAGGGGGCCCCAAATATTATTGCGGGGTTCCGATGTTTTCCGTTACGCTACTGCTTTAAATTATAGCTTCATTTCATCTACCGGGCCAATACAACTCTTATGTTCTCCCAAATACAAGTACGATGAGAAAATCCGAGTAACATAAGCACGCACGCGGGGTTGTTTACAACCCCAAATCAAAGAACTCCGCCCTATTTTTTCTCAGAAGTGCAATAAAAATGTACAGAGTACCCATGTTGGGGAAATGGTAATAAACGCAGCTACTGAAAAAGAAACAGTTCTTGAGATTGTTAGATTTCATAGAATCGAACTTTTTTGGAGCTTGGGGTAGCTACACACCCCGCGCTCGTCCTCGCGGGTTAATATTTGTGAATAAACACAATTTATGTAAAATGTCAAATCCAACATAAATATCCATAAAAATATAATAAAATTAACAACTTCCGAATTAAAAATACTTCAGAATTAATAATTAATATTATTACATAGGAGTTTAATTAAGCAAACTATATAATAGAGAGACATATTTTCCATATATCAGAAGAGTAATTTGGTGAAATTCGTTTAAACATGATAGATATTAGGGGAGGTTAACTTTGTGCAATGATTAATTCGATCAAATCTCTGCCATGATCTAAAGTATGACTACTACCCTCAAGAAAATGAAACAACATATAATAATTGTCCAACATATATTTTGTGACGTATGCCGAACTTACGATTCATTGTTCCCTTGCGGTTACCAAATAAACGACATATAACTTCATTGTCTATATAATCCCAACCATATCAATATGTTCATTAATATTTATATATACATATAGTATATTCCAGAAAGAAAACACCCTTTTAATATCGTATGTTTTGGAAAGAAAAAAAAAACATTTCTTGTGATCTCACTTTAAAGCTTATCGATGGCTCTATCTTCGACATTGCAGATATTAAGATTCAATATAAGAAAGGGAATAACAAATAAAATTTTTGTCACTTGCCTGAAAGCAAAATACGAGAAAGGAAACATAAAGAAAAAGAAAAGAAAAAAATAAAGAAGAAAGGTAAAATGGGAATAATGATATTAAAAGTAACGAAAGAAGAATGTTTTAAACTTACGAAAATAATGGGAAATAAAGGAATCTAAAAAAAGGAAAATTAAATAGAAAGAAAAGAAAGAGTATAAATATGAAAAAGATTTACCAACAGTATAAGAAAAATTTCATAATGTTTCGAAAACTGCTATTCCCTTTGTCAAAGGAAGTACTTCGCTTAATAAAAGGAACAATAGTTTTCGAAATGCTGCGGAATATTTTCTTATATCTTGAGCCAGAGGCGAAACTTTGCTAATTATGATAAGCACTGATGTTGTTTCACAAAAATTTATGAAAATTATGCTTTATAATTATTAAAATAAATGGGTGACCTCATCATACCATCTTACATAATTACACATTTCTTTACTTAATACAATTTCTATATAACAAACCGTGAGGCACAACATTGAAAAAATGTAAATCATTATTCGATTCTGCCTCCTTCTTTTGATTGTTTTTTTTTTAGAAAAAGAGATTGAGTGTAGCAACTACCTGATGAAGGACAACACGAGATTTGACCAGGTGCTTATATTATTGTTATACGTTGGACCCCGTAACGAGATTAGGAGCCATGCCACTCTAAAATACAATTCATGATTAAACCGGACCTTATTTAAGACGGGACCTTAACACCGCCGGATAATTTAAAAGAGGATAATAATTACGAATCACATTGTTCCTATGGACTAACGTGTGCCTGCTGATGCATTTAGAGGATCTGTGTTCCAAGACGTGTTTAAACCAGTGGACAAACTTTTCACATAGACTTTGTTTTTCAAATAAAAACTTAGGACATTACTAATATTTTCTTTTTCAGCCAAGGAAGTATTGTGCTGCTAATGAATTATTTATGAATATTATATATTATGAATGAATATGTAAAAACCAAGTTCAGGCAAGATTTTGTAATTCGTTTGATTCCATTTGCATCGTGAATTTTTTAATTGTATATATTATATGCTAAGTTAATTCTAGTGAATGATTGTGACAATTACAGGCCAGCAGGAAGATATTGTAATTCATCGTTTACATATGGGGCAACCATTAGCATATTTTTAATTAGTGGCTAATTTCCATTATCATTTCTTTTAATTAAATTCTTTACTTCTATTTATTATTTTTTTAATCTAATCAATTATTCTAGTATTTTACTTATCTATCCTTTCGTCTATGGTTCGAGATTAGAAACCCTTTTCCTCCCTCCTTTCATTTATTCTACTTTTGGGTGGTCAATAAGAAATCACCATTCATCATCAGGTCTCGCCAGCCAAGTTTACAATAACGAAGCTCATAGAAGAAGGCCATCCTAGAATGCATACCTCAAGCATCTGTGTAGTCTTTGTCTATATCAGAAATACCGACGTACTGCCTGACTATTGAAACCGATTCAAAAATGTGCTTCGACGCCAGGTGTCTGGAAATGACACTGTGGCGAGAGGCAGTCTCAATTGTCCAAGTATACTCCAAGCCGTCCTAAGATGTTGCCGGTCATCTATCTCAAGGGATCTTGTAACTAACCGCAGAAATTTCTAGAATGACCAATTACTTTTGAAACTTGACGATATTGTACGTTCAGCAGAGACCTCTGGCGTAAGATCTGTAAGTTGTGCTATCACATGAGGCAGATGGTCCACCACATCGGCTTGTTGGGATCCTGGCGCTATTTGGCGACTGAAAAGTTTTCTTACTAGATAGCCTTGTCACCAAACTCTTATACTTTTTTTTTTTTTTGGCTCCCGTGCTGACCAATTCAACTTTTTTCTAGCGGTGCAATTTACTGAGTTAATATGTGAGGACAAAGAAAGTCCAGTGGCCCGGGCCCCATTTCGTTCGTGGGCCACCCTATATGGTAATTGTGTCCTTTGACTTCCTTTCTAGCCCTGCGGTGGCGCAGTGTGGTAACGCGTTCTCCTATTGCGCGGCTAATCCGGGTTCGACTCCCAGCAGTGCAAAAAGAACGCTTACTCAGAGATCTCATAAAGATCGCACTGCTCACTGTAGTCCGGGGTTTGGTTCCCTAGGCCTTAAGAGGTTCGGATTCCTCGGAAAACAGTAGGTCCCGGCGCAGCATGACCACTGTAGTCTTTGAGCCGTAAAACCAAAAAGAAAGCAAGAAAGTCTTCCTCTCTGTTTAATTTAATTAAAAAGCCTGCTTGTGTCCTAGTTTAATTTTGTTAGAAAATTTATTTTAGTAAATTAATTGGCTCAGATTGGAATTTCATTTTTGTCACGACAGTAACTGTATTATTAGCCATTTTCTTTAATTGTAGAAAAAGGGTTCGTTGCTAGTTAAGTAATTACGTTTGGGGTCAGTAACCATTTTTATTAACGGAGAATCAGATTTCTTTAAGATGAAGAAATCGTTGTATAGTTCAGTCAAATCGGTAGAAATCCTTTTTGGAAAAACGTTTTCTACGTCAATTTCATTTTTGGGTGTTAACCCCCCTGTATGTACAGATCCAATATATTATTAAATAAAACATTAGTTATATTATTAAATTTAGTTATATTATTAAATTAAAACATTAGTTTAATCCTTGTCAGTTTCACTGAGTCTGTGTTTATTATTTATTAGTGAAATATATGTTTAAATAAGGCTAGTTTAGTAATTAAGGCGTTTTATTAAGGCATTTTTCGATCAGTGAGCATGGGCCATTAGGATGGACTTCAAATGATGTTCTTTGATTTATGGGGGTCCTCTTGACTTCCTTTCCCGAAATCTTCAGTTTGCGAATGGCTTTCCAAAAATATAAAAATTTCCAAAAATATTTTCCAAAAATAATCTTTAAGTGACAGTTATTTGAACTCACAAAACGTTTATTCACATTAATATGAATTAATTAAAGATTTAACTATTTAACATTTACTCCCCCATAACATTGATCAGTCGTATCCTTTCTGTGGTTCATATTTTTTCGTTCATAAAATAATTCACATGGAAGTACCTATTTGCTCTTATACGTTCTTGGAATAAATTAAAGGATAATCAAGAACTAAAAACTAATTATCCGTTTCTAAGTATTTTTAAATAATAAAATCATTGAAGCACCTTCTTAAATATGAGAGCAGAATCATCACTGCTTGTATGTTATTAATCATTTAATGTTATTTAACTCTGAACATTGTTTCAAAATTAATCACAATGGATAGAAAATAATCAAGTAGAATTTACCGACGTAAATTAATACTCTGTTTTTTACTTTTCAAACGAAAAATTTCGCTCGCAATGAGAATTTTTTATTTTTACTTCGTGAACAGCTACGAGGAGTGCCTCCAAAATCCAGAAGTTGACACTTTTCCTTTTAAGAATCTGACAGGAGCTTCTAAAAATTGTAGAGAGCTCCACTTAAAGAGAACTTTCTAAAACCAAGAAGTGCACCGAAGCATTCAAGTGTATAGTGGAATTCTTCTCCGCTTATACCTTACTATAAATCTGTGAAAAAAAGGGAACATTTCTGCTCTATTAAGTCTTTTAGTGTCTTGTCGAACAAAACTTTCTTGAAAACTGTAATAAAAGTTTAGTCTTTAGCTCATAGGAGAGAGGGAATATATACGCGCTACAGAAGGGGTTTCCAAACTTTGGAATAGGGCTTCCTTCACCTCTTCTAAATTGCGACAGCTTTTAATGACAGACAAAAATTTATTTTATAAATATTTTCATTACTTTTTATCAAAGGTGCGACGATCAACTTGAAAATCTCTGCGTTGTAAATTGCAAATTATTATTCGTAAATAAAAATAATTATGCATAAGGAAATAGTTCATTCGATGGAGTACAAAATTCACTGTTTAGGGATTGCGCTTTTGTGTATTGTGATATCATATCCTTTGGGAAAAGAATCTAAATTTAATAATATATTTATTTATACCCGAACGCGTTTCAAGATGTGGTAAAAATTATAGATGACATGTTTGTAAACTCCAGAATTGAGTTAGCTGCTGTTTCAAAAGCAGGATTTGCGCAAAAATCGTATTATAGATTCCGTTTCGTTTAAGTTCTTTGGTTAAATATAAAACTGGATGAGACATAGAGATTTTAATGTAAAGCAGTAGGAGATAAACGGAGGCTTTTGTGGAGATTGCTTAAAAATTATATTTTCGTCCCATATATAGTTTATCGTTTTCTGAAAAATACAATATCACACTATATTAAACTTTATCAATAATCAAAATTCTTAGCAAAATGATTGTTTTTTATTTGTGCTTTTAAAATCTAAACGGTGAGATAGCTCGTAGCGAGGTTTATGTTTTAAAGTGATCTCTTAATCACCGTACGGTTACACATAAACCGCAACCGGGATGGAAAAGTTAAGCGCATAAAAGGGAGAGGAAAACTATTAGTCATCACATCCCGATATTACGTATAATCTCCTTTCCCATTTTATAGTTTAAGAACTAGAGCTCTTAGTCATATATCATAAATTAAACTTAATTGTTTGTGTTCAGCGAACGCATTTTTGAAGTGATTTAAGGATTAATTACTGACATAAATATTCCGTGTGAATTTAAATCATGTTACTGGTAAAGTCATTTTATTTTGCCGTGTTTTTTCTAATGTAGTATATGTTTGAAGATTTAACAATTATGGGCCAATATTCAAAGTGAGGTTACGGTTTAGAAAATTGAATTTGGGGGGAAACCCTAACTTAAATCACGAGTGAAGTTTAAGAATTCCCGGGATCCTAAATTTCAATTAAATATTACAATAACTGACACTAACGCGACCCTTTAAGTTGGCAAAGTTACTTTTTGATCACCCTGTATATTTGTCCGCCTAGAAAGGAATACAGAATGGTATAGTCAATACATAAAGCCATTTCGATGATGTACAATGTTAATTCTCCTGATAATCTCCTGAATGCGTTCAGCGAAACCTAAAGCTAGGAAAAGATACAAGGTGTGTGTCCAAAAAGTTCTCGGACTGAGGACATAAATAAAATTTTAAATTTCTATAAAATAATTTTTTCACGGTGTAATATAGAATAAAGGTTTGGCGATACGGTGATACCAATTTTAATGTCACACGCCTTATTTACTAAAATTTATTTTAAAGCATTATTCGATAGGTGTGCTTCGATTTTAAGATGGATGAGCATTGAGAACAAGGAATTTGTTTAAAATTTTGTTTTAAACTAGGTGAAACAGCTACCAAGGCCTTTAAGATGTTACAGTTAGCATTTGATAAATCAAGCGTTAACAGAACGGCCGTATTTGAGTGGTTTTTTCGCTTCATAAACAGACGGATATCAGTGAAAGATGATGAACGATCGGGACGGCCAGTTCAAAGGAGATTGTAGGTAAAGTTTTGTAAATTTCCGATTTAATTAAAGAAAATGGCAGAATAACATTAAGGAAAATTGAAGAAGAGATAGGCATATTTAAATCATTATTCGCAACAAGTATTACACTAAAACGAAATGATTTGTGACAGAAAATGACACCAGCCAAATTTGACCCTATATTGCTTCGTACGGACCAGAAGGCGAAACGTCCGATAACTGAAAATTATACAATGTGTATGCCGAAAGTCATTACAGGTGATGGAACATGGGTTTGTGGCTATGACCCATAAAAAAAACGCCAATCACTGGAATGGAAAGCACCAAATGGGCTAAGATCTAAAAAAAAAACCCAACTGTCCAAGTCAAAGAACAAGGTTTTGCTCGTAACATTTATTGATAACTAGGGATTGGTTCAACACTAATATCTGTCTTAAAGTATTACGGTAAACCAGGACGCGTATTTTGTCGTTTCACGCAGATTAAGGGAGGCTATTCATCAGAAAGACCTGAAAAATGGAAAAGGACTGACTGGATTCCACATCATGATAATGCAAGGCCTCATTGTGCTCACTCCTTATTAGCACATTTTAACCAAAAATACAACTCAAATCCTTTCACAACCACTTTATTCACCTGGTATGAGTACGTGCGTACAATTGCTTACCCCAAATTAAAAAGATCACTAAATGGAAGGAGATTTGACATCAGAAATGACATCAGAAATGACATCAGAAATGACATAATAGCAAAATCAAAACCGGTTTTTTTTGTAGTGATTATCAAAATTGAGCATAAAAAACGTTTCGTTGATTGGGAGAAGCGGTGGCGCAGGTGTCTAGATACAGGAAGCGATTACTTTGTTAGATATTAATAATTTTTTTCTATCTTTTGCATTTTTTTTTTATTACTAACTCCAGTCCCGGAACATTTTGGACACATCTTGTAGCTATTATGTATCTAGGTTTAGATTTTCAGAAAACATTTTTTAACTATATTGGAATAAAAAAAAAAGGAATTTTCTTTTTTAGCAGGTAGTGGGTTTAAAGTTTTACCGTTTTTCGTTGTCAAATGGAAGAAAAAATATGGAATCGGCAGAACGAAAACACGTGGGAAAACAAGTGGGTTGGTACGTCATTCCGCCTCAGCAAGGATGCATCCATCCCAAACGTATTTTCTATCAGTTTTTTTTTTTTTGTATGATCTCGTGTTTCCGCTTTTCAAGAATATGAAATATTCAGCATTATAATATGAAATATTCAGCATTTCGAGTTTAATGTTACTACATTCCCCATACTTCAATACAAATGCACATTTCACCCTTCATGAGAAACGTAATGCATGGTGATTTAAAGCAGAAAGTTTTTAAATTCTGCTCCTAATGTCATCAAGCATTAGAGTGTTATTCATAACCTAGCCACTTACGTACACACACACACAAAGTCATCATGTCATTTAGAATTTTAAGGGTAATGCATGATCTTACGTATAAAAGGGCGTTCACCTGGTCCAGTGGGTATGATCACTATCACCCGACTCGTTGGAGTTGAGTCCTATTCCCAATTATGCTTGACTTTTTGTAAAGGTATGGTATAGTGATATAAGTCATCTGCATAGAGCTCCTATAAAGATCAGATTGACAATATTTCACCTCCAACTTACAGAAAAAACTGTCAGGCAGCGTATATAAAAAATTTACAAAATAGTGGGCTCAGGAAAAAACGCAAAAAGCAGGCTTCTATAATTTGAAAGTGCAATGGTTGTATTTACAATACAAACTTTATTTAGGAGAGTCAGTTACAGTTACATCAGTCTACAGTCCAATCAGTTTCAAATG
>QLNU02015003.1:138282810-138297984 GCA_006491805.2 Dysdera silvatica | reverse complement strand
AAAAAAGGCCAAATGGAAATGTTGCTGTAAATATTTAATTAGTGCAAGTTTTTAGTGTAAAGAAATACACTTTTTAATACAGCTTTTGAATTTGTAAATTCACTATAATTGAGTTATAAATGGCTTTGGGGTTTGCGTTAATCGATTTCATGGCCTTGAAACTTATTTTGATTGCGCATATTTGAGTGCCTTGTGTGTTGTTTACTGTAATTAGTAACTGGTAATCGATTAAGATTTGGTCTGGAAACCTGGAAAAGAAACCTGGAAAGTTTGAAGTAAAATTTGGTTAGAATTCATTAAAATTGATTCATTAAAATTAAAAATATATTAAATTTTATGATTATAGAGCATTACAAAATAAGATAAGGAATTCATTTATCAATATCAGTGATAGCAATGTGCAGAGATTGAGAAATCCTCACCAGATTTACTGCTTTATATGCATCAAGGTGGTTATGGAGCTTTGACCATATCACACCAAAAGTTGAAAATTTTCTCTCTATAGCAGCAGAACTTGCAGGACATAACAATAATTTTGAATCGAATTTGCAAAAGTCAATAGAGAGATTATTTCTTTTTTCTGTCCTTATTACCATAACGTTCCACCACTTTGCATCTGGGAACATCTTCACATGCCCAGAAAACATTGGAGGGTAATATTCCACATACGTAATTGTATATGGCAAATAAACGTTCATGGGTATTTTTCAATTAACCGATCTTCTGCTGAATCTTCTTAGGAAGTAGACAGTCTCTTCCTTCTATATTTATGCTTTATTATGTTTGCTAAATAATGGAATGGTTGAATAGTTTGATGCATTCCTTTTTAATGCAATTTCATTGTAATATTCCAATTCCAAACTTCCTGCAAAGTGAAGCCATAATTCTACAGCATAGAATAAATTTGTATCATCCGATTGAAGGACGTATAGAATTCAGCTGACTTTTATCAACTGTTTTATCAAGTTCAAAGATTCCCCGTAAATTTGTTCATGACGTAGAGTTCAAGTGATATAGTTTGGGATATCGTCAGCACCCTCGAATTGAATTTGCACATTTTGTGACAATTTTTTACACAGTATTGGGGAAGTGGGTTCTTTTGGGTTTTATTAAGTGGTCTTTAAAAAAAACAAACCCACCCAGGTTTTTTTGAGTCAAGCAAAATTATTGTGAACAGCTGGTTCAGTGAATATCAGATAATCTAATTGTATTAGTTCCTTGCTCTTAAGGTCGGTTTGCACTATAAAACAAATACGAACGATTTTAACGTAACAATTAAACAAGTTGGCCTACAGAAAAATTACCATAAAAATAATAAGTACAGCAAGCTATTCCGGTAAAGCGAGGTTCGCGGATAATCTGAGTTCTACTGCATATACATAAGTTCAGAATTGAAAAAAACGTCACAATGTCAATTATAGAGGACTAAACCTTTGAAACTCATTATCAGAGGCAATACAGAAAAAAAATAAGAAACGTTAAAATATTCAGAATATAATGATAAAAGCGGGAGATTAATGGAGAAAACGATAATGTGTTCTTTGGCGCAGTATAGCCCAGATGCTCTTGCGCCATAAAAAAGCCAAACAAACAATCGGTAATGTGTTCAGTGACTGGGGTTAAATGGCGGGGGAGGTGGCTGAGGTGGACATAAGAAACAGTATTTACTTGGGGCCTCTCACATGATATACGTCCAACTTGTAATCCCATGCTAATGTTAAATTACCTGCGTTGAGGTAATGTAGTAAAATTGTTACGCTAATTTTGGATGTCATAATATTGCGCCAATCCATAATTATGGTTTGTCGTTGTCATGTTACATTACATGTAATCGTTATAGTAAAAACGAAAACGAATTGTATTTTAAATAAATATGTACAAAGTGGAGATTGATGTACATGGATTTAGATGTTATGTTTTGGGGCGTAACTATGCATTTACAAAAAGAGAAAAGCCAAGGGCACGACCAAGAGAGATTTAGAAGGCGACGTATTTGTGAGGAAGAGAAAGAGAAAAAGAGAGATTTAAGTCTTAAAAGGCGCAAAATTTGTAAAGGAGGGGGAGAAGACTTAGTCTTAAAAGGTGCCACATGAGAGAGAGAGAGGTGGATGGATGGATGTAAGTATAATATATAATAAGTTGTGTGAGAATTAATTTTCTGCTATATATGTTATTGGGCCCAGCCAGTGGCTGGACCTCGCTCTGAAAAGAGCGTTTTCAAAGTGGATACACGTGTCTGATCACATCTAACATTTTGCTAAACGTATCGACGTCATCAAACGCGCACGTCCTCCGAAACAAATACTCCAAAAGGCGGTCCGCCAAACAATTGCGGATGCCGCCACCCTGCAGCTTCCTTTTTAACGCAAACCAGGACCCTTCGACCGTTTGTGTGTGGGCTCCAGTTATTGGATCCACAAAATTTTGTGAATGGTTCACAGTTTGATGGACGTAATTGAAAGTTGGTAGGCTTCTATACGCCGCCCATTGATCGGTCATGATCAATGACCCTTCTGCCACGTGTTTTTGTATGAGTGGGATGAGGCTGGCTGAAGATCTACTGTTGTCCGGACAGATTTCGAGACGAAAGTCTTTTGTCGTCCGGTCGATCATCCCTAAAATCCAGTAGCCTTCTTTCAAACGCCCAACGTTATATTTCCGTTTCCCAATCTTCGTCTCATCGATTTCGACCACGTGGTTAGGGCCACCAATCCGTCCATCGGTTTCCATCTTTTCCACCATGTAGATGAATATAGCTTCGCGGCAATACGAATACCAGTCAGATACCGTCTCGGAAGACGTTACCTGATTGAAATTGTAATCCGAGGTTTCGTTGATAGCGTCCGCGAAGCTATAATTTCGGGCGAACGCGTAGGTCATCCTCATCACTTTTTTCAATGTGAGTTTCGACATTGAAAACCAGGATTTTGCGAGGATGGAGGAAGACTCGGCTTTGTTGCTGATATGCTTCTTCCTGCACCTAAAAAGCCCCGGCCCTCGTTCACGTTTCTCTAGTACCATTTCATGCCCTTCTGCACACGTCCTAGACGTGGCCAGCAACCCATTTGCTCTTAGCCAGGCTATCACCTCATCATCACTGCGATTCTCAAACACGTGCGCAATAGTCATTTGGTTCCATCTATTAAAGTTTGCCATGTTAAAAAAAAGATGGATAGAAAGCTGGGGAAATATCAAAGAACAGAAAACGTCTTTCTTGGGTGAAAGTTAAAAAAGGAGTGAGGTTCTTTGACAGATAAGGGATGCTGATTGCTTATGCCCTTTAGGGATCAATTAACAACATGCGCCCCCTCTGTAACTGTCCCATTGGTGAAAGAGGATTTTTCAGTCTGCGCATGTGCATTGTGAACGGAAAGGGATTCATTACACTATCGAACAATTGAAGATTCTGCATATAATCAAAAAATATACATTGCAACGGAGAAAAAAGATGTAGAAGACGAAACATGGCTGTAGTAGCTTTGGTCTATAGCTGAATAGACGTTGAATTGGTTTTCACAGTTCTGGTGAAAATTTATTAAGTATAATGTAAAATATTTACGTTTTAATTATACAATAAACTTATAAATAATAAAATAAACGATCAATAAAAATGAAATTAATAAATAAAAAGATCCAGGGCCGTTACGTGTGCAAATATTTGTATTTTTTTCCATGTTTTTTTCACATATGTCTAAAAAACAATTGGCAATTTACAATGCAAGCAGTGCCCCCTCACCCTTACGAAAAACTCGTTCCATATGTAAGTTTTCAGAAATAAAGTTTTGAATTTAAGTTTTTTCATAATATAGTTAAACAAATATAAGAATCATATATTTATGCGATATTTAAAATGCATTTTATTTAGTAATTAATTGCTCCCTGTAATAAAAATTGAAAACAAATTTGAATTTTGGAAATGATCAGAGACATACAACACATTCAAACATTAAAAATATGGATAAATTCACAACAGTTTTATTAGCATCTAAAGCGAATTGTTTCGTTTACAAAGTGTAAACAGTCTACCCATGTCATTTCTCAATTTCCATGAAGCATGGGTAAGTTTTTGACATGCCTTTGTATAATTTCATATACTGCTCTTTTCTTTTTCTTTGTAATAATGCCTAAGCTTCTTTGCTGTATTTTAGTTTAATCGACAGAAGCTTTGAGTAAAAGAGGTAAAATACATGTAATCATAGTTAAATATTTAATTATTTAAACTAGTGGCTGGCCATTAACCTTTATTAGCTTGGAGGATACCTTCTACGGTAACGAAAAAGCGCCGACGGAAAAAAGCGCCGCGGAAAAAAGGGCCGCTGAAAGATCGGATTCCTGTGAAATGATAGTGCGATCGTGATTATAGTGCCAGGTTAGGCCTAACAAAATGCAATAGGCAAGCGAGCGTTAGGCCTTACACGAAGCAATATAATGTGAGTTAGGCCTAGCAGAATAATGCGAACGTTAGACCCAAAAAGATATACGTCGTTTTGCTTATGCCCCGATTCATTCCTATATATTTTAATAGTAAAATATTTCTTTTATATGGCTCATTTCTTATTAGCTTCGTTTATGCGTTGTTTTTCAAGCTCTAAGTCGAAATTTCTCTCCTAGTTACCCCTTTGAGTCTTAGGTGAGAATGAGATTGGTGAAAAACACTCCTTCTGCAGAACAAAGCAAGATAATGTGAATAAGTTTTGGATCAATATAAAAAATGTGTTTGAGTCACGTCCTTTAATAAAATAAATAAAAATAAAATAATTTAGAATTTTCTAATAAACTTTCTCTTCATTTAACTCTCAAACAAGTTCTCGACATAATCTCTACTTTGCTGATATCCTTTGAGTCGCTTTTTCTATTTGTCGTCAGGGGCGGACAGGGCCAGTGCACCCACATGGGCGATAGGACTCGCGCCCTCCGAAAATCCAAGGTGTGCGCCCTTTAAGAAGATTCAGTCCTCCTCTGGTTTGACTGTATGTATTTTTACAAATATTTTTAAGCAGTTTAAAAATTGCATTGAGCACCCTAATACGTACCATCATTTTCGGAATTTAATTTTTACACAAATGTGATTTTTTTTTTAGAATTTTTAAAAATTCGTCATGAATGAGAGTAAATTGTTATCGTGATTAATCGGTGAACATTTTCATTCTGAAAAGATTGAAAATGTTTGTGTTTTTTCAATAACTGCTTTTAACTAATTAAAAATTGTAAATAAATAAAAACCATGTAGCTAAATTTTTTGAGAAACGTTGTATGGTTAACATCATATATGTATATCCAAGGGGTAGCGATGTTCATAGCATATCCTCATTAAAATAAACCTAGTGAATATGATCTATTTGCTTATATATATTATTATATTTATATATTATTATATTTGCTCACCAAATGTTATTTGGCTGGTTGCATACCTAACTAATGGAGAAACTCTGTTGTTGTACCTATATTTAAAAAAGGTAATAGATCTAATCCTGGCAATTATAGACCTATCTCTATTAGTAATGTGGTGCTCAAACTTTACGAGAGATGCTTAGCAAGAGCTCTAATTCCAATGTTAGAGGGTTTGGGTGCATTTCCCAATGAACAGTTTGGTTTTCTGTCCCGTAGATCTATTGTGGTTCAGTTGTTGCATTGTGTTAACAATTGGACTTTAGCTATTGAGAATGGTACTCCTATAGATGTGTCCTCTCTACGTATAAGCTTTCGTTGTCTGTAACTTTCGTATTGCTCCAACTGTTAGACTCCATGTCTCTGATCCATAAGAGAGGACTGGCAATACACACTGGTTGAAGACCTTTCTTTTTAGACACAAAGGCAATTTCCCCTTCAGGATAAAACTGTTTCTTCCAAATGCACTCCAGCCAAGTTTAATACGTCTGTTGAGTTCTTTCATAATGTTGCCATCCATTGAAATCAGCTGGCCAAGGTAAATATATGAATCAGCAATTTCTAGCTCAATGTTGTCAACTTGTATTTTTGTTTCCTCTACGAAATTATTGAACATGATCTTAGTTTTTTGTAGGTTCATCTTGAGTCCAACTTCTTCACTTCTAGTTGAGAGCTCTTGTACCATGTCTTGGAGTTCTAATGGGTCCGTTGAAAAAATAACAATGTCATCAGCAAACCGCAGATGATTTAAATATTCACCATTTATTTTTATTCCCTTGTTATTCCAATTTATCTGCTGAAAAATCATCTGTAAAGCTGAAGTAAAAAGTTTTGGAGAAATGGTATCTCCCTGCCTCACACCTTTACCAATTTTGATAGTTTTGGTATCTTTATGTAACCGAAATTTTGCACTTGCATTTTTATACACACGTTTCACCATGTCAATGTACACATCCTCAATGTCTGTTGATCTTAAAGAGTTGATGACTGCTGATGTTTTAATAGAGTCAAAGGCCTTCTCATAGTCAATAAATGCCACACACAATGGAAGTTCATATTCATGTGTTCTTTCAATTAATTCTCTTAATACTTGAATATGGTCCACTGTACTGAATCCACTTCGAAATCCAGCTTGTTCTCTTGGTTGAGCTGCATCTAATTTTTTCTGCAGGCGATGTGTTAGCACTTTTGTGAAGATTTTATAAATAGCAGGTAACAAGCTAATTGGTCGGTAATTTTTCAAATCCTCTTTATCACCTTTTTTATGCAAAAGAATTACTGTTGCAGAATCCCATTGGTTTGGTATGTTACCGCTGTTAAGACATTTGGTAAAGAATTTTGCAAGTATGTCTTCTACATATTCTCCAGCTTCTTTTAGGATATCTAATGTAATACCATCATCACCAGGGGCTCTTCCTTTCTTCATACTTTTTATTGCAAATGAAACTTCTTCTTTTAAGATTTTAGGAGCTGTTCCTTCGACTATTTCAATGTCTTCGTTTAATCCACTGTTACTTTCGTATAGATTTTTGTAGAATTCTTCAACTCTTCTAAGTATTTCTTCCCTATTTCTTGTTACGGTGCCATCCTCTCCTTTTAATGCAATGATGTGTTTCTTCCCAACAGATAAACTTCCTTTAACAACCCTAAGGCTCTTGTTATTTTCAATGGCTTTCCTTACTAGCTCACAGTTGAATTTTCTTATGTCTTCTTTCATGCTTTTGCGCAGAGTTTTACAAAGTTCTATGTACTCAATCCTGGAACTGGTATTTTGATTGTCCACCTTCATATCTCTTCGCCTTTTCATGAGCTGTTTCGTCTTCTCAGATAATTTGCTATTGTGCTTTTTACAGGTTACACCACCAATTTCCCCAGCAGTTTCAACTATTGTCTTAACAATGTTTTCATTTGCTTCTGAGATATCACTTTCATCAATAAGTCCTTCCAGTGCAGAAAAGCGATTTTTTAATTCCAACTTGAATGCCTCGGTATTTTCTTTTAATTTCTTTAAATCCACCCTCTTACTTACTTGTTTCCTAATGAGCTTCTGTCGTTCTAATTTAGTATTTAAGTGCACTTTACATCTCACCATTCGATGATCACTTCCAGTATTAAATCTGTTCAGTACGCTGCAATCTTCAATAATTGATTTCTTGTTTGCCAGGATATAGTCAATTTCGCTAGTTCCCCCATTTGGGTGTTTCCATGTCCATTTTCTTTGCGGTTTCTTCTTAAAAAATGAATTCATGATGCTAAGGTTTTCAGCTTCTGCAAATTCGATGAGTTGATCGCTACGTTCATTTCAGCACCATATCGTGTTGCCAACCCAGAATGTCTCTCCTTGTTCCTGTTGTCCAATTCTTGCATTGAAATCCCCCATGATGAGCTTGATATGTTGTTTCCCTTTGGTGTGTAACTCTTTGATTTCTTCATAAAATTCTTCAACCTCTTCGTCGGTATGGCTTGATGTTGGTGCATATACCTGTACTATTTGAAGTTGGTATCGCTGGGTTAGTTGAACAACAAGCCTCGCTGCTCGATCTGACGTGCTTTCGACTTCAAGAAGGTAGTCTTTAATTCTTTTGTTGATTAAGAAGCCAACACCACTTGTTCTTCCAGTTTCCGTTCCTCTATAATAAAACAAATGTCCACTTTTAAGTTCCACCAACTCTTCACCTTTTCTTCTAACTTCACTGAGTCCTACAATGTCCCATTTGATCTTGTCAAGTTCTTCTTCCAATTCCTGAAGTTTTGCTTCAGAAGCAAGGGATCGTCCATTAAACGTAGCCAAGGTCAATAACAAACGGCAGCCTGGGCCATTCCAGTGATTCTTAGCACCCCCTGCTTTCATGCCACACTGACCGCTGCCTTGATCAGGAGCACTCCAGCACCTGGAGACTAGGGGCCATGGTTTCTGGTGTGTCAACATAATGGAGGAATTAGCCATAATTTCACCACGCTGGCTAGACGGGTTGGTGAATTAGCCCTCCCCTTCCGCCTTTCTATCCGTGTAGCAAATATTAATTTGCCACATAAATAGAAAGCTCAGCCTGCACCACTTGAAGGCGGGGTAGGACACTAGGTTACTGGCCTGGCCGGTTCCACACATCGTCACATACGTTCAGCGTGTGGGTCTCCTTCCAGTTAGATACCAGCAACCCTTTTGCAGGCCATATATATATATATATATATATATATATATATATATTATAATCGATATTGTAGTTGTTAATATGCTCTTTTACTTCCATAGAAAATTGAATTTTTTTTTTCTAGTTGATTATTTGTTGCAATAAGGTTTTCACTTATTACTTTTAATTTTTCGTGGTCTTCTTTAATTGAATTTATAGCTGTATTAGAGAGATCTGTTTTTAGCGATAAAGAGTCTATTTTATTATCAGTGTCTTTTTTATATTTAGCTCAATCTGTGTTGTAATTTTTTTTATTTCGTGTAGTATTTGGAGCCTAAATTCGTTATCAGTTTGTTTAGAAGCTATTTTTCGGTTGAAAAATCACTAATTGCTTAAAATCTACGCAGTTAAAAATTCCTTGATTTGAAATTTTTTTTATTTCGTGTAGTATTTGGAGCCTAAATTCGTTATCAGTTTGTTTAGAAGCTATTTTTCGGTTGAAAAATCACTAATTGCTTAAAATCTACGCAGTTAAAAATTCCTTGATTTGAAAAAGATATAAAAAGACGCGATTACGTCAGTTATCGTAAATAGACTTCGTTAAAGTATCATTTGAAAAATACCAAAATATAAAAACATTTAAAAACACAGGTAGTTAAAATTTGTTAGTCAAAACATTAAATGAAATAAAATTATCAGTTACAATTAGTACATAGAGCCGGTTAATACTGTAATACTCACTGTAATTAAAATCGACAATTTCAAATAAAACTACGTGACAATTAACTAAGTTGGAATTTCAAAAGAAAAAACCTTTTCAAAAAAATGTATTCAATATTTTCATTTTAAAAAAAGCACATTGTGACCATTCGGTCTATTTGAACCTGTCCAAAATGTCCTATGATGAGAGATTCAGATAGATATTGATTCAGATAGATTCAGATAGATTCAGATAGATATTGATTCAGATAGATATTGATTCAGATAGATTCAGATAGATATTGATTCAGATAGATTCAGATAGATATTGATTCAGATAGATTCAGATAGATATTGATTCAGATAGATAGATATAGATGAGATAGAGACTCAGTATAATCACCAATTTGTTTTAACTGTATGACAATATAGAGACACTAAGCACCAAATTCAACGTCAAATTCTATTCGTGTTCCAAAACTAATCAAGCAATAAAAACATCGTTACCTTTTGGAAGTATATTGCATATATTCCGTAACGCGTTGCTGAAACTACGTTATTAATATGATTTCACAATTTGATGTAGGAAAAAAAAAAGTTCAATTCTATTCTATTTTGTCTATAGAGTTCTATCTAATATAGTGTTTCAATACTTTTACGAGTTTTCCTTTTTTTTTTGCTAAACGATAAAACGATGTTACAAAGTATATAGACCCGTGTTTCAATTCTAATAAAGTTTAAAAACTGTTTTTAAAATAGGAACAATGGAGTTTGAAAACTGTTTGTAAAATATTAACAATAGAGTTTGAAAACTGTTTTTAAAATAGGAACAATAGAGTTTGAAAACTGTTCGTAAAATAGGAACAATAGAAAAACTGTTTTTAAAATAGGAACAATGGAGTTTGAAAACTGTTTGTAAAATATTAACAATAGAGTTTGAAAACTGTTTTTAAAATAGGAACAATAGAGTTTGAAAACTGTTCGTAAAATAGGAACAATAGAGTCTGAAAACTGTTTGTAAAATAGGAACAATAGAGTTTGAAAACTGTTTGTAAAATAGGAACATTGTTATCAATTGGATGCTTGTTACGAATTCGCAATAATGCGTTACACACGTTATGTCAAGAATAAATTACCGCAATTTTTTCGTTTCATTTCACGGACTCCAATCATTCCACAAGACTTTTTCACTAATTCATGAATCAAAGCACTCAGTCATTCACTCTATCGTGATTAATTATTACGATTAGGTCACTTTATACTTTCGTTGACATGAGTCCTGTAGTTGTGCTTTCTAAATCAAAATACTTGGTTAAATCAAAATACTTGGTTAAATCAAAATACTTGGTTAAATCAAAGTGTTTGGTTAAATCAAGACATTTTATATTAAATAAAAAAAATATTAAAGTTGGTGAATAATACGAACGTTTTAACGAAATCAAAAGCGATATGAACTAAAAAGATGCAATTTCCTTCTAGATTCACGTTTTCTGTTATATAAACTCTTACTTATAAAGTTTTTCTCTTTTTGCAGGTTAACAGGAAAACTGAACGGCAGGATTGAAATCGATTATCGTGCTCAAATGAATTGATATTCGATGTTCGAGTCAATATTTGTCAACAATGATGTAGAATAGAAGAACCAAAAGCAAAGGTAGTTTATAATTTGGAAGTCAAGAAAGAGAAGTTAGTTTTATTTCCGCAGAGGGACTGAGTAATGACGCAGAGGGGAAGAAGACGAAAATTCTATATTTCGACAGATGTTTGGCGCGTTACTAAATATTGAACAATGAAATCTACGTTTTGGGAGAGCATACTTCATACTCGAAGCGTCCCGTAAATAATTGGCTAAAAGGAACTGCAATCATATGAACACATTTGTGTGAAACAGCTTTTGGATAAATGGATAAAAGAAGTTGAAAAGCAATAAAAATGTAGCGAATATGCGTATGTAGCTCAATTATGATTCAAAAGTAAATAGTTTGTGATTTTCTATTGGTAGATTCGTTTAAGTTTAGTAGTTCAACCCGACGGCTTTCTTGAAAAAAAATTAATTGTCGAATAATTTAAATAAACCACAGTAACTGAAAATGTAATCTATCTTTTTCGTTTTTAGCAGCAAAGTTTTATATTAATTATGGGTGAAAAACCTAGTCTGTGAAATGGAAAATCTGCAGTTAATGGGAAAAAGTAGAGATTTAATTTCGTGAGCTTTTTAAACGATTTGCTGATAAATCACCACTTTCCTTTTCGGCAATCAGTATAAATTGTGAAGTAGATAAAGGCAATGACTTGAGAAGAATCGATTTTTCAAAGCCGTAGCTGAAGTAATTGAATCAATAAACGAGAAAGAATAGGATCGCTTTTGTTGGATTTAAAAATGCATCTGAGAGCATTTTCTGTCTACAAATAGGAGGAAGATGGTTTTGTTTAATGGCTTGTATTGCAGCATAAAATAAAAGGTTTTTAAATTGTAGAAAACGTACGCCGATAACATAGGATGAACAAATTCAAATATTGGATTTTATTTTCACTAAATTTGGTAGAAATATTCCAAAACTTTCGTTTGCAAAACGATGCACGAAGATTTATAGGAAATCTTTTGAAATATTATGCTCCATTCTACAAATTTGTTTAACTGTACTTAGCAAAGATGCAGGAAACTTTCTCCAAAGGAAACTACTGAAACTTAGGTATTCCATTTGTTTAGTTAACAACAACAACGAAAGAATAGCCGAAAGCCTTAAAACCACAGGTTCTATTTAACATATCTTAGCAAAACTTTGGAAAAGTAGATAACAATGCTTTGCCGAATATTTAAGCGATAAGATAATTAAAGATGCACTTATTAATATTGCACAAGCTCTCCCAAACTCGATATTTGTAGATATACTTTCTTTTCCCCAACTACGATGAACCTTCAACGTTTTTAAGAGTACCTCCAGAAGATTACATCGGATGCCAGAAAGGATGAAGGAATCAGCTACAACGATTCATTTCTTGAGTCTGGTGCTGGTGATCCTCATGTCAAAGATTCAAATCGCATCTCAACGGACTATGGACTGGCAATATGGTAATCCCCGTCAGCGGCAACAACTTTTGAATATCGCGGCCATTTTACCCAAAACTGCTCTTATTACGACCCAAAGACAGTATTTCAAGCACATGGGACAAGCTACGGACAACCTGAATAAAAACAAGCATGATAAGTTTAATTTTACGAAGTACTTTAGAATTGACGATGGAGCATTGCTGCAGATGACATTAGCGGCAAACCCACTGGAAATTCTGGAGGTATTGTGCAAGCATCTGCTCAAAAAAGAAGTGGTTACTATCATTTACTTGACGAATGCAGAAGTCTATGGGAGCAATGCTGCGTCATCTCAATATCTTCTGCAGTTGACTGGTTATTTAGGGATACCTGTTATTGCTTGGAATGTGGACAATATTGGATTAGAACAGGTAAGATTTTGTTTTATATTAAAGTTTCCTTTTCGTCACATGCGAATGACAAGTTGTTCTATTTTTGCAGCGTTTTAAAAAACATCCTGCCTCTATTTATAAAGAGCCTTTTCTCGTTGAAAATAGTTAGGGATTTGAAGTAGATTTCCTAGCAAATATGTGCTTACGCGAGCTAAAATTAGTGTCAAAGTCTTTTTTAGTTTTATTTGAAGAAAAAAATCAGCTGTTGGTAAGATTATAGAGTTGTGAGTATAATTTTGAAGCGGGCAGCATGTTATTCAGAGTTATCGATGCACCTCCTTATTTTCGTTCTTTAAAGGAATCCTTTCATATTTCAATTCCTTAAAAAGATTATTTCCGTTCTTTAAATGACCGGGCACCTAGTATTGGAAAACTCTCTCAAATCTGCCTCTCACGAGAACGACCTTATTTAAACGTAGTTTCTCCTTAAATATCGTTAAATATATTAGTGAAAACATTACTAGAGTATTAAGGTTTTTACATCTTATTGGGCGAAATGCATCCTTGTGTATTAAGAATTGATTCACTCATTCTCTAATGGGCAATGAGAATTTAAATGGTAATGCTTATTCCATTAATGTAATTGATTTTATCATTCCTATTCACTGCAGTAATAGTGTGTTAACTGGTTCACTGACCTCGTTCAATGAATCATCTCGCCCATCTATTATAAACGATTGTTTCTGTCTTTGAAAGATATGCCACACCGCTACAATACAGTGAATGCATTACATTGAATGAATTTAGTGAATGTAACGATTGTATAATTGCAATGAATGCAACGATTTTAGGATTGCAATGAATACAACAATTGTATGATTGCAATAAATGCGACAATTGTATGATTGCAATGAATGCAATAATTGTGTGATTGCAATGAATACAACGATCGTATGATTGCAGTGAACGCAACGATTGTGTGATTGCAATAAATGTAACTATTGTATCCTTGTAGTGAATGCAATACATTCTTATATCGTTCCGATCCCTTCTGCTAACACACATACTTTTACTATAATTAGTTTGTAATAGCCCGAGCATTGATATTTTAATTTAACGAAGCGATCCTCAATTGCTTTTATCATAATCATGCTTATTACTAAAAGCTAATTACTATGAGTTTAACTTATATTAAATATTATCCTGTTATAAGGAAAATTTTATATGTAAAAAGTGTATTTTTTACAATATCTGTAGCTGGAAAATTTCATTAATGAATTTGCAAAGCTACTATAGATAATGAATTAAAAGATTGATGGCTCTTTATCGTAACCACTCTTTATTATTACACACTATATATTTAAAATAAATAATATTGTTTATCAAATTTTTAAATAAATTTTCTTTTATAGAGCTTTAAATTTAAATGTGTAAATGTTTTATGAGAGAGTGGAACGGTACGTAGGGGCACATCGCTTTTGATATAACCTCATCCTGCATGCCTTATTAGGAATCATAACATCGGGGGATTATGGGATTAAAATCAAGACATGTAGTAGCGTCTATAGAATTGAGCCATCTAGTAGTGTTAATAAAATCTAGCCAGAGAGAGAGACGTGCTAATAAAATCGAGATTTAGCTTCAAAGATATGGCATTTCGGAACATTTTCTTTCAAAATAGTTCTTGGCGTGATGCCATGTCGCTGAGCACAATGTTTTTTGAAAGATTTTTATTATATTGATGAATGACTCTGTGTATATGTGTGTGCCAACTTGGAAGCCAAAGTATATCGATCAAATGAAGGGCTCCTCGGAGCACTCGGGGCCAAAGTGTCAACTGGGAGGAAGGATGTAGTCTTTGTAAAAAGGCCAGCGATAAATATTGTTCCATCCACTTACTCAAAGACAGAAAATTGCTTTTCTTTTGCGATGCCCCGCAGGTCCTGCAAAACTGGCGGCGTGTTCAAGTCCCCGAAAATATTTCTCGTGTATTTTTCAAGACTTCTCTATTTTTTTGCATTCTTTGCCTATTTTTAGTGTCACGGATTTGAAATGCAAATTCTCTTCGATGACAAATGGGCTAAGCGAAATAAGACACATTTGTGCTTTGAGGAAACTATTTTTCTGATACTTTGGGGCAAATAAACGAAACGACTGCTTGCGAAATTGAGCATCAACGGCAAGAAACTATAAAAGTAAATTTCTTCCCGCGAAATGGAATGTCATAAAATTTTAACGGGAAACGGTTTTTGAAATGCTGTTGATTTTAAATAGTCTTTTTTTCTTTGCAATATTTTTATCTGTTTTTATTTTGTTTGCAAAATGAGCTAAAATCCTTTCGACTGTTTTTATTTGCTATTTTTATTTGAAAGTTGCTAGCAGTATATTTTCCATACTAAGTTTTCACATTGATTTCCATGTCACCCATTTATTTGTATTCGTGTTCGATGATTGATATAAGCTTCGAGGTCCAGGGAGAGGGCCTCTAACCTCCAATGCTTTGAGCATACGATTCATATTTGTAATTTTCATT
>QLNU02015003.1:138254126-138282710 GCA_006491805.2 Dysdera silvatica | reverse complement strand
GATTTAGCCCTACTAGAAACAATTTAGCCTTCCCTAGATAGACTAAAATAACAAATGATATGTGCGAAACACCGGAGTGGGGCTATAGCCATCCCTAGATCTTGCAGCTAGGTATGTAAATGCATGCCATATGACATGAAAATTATTTGAAATATGAAACACGTTTACCCGATTGTAAAAGCAACGTTGATTCTACTTTAAAACATTGAGTCGGCGAACGAAGACAAGTAGATACGAAAGTTAAATATCAATATATTTTCCATTTGTTCCATACCTCACATCCATATCTCGACGTATATCTGTATCTCTGACTCAAAATCTTAGTTCGATTTTAAACTGAAAAAATAAGTTAATTCATTACCAGATCTTATCTATCAAAATAATCGTGTAAATTCCTAAAGCAATTACAATTTAATGACCATATGAAGAATAGGCTAACAATATTTTTAACAGCATTTTTTCTATCCAAATGTTTAATAGAGCTATTTCGTAAATTCATGGAGAATAAATTTAGCATGATCCTGATGAATAATAGCTTGTTTAATTTCACGACGACAAGACAAATCCTTTCTCTAAATTGCGACGAATACTTAGAGGATTGACATTAAATTACGTACTAAGTTATTTAATTGAAACAGCTGAATTTGTCACAATTGCAGATTTCCGTAACTTAGTATTAATTTCATTGAATGTCTCGCTGATCCTTGAAATGGAAATTTTAATCTCTAAAACTTGCAAATGTGCAGATTCTCTCATTATCCGCTTCTTCTTGGCCACATATAATCTAAAAGTTTTTCTCTGACATACTTTACTAAAATTCTCTATAAAGCTTGGACAGAAAGGGATGCATGATATCTTTTTCCTGTTAGTTCTGTCACTACATGAGCGTGTACGTGACATTTCTTGCAGTGTTGCTAATAGACGGAGACAGTGCCTATTAAGGCCTTTGTAAAATTAAAAGCAGGGACAATACTTAGCTCTCTACAACCCCTTTCTCCACAGTTCCATCAAGTACAGACATATATATACAAACCGTGGCCGGCTTCTGGTGTTCAGTGAATAACTCAGAGAAAGGATAGTGAGATCGCGCCAAAAATGAGGCATTGAAGAAGACGGGTGTGTGTCCCAAGGTATTTTCAATGCGAAAATACTTTGGTAAACACTCGCCTTCCAAATATACGAGTTCGTTGCGCAGTTGATGAAGAATGAAGACTTGATGAAGAATGAAGACTTGAGAGTGAATGAAGACCATTCTCCGTTGTTTTGGACAAAGCTGAGAGGTGAACCGGTGGCTAGCTTGAAAAGGAAAGAAAATGTCGAAAAAGATATTTAAGGGAAGTATGAGAAGAAGAGGGGAGACTTGTTGGAGTCCTTTCTGATATTTGTTGGAGTCTATCCTTCAGGAGCGTAGAGTGTAGGACGACGTTTTTGCTACTGGAAATTGGAGCTGCTGCGCCGGTCTTCACATGGTGAGCTATCACCCTTGTTTTACATATGGTGCTTTGATTAAATCAGTTAGTATTAAAATAGGTAGGGAATTCCCCTGGATCCAATTTAATTAGTTACCTATTTTGCTAGTTTTTGTAATTAGTAGATATTGCATTATTACTATGTGTTTAGTTTTGGTAAATAATTTAAGATGGTACGGAATCCTGTTTCAGTTGAGATTTGTCGAGTTCCTATTTAAGGTTGTAACGTTGATAATTTTGAGTATACAACGTGCTACTTTTCTGCTGCTGTATTTTTACGTGTCAAACTAATTTATTAAGCGGCGTTTAATGCTGAGCCTAAAACGAGCGGTTGACGGAACCGCTCGTTTCAGTTCCCTCGTGAGGGATTTCAAAAGGAAACAATAATTTATGTTACTTCACTTGGCCTCAAAGGAAGAATGATATACTATAGATAAGAATTATAGTGTATGCATCAGGTTTGTAGAAAGTTAGTAAATAATAACAAACAGTTATTTCGACACTGGCGTAAGGTTTAAAAACACGACGTTTCGGGAGCCAACTGTTTGTTATGGAATCTCCTGGTGAAACTCTGTATTGTTTCGTTAGAAATTATCAAATAATGTTTGAATATAAGTTCTTGAAAAGCAGATAATATTTTTTTCATAACTTGATATATCTAGAGTCACCAAAATGACATTTGAAAAATATTTGAAAAGTTTTAAAGTATTTTCATGCATGAAACACGCATATACGCTTAGGAGTGTATAGAATGTAGAGAGAACATTTTCGGATGAGCTTTTATGAAAATAGCTTCCATACTGCAGTTTGATCCTTGCATTTTATTCCATATGTCTGGTAATCAGTCTTCGTTCCCTGAAAAATTGCTGGGCAGCCTAATAGTTTAGATTCGCTTATATGCCTTCTTTCAAATAATATTTTTCAAGAATTTTCCATCGAAGATGATTAAATCTCTCTCTTTTGTTGGAATTAACGCAATCTTTTTCCTAAATTTTTAAACAAAATTCTTAGATTTAAGATAAAGTATCATTTGTTTTTAAAAATAATCAGAACTAGCTCTTAGACAATTTATTTTGTTTGCATGATAAATGTAAAACCTGTATAATATATCAAACTGCTTGATAACGTAAACCAAATTTATTTCTGTTCGAAACATCACTAAGAAATGTTCTTTAGTAAACATTGAATTTTTAAGCAGGATTATGTTTAAAACCATTTCAAAGGAGATTTAACATACATATAACTTTAATATTGAGACGACACCGAATCCACAAGGGAAAACAAAAGCAAATTTATTTATAACAAACTCAAAACATTGCGATTTAAAACTAAAAAGAAATACATATTACATTAAAACAACGATGAACGTTATACGCGACCGCTCGGTCCGATGATATGGAACAAATCTATCTGACTGATAGAATCCCAGCACAAACGCTCATGCGCGAACACACATTCACTTCACTTCAGTTCTAAAGTGTCAAACGCCATCACAGCCGAAGTACAGTGCGTGCACCTCAATATATATGTTATGAAGTAAGTTTCTTTGTACGTAAAAAAGGCAGAGTTTTTTAAAATAACTACACCAGAACTTCGATTATCTGTCAATTTCCTTTAAACCTTCAATACAATGTTTCGGTGAGTCGTGTATCCAAACGTATACCAAGTCCGCGATAAAGACATCATTTTCACACAGTCTTTGTTCATTTCCTTTTATATTTTATTTCTTAATGCTGTTCATTGTACTATATATTCTGGTTATGAATAGTGTATTGAAATAAACCATCTTAATGTAACCAATCTTATTGTATATTTATTGGTTTATAATGTTCCTTATGCACATATTCTGTTTTGCTTCTTTTCGATTATTCGTTATATTCTCGTTCCTATACAATTAATTGATAACCATTATACTTAAATTACGATTATTCATTACCTCCAGATAGTATTCACTAAATTGTAATCCTTCACTGTCTATTTAAATCTAATAAGGCGCTATTACAAAAAAAAGTTTCAGTTTTATGGAAGAGATTAATTCTTCGACTAAGAATCGATGACAGTTAAGTATATGGTAAAGAGCATTCACACACATCAGTATTCCATTTATTAAACACCATTTTATAGTATTTAAAACTTTGGGCGTTTTCTGAATATACCATTAATTTGGTTTAATCACACTTTCGGAGAGTGAACAATGTCGTGTAATGAATCATGATTTTTATTCTCAGATGGATGTAATAGCAAAACAACAGTTTCAGCTAAATACGTGTACAATACGAGATTAAGTTCAATACGGATAAATTGAAGATAAAAATATACATTGTACTTCATATAACCTTACCCCATTATTCTTGTGCTTATAGTGTACAAAAAAGCTTATTTACTCTAAAAATTATACCTTTGTTTATAGTAAAGTTCTTGGTTCACATGAACTGCGTATCGATTGATTCAAAGAAATAGGACGCTATTTTTTCGTGTTTCTAAGCAGTTTACTTGGATTAACTCACACGGATTAATCGCTAACACAGTCGTGTCGGATAATACATCATATAACTGAGAATCAGGGAAGAAGTACCTTAATTCTGGGTAACTTAAACCGCTTTTCAATTTAAAACATCTGCCAATTCAACATCATTTACTTTAGAGATTAACTAGTTATTATAAAACTTGGGTCTACAGTTACACTCTATGTTCAGATGTATGAAAGTCTTCTACAACATGTATGTTAAAGACAAAAACAAATGGTAGCTTAAGTTACTATTTAATATGGGTTAACTAAAGCCAGCAGAAGAATTCAATGTTTGACTTAGGTTAGTTGATGATGGGGTATCAAAATCCATATAAAGGGCTAAAATAAATGTAGATATACTGCTCAAGATATTTATTAGTAAAAATGAAAGTAAAAAGTAAATTTTTTTACATTTTAGTGTTTTGGATGTTTAATTTACACTAAAAAAGTTCAAGATGTTTAATTTAACATGTGTTGCCAAAATCGGTGTCCGAAATTTACCCAGCATAATGGCTTTATACAATAATTTTCGGCACCATAAATTCGGCTCTATTTCAGCTCAAACTAGAGCTTATTCGTTTTGGAGAAAAAAGAGACGCTTTCCCCATCCTGGATTCGAACCAGGGTCCCTCCGTTTAGCCCGGAGTGTCTTGGACCGCTAGACGAATGAGGACAGGTAATAACGCTCTTTTTCTCCGTATGTAAGGATGTAAGATATTATTACCCTCCGCAGGGATAACACAATTGCCAAATAATTGTCAACACACAAAGCCTCCGGGGCGAGTTTTTGTGAGTTTTCGTGGGGGAATTTATTTTTACTCAATAATTTTCGACACCCACGTAGAAACAAGCTCAAACTAGAGCCCTTTCTGTTAAGAGACCTCGTCCTCGTGCTGGAAGAAGACGGCAAAAGCCACTTCTGTTTAGTAAGGCAGACATCGTATTCCTTCAAGGTACTATGAACTCCAAAACATATCAAGAGTTAATGTAGGATAACTTAATCTCACCTGGGCCTCCTTTAGGTATTATTTTAGGTATTTCTGAATTATAAATACTAACAGGACAATGCCACTGAGCATGCATCAATGTCCACCAAGGAATGGTTTGAACGAGAAAAGAGTGGTGTGATTCCATGGCCCTTGCATTCTCCAGACCTGAATCTGGTTGAAACTATGTGGCATTTAATGGCAAAGGCTGTATATGGGCGATGCAAGTAATATCTTCATGTGAATGATCACCAAATTGCAAGTTCAAATGCCTAGGGAAAACATAGGCTTAAATATTTTAAGAAAAATGTTTCAAACGATGCATGACAGGTCTGCTTTAGGTTATTGAAAAACAAGGAGGACCAACTCGCTATTAATTTCTCATTTTTCTTAATTTTCTTTTTTCTTTTTTTAATTTCAGAATTTTCCGCATTGAGTTTATATTTTGTTCACAGTTTGGAAATGATCTTTTTTTTTCACAGGTACACAATTTTCAAAATTTGTAAGTACAATCACTATTGGTATATCATTTGCATAATTTTGTATCAAACGTATATTGCAATCATGTTATTTGTGTTTTACGGATGAGTGTATAATTTATTTAAATATTGCATATTAATCCATACTATTAATAAAAAAGGAAATTAAGATCATCAATAGATCAGTTTTGTAATAAATATGAATATTGTAATTTCTACGTCATGGAAAGCTCGATGACACGGTTGAGATTTACGCCTAACTATAAGTATATACGTAAGTGGTATTTTTTCTGGGAACTAGCCAGAAAAATCCAAACAGCTAATAATGGCAAAAGCAGAAAAACCATCGTTCATCATCCTGATGGCCAGATGCATTGATGATATTGTACCGCACTTTTTTTTTTGATGAAAGATATATGCACTGGCCACAAAAACTTACAGCTATTGTGGCTTTGAAGGAAAAATGCGACAATGAGAGAATTTATGGCGATTAATGGAGATTGATTTTCGAAGAAAGTAGTTGCATCATGTGTAAAATAGTAATATGACATCATATATATACGAAAGGCCTACGTGGTATCATAAAATTATCTTGTGCGAAATAAAAGCGGGACATTTTAGAATCCGACACCGCAGTCTGCTGAATATACTCGTATTTTGTTCAGATTGAATACAAGCTGTAGTAGTCCAGAAGATGTCTATTTTAAATAGAAATAGAGCTATTGGCACATTGCGAGTGTATGAAACGGCAGATCTACTTGGATGTTGTTTTAGGAGATTCACATAGTGTAGTATGTTGAATGCACGCAACATTCTTACATCGTGAAAACGTAGATCAGCACAGTAGTTCTTGCCAGAAGACAACCACTATGAAGTAGTAGTAATATCTGACTGTATTTTCTCGAAGAATCCTCTGTATTTTCTCGAAGAATCCTTGACGTCGCCACTGATTAATATCGGGAATGCTTTCGACCATCTTCCAGTGTTGCGGTATGTAGTGGCGCACGAACCTAGGGGGCTCGGCCTCTCCCTTGGGCTACAAAAATCGCAAAGTATTAGAACAGAGTTTAGAATAAAAAAAAGTCAGTAAAAATGTTGGCAAAAGAGAGAACCACGTCTACTCTCCAGAAAATACCGGATGCCTTAAAACGTGACGTTATAGGCACCTCTCTACCGTGGGAACAGCAGTTAGCTCAGAGACCCAAGAATGCAATTTGCTTAGTCAGAAAAGTACATAAGTGAATAAATATAATGTATTAACCCTATTTCAAGTGCGATAACAGTGAATCGGTAATGTCGGAACGAGGATGTGTGGGCTAAATAAACGACAATGAGTGGAAAATGAAAAATGCTAGGCCAACAGACACTGGTAAAATATGTTTTAAAACAGTAATGTCGAAAATAATGACATTCCCAACGATATTTGCCTGAACTCTGGAGACAGTGATGAGACTACAATTGAGACAAGCAACAGCAGTATCCCGGAGCTGCCTTCAAACAATTTCCAGGAAATAAAAGCGGACCAAAACGCAGTTGAAATGGAAATTCTGGCTACAGATATTTATATGTACGTTAAGAAAGCTAACCTCGCTGATGGAGATAGGAAAAGAGTGCTAAAAAATCTTCGGGAACCATATGCAAATTACAATTTTCCTACGACTGTGATTAGTGCTGTATCAAACCAAGGAAAACCTCATCACAGTCGGATGTTCTGCTCATCTTGTCTGAATAAGCATAATTGGCTAGCTTACTCAAAGGTAGAAGACAGTGCTTCTTGAAAATTTTGTGTTTTCTTTTCACCCCATAAAGCCGATTTAAGATCGACACAAGCCACGGGTCACTTTGTTTCAAAAGGATTTAATAATTGAAAGACCTTGGAGAAGTTCAGCCAACATGAAACTTTTCTCTAACGTATGGATTCAGTTCTCAAAGCCGATGAGTTTTAAGGGTTATGGAAGATAAAAAAAGCTTCTATGGATCAAGCATTGGACAGGGGCAAGCAAAAGCAAGTTTTGCAGAATAGGGTTATTCTTAAACCTATTATCAAAACAGGGATTTTTTGGAAGACAAGGGCTGGCCATGAGAGGGACTAGGGACTATGGGGATTTGAACGTGTTGTCAGAATCATGCCACAGTGAAGGGAATTTCAGAGCTCTTTTGCGACTCCGAGTTGATGCAGGAGAAGAAATATTGAAAACTTATCTACTGGGTTGTGCAAAAAATGCAACTTACATAAGTTGAAATACCCAAAATGCAATTATTTCAGCATGTAATGCTTCCATTGTAAAGCGCACTGCAAATGAGGTGAATGAGGCTAAGCGTTTTGCTGTTTTATGTGATGAAATAACGGATATTGGAACGGTAGAGGAAATGACAATTTGTGTTCATTGTTTGAAACGGTATGATACAGATAAGTATAAAACTGAGTTTACGATAGTGGAGAACTTCTTTAAGTTGGTTCCCCTGACTGAAACTGCAGGTCGAGCAATTGTAAATGCTATTCTCAAAGGCTTTGCAGACTGCAATATTGACACGTCTTTTCTTCGTGGATAAGGGTTTGATGGAACTTTTGCTTCTGCAATGAGAGGAAAGTACAATGGTGCCCAAGCAATTATATATGAGCAACACCCTAAAGCCTCCTACATTCATTATGCATCACACTGTTTGAACTTATTCATCTCTAGTTCCGGTTATCCGAGACAGCTTTGGAACCATAGGGAAATCTGTAGTTTTTTAATATACCAAAACGAAACCTCACCAGCAAGATTAATGCAGTTAATCACGGAGGGACAGAAATCGGCTCAAAAAATTGAAAAATTATGCATTACTCGTTGGGTGGAGAGACGCGATGCCGTCACAGTTATGGTTTCATTATTTGATCAGGTAATTGAATATCTGGAGGAAATTACTACATGGAGACATCAACAGAAACTCATAACTTATTATGATAAATCTCAACATCAGGGTTTGTCATGGCACTTTTTTCAGCTGATGGATTACTAAGCTGCAGTGTCCGTGTGAGTGAAAGCTACAGGAGGTGAACCTTGATTTGGAAACAGCTGTAAGTGACGTAGTAGACGTTGTGAAACCTTTGTCTATAATTCAAGGAAACGTAGAGAAGGAGTTTCACCATCTCTTTGAATAAGCTGTTAAGAAGCAAGAATAGCATTGAGAAAACATTACTCTACCACGCCGTGTCACCAGACAAATTTGCAGATCGAATTTCAACGTACAAACTTCTGAAGAATACTACAGATTTTCTGTTTTCATTCCATATATTGATAATTTCATCACCCATCTCCGAAAAAGATTTCTTAACCACAAGGTATTTCTACAGCGTTTTGCATCTGTCGTTTCGAATGGAAGGCAGCCTACCCATGAAGAATACGAGGGATTTGTTGCCTCATCAAGGAAATTTTCTGATGATTTGGGGCCTAGATCAAAAAATACTCTAAAAGCAGAACTTCGTTTGTGATACATAAAGGTCTCTGCATTAAATAAAGAAACAAAGATTCCAACTGAACTGTTAAACTTTTGTGATCAAAGGACTTTTCCTATTATATTTGAACTTTTAAAAATGTATACTACTCTCCCAGTGTTAACAAGCAGTGCTGAGAGGTCATTCTTCTCGATGAAGAGGATAAAAATTTATTTGAGAAATAGTATGGGTGAAACTAGACTGAATGGACTTGCGGCAATGAACATTCATCGTGAAGTAGAAATTGATCCAGACAATATAATAAATTCTTTAGCTATGAAGAAGAGTAGGAGGCTAGACTTTGCTTTATGAATATCTTTTGGTTATTCTATAATTATATAACAATCTAACAATATCATAAGAGGAAGGAGTTGAAAAAAGTCTATAAGCAGACCAGTACGCATAATTATATCTTCATTTATTACTTGTGTTTTATTGTATAATCATAATCTACTACTACATCTTCTAATCGGTTAATTATTCTGTACTGTAGAATTGTTAATAATTTAATAATGATCAATGTTCCTAAAAAGAAAAAAGACAACCCTTTAAGTAATTGACCTGGCCTCAGAATAATTTTCCACCAAAAATTCTGTGTACCGTTGGCTCCCCACTTGATAATATTCTGGGTGCGCCACTGGCGATATAAAACCGCAACAACACCAGTATTCAACTGGTAAGAAACAGCACTGGCTTAATCATGGGGTTGATAGGGGGTCGTAACCCCTTATTGCGATGGAATTTTAAATACATCGAGTTGTCATTTTGTAATTCCATTATAAGCCTGTAATTCCTCCCGCCCCACAATTATCTTTCTGCATATACTAATACCAACCCATCTTTAAGAGTACGAACTAACAACAAAAAGATATGTTAGAGAACTGGCATTAACTCACCATCATCTAAGATATGTTAGAGAACTGGCATTAACTCACCATCATCTAAGATGTGCACGGGTCAAACATTACATGACACGGAATACAAAATAGTGCTATCTATGTACCTTTCACAGGCGAATCTCGTTTTGCTCTTTGTATTAATATTCGACACTGTCTAGTGTAGAAGAGATTTGGAATATGAATGAAGCTACCTATGCAAAATCCGTCTACCTTTACAAGAACCAGTCTCCATGGTCTAGGTTGGAGTGTGTTTTAATGGCTGTAAATTCTGTACGTTTGTCAAATGAGTATGAATACCTTGGTGCGTCGAAACCAGTTCATTGTGACACTGTTCCACGTCGCTCTTGAACGTTTAGGCTATTCTGTTTTATCGATGACAATGCGACACCGTTCCAGGAGAATGCTCTCCAGGAACTGAGAAATCATGGAATGGAATTGTTGCAACTGCCTCAAAGGTATCCTGATCTGAATTCTATTGAGAACAATTGGAATTTTGTGTACAGAGGCATTTGGGTAACAACGTTTCATACCTCAACATATTTACATATTGTCTGCAATATTACAGTCCCATTTCTATCTTCAGTACCTAAATTTTCGTCCAGGTATCATTTCGAGTTGATTCCAAACGGAAGGCAATATATTCAGTGAATATTTCGGCCAAGCAGCAAAACTTTCAGTTTTCCCCTTCCTGTATAGTATTTTAATATTTTTACGAAAACTAGCACTTCCCACGATGCTAATTTGTATATGACATAATTATAATAATAATAAGTTTATTTATTTTCTATATACATTAAACAATACATTGCATTCAAAATAAAAGGTTCAGTTACATGATGAAGAGGGTCCTGGGAAAATACAAAACTCTAATTTGCCCAAGATCTGAAAAATTTACCTCCAGGGCAGTATACATTACCATAGCTACCTATAATACTAACTCATCTCAATTAATCGCTGAATTTCAATATATATATATATTTTTTTTTTCGAAACCTCAATGTTCCTAACCTTTTATGGCCGGTGCATATCCAGTATATAGTCCTAATTTCCCAGTATTTGAGGTTGCATTTAGATCTTGCTCATATTTTAAAGTTTTGTCAGTCCATAATGTTAACTAAATGTAAAGAATAAATGGGAGTAACGAATAAATTTCAGTATGTGACTTTGCTCAAATTTCTCTAATGCTTTTCAAAAAGTTTTAAATATTATGGAAGCCGATCTTTTATTTAGTATGTTTCTTCCACATTCTTTATAAATTAGATAAACATAAACTTCATTACATCCTGTGTAAAATACCGAATCGCGAATAACATTAACTTATAAAATGCCCGCCATACTGAAAAAAATGAATACGGATGAGTCAATGAATACTGATATTTTGCGTACAGAAACTCCTCGGATCTTATACAATAGAGCATCTAATTCTTGATTCGTAAATTGTGTACGCGTTGCTTGCATAAGCTTGTGCGTGCATTTTGACAATACATATATGGAAATATATGCTATTAATATAGAATTTTTGTGTACAAACTATTGCAAGAGTATTCTTCAGCTGTTTTAATCATTGTAAATGAGAAAAGTAATAGAGACGAATTTTAGTAATAACAGATCTTCATAAATAGCAAACTGCGTTTTGTTTTATATTATTTATATGCGAAGATAGAAATTGTTGTATAAAGTACATCGATTTTGAAGAGGAATTCTACTAAGATTGATAATATCGCCTTTCTTGACTCTTCGGGCTGTCAATTTCAGGAATTTTGACAGTTAAATCCGAAGGCTATTTTGATCGACAAGGATTCGTATTAGAGTGTGTTTCCAAATGTACACTCAGAGTGAAAGATAAATGTGCACATTTACCCTGAAGACTGGTTGATAATAAACAAACTACCAGAATTTTTGGTTCCATATTCATAAGTTAATAACATTTTTACATCATTGTCTACGTTATAATTACTTAAAGGCGTTTGATATAAACATTTATAAAGAGTATTGATTAACTAAATAAATTGCCAAATATAGGGATAACATTTGACGTCTTACACTGTATCTTTTTTAATTCATAACTAAATTAAATTTAACTTCAAATCAGAGAGGAAAAATTGTGTTTGGGAAGTCCCGTCAATGAGCGATCGGCGCTTTTATCTTTTATTTCTCTTTTAAAGTGAGTTATTTTGCAAAGTAATCATAAATTAATACTTATAATTGTGAATTAATGAATGATTTTTCTTATTAATCTTAAAGAGCAGACTCATTCATTTACTCGGATATTAAACGATTTGGCACACGGATATTGCAGATAAGCGTTGTACAAACTATTTTAAAATATAAGGTATTTTAAATATACTTTAATTTTGTTATGCCTGTTCATTATCATCTCTCTTTCCCTCTTAGAAAATGCACGATGTTTTAAAGGATAGTAAGAAGGTTTGTCATATAAATGTATTAAAACGCCCACCTATACAGCTCAAGCTAGAAAAGTGGTTTCCAACTTTCTTCCAGTTGTAACCAAATACAGTTACAGTAGTACTGTCACAGTAGCCAAGTAATCTTTTATTGTAACCAAAAAGGATCTGCAACCTCCCTCTGTCCGCAATCGCTACATTTGCATAATAAAAGCATTTTTAACAGAGTAAAGAAAACACATTAAATATAAAATTATATTATATTAATTATATATATATTACATTAATTATGTATATTATATTAATTATACATATTACATTATTTATGTATATTATATTAATTATATATATTACATTAATTATGTATTGCATTAATTATATAAATACTAATTTATATTACAGATATAAAGTTAACAACCATTAGTAGAATACTGCAATATGTGTAGCCATGTTGAAATATAAAAGCGTTGGAAACATTTGGTATAAAATTCCTTATAAAAATAATTGCAACTAAAAATAGTTGCGGCGACCCACAGAAACCTGTTCGCGACTCCCAGGTTGAAAACCACTGAGCTAGAGATTTTAAAGCACAATCCATTCTCATAGGAGTGTTGTCATATATAAGCTGCAATGAATGAAAAGGACGTCTGTTGTGTCCAGAACATCATAACCGAATAGACCACAAGGACACGGAAACGACTTTTTTTTTAAATCGTGTCTTGGTCATCTAGTCGGTTATGACACCCTGGTCTATACAGATTTACCGCCGGTTGGATTCCTGCTCGGAGCGATGTTATTCTTCTTCTTTACAGGCCATCAAATTTTGAGATGCTGGGTTGTATCTAAAACAGATCTAGCTTGAGCATTATAGGTGGGTGATTGGATACCTTTTTAAAGAAATAGTCCCTTTTTCTCCTTATTGCGCCATATCTGCTTAGTGAGTGTTGGCAATCGCGCTAACGATTGATTCCTTGTCCCTTGATGACACGGAAAAGTGTCATATTTGTGTTTCCAAATTAGTTTCGTAAGTTTTCGAGCCATGCTGTACTTCTTCTGTCGGGTCTTCACTTGTCCTCAATTTTTCCTTGCGTGATGATGTGCAGAATGTTATATTTTCAGTGTGTCACATTACATGTTTAAAATATTTATACAAGTCGAACACTACGCAGATTAAATAAAGCAACAATTTTTATCAACGTTTTTAGGCTTAGTAATATTAACACCGATGTCATGGCGTGGTTAGATGGTAGATTTCGATGCTTTTCGATGAATCGCTTCGCAATTTGGTTTAAAAAGCAATCCATGTACTGCACCATTCTGCGAAATAACCGGTTTCGGAAAATAGTTTCCAAATACGTTCGTAAGGGATCGAATGTTCGTCGTTCGTAACTCAGTTGGTAGAGCAACCACCCGACAAATGGGAAGTCGTGGGATCGTGCCTCACCGAACGCAAAAAAAAAATTATTTTCTTTCCGAACGTTTCACCAACTAACCACGCCATAACATCGGCGTTAATATTACTACGCCTAAGAAACGTTGATAAATTTTTTTTTTTATTTATGTTCAAAATATTCAAACTTCTATTTTTGGAGTTTTTTAATGATTTCCCTTGACTCTCCTCCCATGCCGTACAACACCTATGATTTCTGGGTTTATCAGTTCAACTTGAAAATATAAGTATTGAAGAAATGTAATAACTTTATTCAGTTGAAATCAACATTTATTAAGGCTTTAAATGTTCAGAATAGTTGACTAATACGCCAAATAATAAATTTAATTAAAATACAAGGTTAAAAGTGTTTAGCACGACTTTTTGACGGAGTCTCCGGTAATTATGTGCACCCACGTTCATGGAAAACGAAGGACTGATTATTATTCTAGAAATCAGAACGCAGTTGCACACCGTTGCCAAATACAAAAAATGAAATTAAAATTATACAGTATATGGAAAATATGCAATAAAGTAAACAATTTGGCATGTTGCCAATTTAAAAATTGAATTTATTAAGTTTGTGTTTCTTGGTATTCCAAGTGGCAACAACAAAGAAGCCTGCAAAGTAAACACGTAGCATTTCTATTATGGATGCGAGCAAAATTACGCGCAATAGCTGTCTGTATGTCCACATTTCAAATGTTTTCAGTTTCTCAATAAGGGTTTTTGTCAAGGATAAATTCTTCACTCCACACAGCGGAATTTGAAATATGTAACACCTCACAGATCTAACATAGTTTTAGACTCAAATCATTCTTGCACAAGACATTTTTCATTCTAAAGATTAAGGCCCTGGCTTTCTTGATTCTTATCCTTATTTACGTTGTCAAGTATCAACTTTCATGCAGATGACGGCTAAGGCATGTCCTTTTTTTTTTCCCCCAGTAAAACTCCATTTGCTGTTATTCGTGGTAAGTCTGTGGGCTCCCACAGTAGAAATGCTAGTTCACTTTGCAGGCTTACTTGATTGTTGCCACTTAGAATAGCAAAAAAAAAAGAAAAAAGAAGCAATCTTAATATTTTCAATTTCGAAAATTGGCATCATGCTAGATTGTTTCCTTTTATTTCATATCTTTCAAATATTTTATAATTATTTTTTTATATTTGGCAGCAGTACGTGTATAATTGTTTTCCGAATTCTAAAATCAAATCAGCCTTCGGTTTACCATTGAAGTGTGACGTCACTATCGGAGGCTCTGCCATAAAAGCGTACTAAATTCTTTCAACGTTGTATTTATTTATCTTTCTGACGTTTAATTAATTATTCTGATCATTTAAAGTTTTGAGAGAACATTACTTCAACTGTATGAATTCAATACATATCTTCAATGCATATCTTCAATACATATATCTCCAATGCATATCTCCAATACATATATCTCCAATACATATCTCCAATACATATCTTCAATGCATATCTTCAATACATATATCTCCAATACATATCTTCAATGCATATCTTCAATACATATATCTGCACATCTACAATAATGGAGGAAGACTATTCTTTTCAAGTTGTTCTTAAGTTCCTAAATTTTGGCGTCCTAAAATACTTGCATTCCAAAGACTGGTGATATTCCAAGGCTTCATTAACTACCGTCAGTAAAGTAATGAGAGAAAATTAATGAATAATAAGAGTATAGATCTATATAGCAAATATCTCTGGCCATGCTGCAAATTTTTAAATAGAGAAGTAGACTTATTCATGGGTAATTGGAAATTATCAGCCAGCGAGCTTTCCAGAATAGAATCTCAAAGACAATTAGAATAAATTAATTTAATGATACTGACATGGCGAAACTGCAATAGCCTGGCAGATTTCAATAGGCTAGAGATTGATAACTAATTTACATACGCATTCTACTCAACATCCCACATTCTATTCATAAGTATACATGTTTTTTGTATACAGTGGCATATGAGGCGTTGAAAACAACAGTTGTATAAGTCACAAAAATGAAATTTTTGAGTTAAGTCCATGGAAGTACCCTCTGGGGTTGCCTTGTTGCCTGCAACACTGGTATGTATCCATATTGTAATTAATTGGCTATAGGATGGCACCAAGTTACTGTTAGCCAAAACGAAACTGGCGGTTCGTTGGACGCAAATCCTTTCATATCTCATTTTGAGCAAAAATGGACTTGTACCATTGTTGTTTTCAAGGCTTCATATATTTTACTCGTTAATTTATTATTATAATATCTTACAATATTTATCGTAATATGCTATAATTAATTATTAATATTTATATTAATTTAAAGCATGAACTTAAAAAATGAAAGGGTATTTATGAATATATTTTTGTAGACCGTGTCCTCGTACTTTAAAAAAAGAATTTGCTATGCCGCGTGGCTGCCCATCGATTGAGAACCACCGACACCCAGTTAAAGATTATTAAGTTAGCTTTTCTCGAATCTTTGCCAGCTCAAATAAGCTGGTTTCCATCAAAACATGATGAAGTTCAAACTCAGATGTGCCAATGTGTGTGAAAAAGTTGTTAGCATTTGGATGACATAAATTTAAACATAAAATGAGCAGGAACCAAAGAGTTATGGAGTTTGAATTGGTATATGTGGGTCTGCAAAATAGCAAAACAAATCTTGGAAATATGAAAAAAAGAAAAAAGTCTACAAAAATGCAACATTACTTAAAAAAAGTTTTAGCAGACTTTTTAGCAGACCTAGTTAGCTGTTTTAGCACGCCCAAGTTATCCAACATCAGAATGCGGTCGAATAATTTTCGGCCAACGATTTGCTAAGTTTGACTTATAAATGTCTACTTTCGACACAAATAATACTTTTGGTTTCTCGTGGTATTTGTTAAGAAACTAGCAATATATATGATGGCATGGTAATTTGCGAGAGATGTTAAAAAATAGGTTTAATTCATCATTTTAAAATACATTCCACAATATTGCTATAAAGATTCAATATAGACATTTTTATTATTATATATCCAAAATTCCTGGCACTCGTTAAAGAAAGTAAATCCCTTTTTTTTCATTTTACTGTCACTGACAAATAGCTGATTTTTCGTTCTATGCTACTCTCAAAAAATATTTTATGTTTTTATTCTCTGTAGCCAAAAAAGGAAAAATGCCATTTTTAGAAAACGATTGCATTGTTTCATACATTTTCATCTCATGGTTATTAGTATAAGATTCTTATTTCCAGTCTTATTATTCGTGCACAGTTCTGAAATTCGTATGTTTCGTATCAGAAATCCGTATACTATATTACATTATCTTTATATGAACATTTATACGACTTTAAATATACTCACGTTCGAAAAAAATAAATTCAGGGATATATCAATGTGAACATGATATTTGTATATATCCTTATTATTACGTTTCGAATAAACTAATGATTATTAATTCCTTTACTTATTTATATACTGACTTTCTCTGATATTTCTTATTTTCTTTATTTTTATGATGAAGCCCTTATAAGTCAGAATTTGTGCCATGTAAAAGAATGGAAGAACTGATGAAGGCTATATTTCTGCAGCCTAACTCTCTCAAAGTGCACATAATAAATGAATCACTCACGTAACTGCAACCGCATTATTGTGATTATTCACTTACCAAGCGCAATATTATTAATGATATTTCGGCTTTCGCTGGATATCAGAGATGTTGGAGAGCGTAACACGAAACTTCCAGGATGTCGGGAAAATGGCCGTGAGATGGCTTCTTAGCCTTTAAGAGCATAATTATTTACATTGATAGTTATTCTTTGGTTAACCATAACAGAGTGTGGTCTTGGGCTCGGAAAGCATATGAAACTCAACTTGGCCAGAAAGCAAATAGAAGAGGCAAGGGCAGATCCAGAAAACTTTCAAGTGGGGATTGGCAATTTGTTTCCGGTTCCTATTTTTAGCCATGTGTCCGATACTTTTCATTTCATTTTCCATGATACAACCTGGTCTCGGAGGGCGGGGTCGCCCCATCGCCCCTCCTCGTGTCCGCGCTTAACGCTAAGTGTTGAATTTTGACCTATATCTTAATAAAAATGAGAAAAATAAATGTATCTTATTTTTAAAAACAAGGATATCAAAATATTATTACTTTTACGCGTTATAAAAAACATGCGGTAACGACTGTCTACGCTTACGTGGTAGCTACTATCAAACGAACATTGTCTGTTGATCGGGGATCATGAAGTTCTTCCCCCCTTGGCAATTTGAGTCTTATGAACAATTGATGGAATGCAAGAGAATAAATGGAAAAATAGTTATTTCGGAAGGACATTTATTATTCTGTTTCTGGAAAAACGTTGCAGTTATTTTATTGAACTCAAGTTTTTCAACTTAAATAGAACGTCAAGAAGCGATCAATAATGGGATCATCAGCGTTTGTTTAATGACAGCACGCGACACAGGAACCATATCAGGCATCAATGTAGAGTTTGCAAAATTATTGGGGCGCGAGGAGCAAGCATGTGTTTTGTACATTTATACATTATAATATACATAAAATTGCAATTTATTTCAAATTATTGGGTGCTCTTGTACCGATTTTATTTTCAAAGTTTAAAATTTAAATTACAGAACGGATTTAGCGAATGGTCGGATATAGCGGCATTTTCATTAGTTCAAAGATCTTCTTTATATGCGGGTCCTGATGTAATTACACTGGCTTAATTTATACTAAAAGGGGCCCCGAATCTTCTAGTCACTAAGGAGGTTGTTTTCTGGAGAATTCCACGATTTTTTAACAGAGAAGGTGATTCACTTGAAAATTTCTCTTACCTTATTAAATCAGCGACGAAAACACAGTCGGACAAATTTGATAGCCTAAATTAAAACTAATAAGCATATGGAAGTTGATATATTAATGAATTTCTCTGAAGAGAGAGAAATATTCATATATCGAAGATTAAAGCCAGAGTTTTCTAAGAAACTTTTTATTTTTCATTTTAAGAAAAAATGAGGCCCTCTAGGTGCGCTATAATACACGACTAACAAAAACAACCATTTTTATTTGAAAATACTGTTTTTACCTCCTACAATTATTGGGCATGCATGAGATTGGGCATGTGCAAGACCAGCCACCTATGTCTTATTATTAGTGAATCATAATATATTTAATATACAAAATACACTGAAGTGCCAGAAAAACTGGTACACCTACGTAATATTGTGTAGCCCCCAACCCCACGCACGCAGAAGTGCCGCAACACGACGTGGCATGGACTCGACTAATGTCTGAAGGTATCCTGGAGACAATTCACACCAGGAATCCTGCAGGGCAGTCCACAAATCCATAGGAGTGCAAGGAGGTAGAGATCTCTTCTGAACAGCACGTTGCAAGGCATCCCAGATATGCTCGATAATGTTCATGTCTGGCGATTTAGGTGGCCAATGGAAGTGTCTAAAGTCAGAAGAGTGTTCCTGGAGCCACTCGGTAGCAACTCTCGATGTGTGGGGTGTCGCATTATCATGCTGAAATTGTCCAAGTCCGTCGGAATGCACAATGGACATGAATGGGTGTAGGTGATCGGACATGATGCTTACGTACCTGTCACCTGTCAGAGTTGTCTCAGAGTGTCAGAGTATTGTACACGCCCCATACCATCACAGAAGCTCCACCAGCTTGAACAGTCCCCTGTTGACATGTAGGGTCTATGGATTCATGAGGTTGTCTCCATACCCGTACACGTCCATCCGCCTGATGCAATTGGAAACGAGACTCGTCAGACCAGGCAACGTGTTTCCAGTCATCAACAGTCCAATGGCGGTGTTGGCGAGCCTATACGAGGCGTAAAGCTTTGTGCCGTGCAGTCAACAATGGTACACGAGTGGACCTTCGTCTCCGAAAGCCCATATCAATGATGGTTCGTTGAACAGTTCGCACGCTGACACTTGTTGATGCCCCAGCATTGAAATCCGCGGCAATTTGAGGAAGTGTTGCACGTCTATCTCGTTTAACGATTCTCGTCAGTCGTCGAAGGTCCCGTTCTTTCAAGGTCTTTTTCCGGCCGCACCGCTGTCGGAGATTTGATGTTTTACCGGATTCCTGATATTCACGGTATACCCGTGAAATGGTCGTACGCGAAAATCCAAATTTTGTCGCTATCTCGGAGATGCTATGTCCCATCTCTCTTGTGCCGACTATAACGCCACGTTCAAAATCACTTAAATCTTGATAACCTGCCATTGTAGCGGCAAGAACCGATCTAACAGCTTTGCCAGACATCTCTTGTCTTATATAGGCGCTGCCGACCGCATCGCGTTACGCTGATTGGTTGCAAAGCTCCGTTATTTGCATACGCACGCCTGTACCAGTTTTTCTGGCATTTCAGGTTATTTATATATTCATAATGTATTTTAGGACTTACCCTGAGTTTTGGAAAAGTTCATTTAAACCGTTTTGTCAATAGTAGTCTTATATCTCCGTTGTTGTTGCTAGGAGGATTCGGGAAGCCCTATTGTTCCGCCGCCATTGAATATTAAGTTTTTACAGTTGACGATTGTGAAGTCTTTTCCTATTAGGTCCTAGGTTTTCCTATTAGGTGAACCTTCCTTCTCTAGCGAATACTCTTCGTCGCGATTTGTTGAGCCATGATTATTATTACTCAAAAGGCTGGGTTAATGGAATGGAAATTAAAAGTGGAAGTAATGTTTATTATAATGGAAATTCATAATAGACATGTACAAAGTTAAACAGGGAAGTTTTTCTACAAGACATAGTTTATTCAAATCAATTTCTCTTATCAATATTTTAATTTCAATTATATGATTCTGTAGCTACGATAACACAAAATTCTAATTTTAATAACGTGATATTGCAATTTAAAAACGTATTCTCGATTTTAGTTTAAGACTTTTTTTGAGCTAAAATTTTAATTTCAATGATAGATTTATTAATTTCAATTCCCTTGATGTTTAAATCCATCTTTTCAAATTTTAATTTCAGTGATGATTTAATTTAAATTTGATATTTCTATTTTATTCACACTAAAGAACACTATATTTTTAAGCTCGTCTTGTCAGTTTTTCAAATTTTGTTAAACAAATCTGTCATATGTTGTATTCTTGTAAAGTTTCAATTAATCATGAATCAAAATTTTAAATTTTCTTCATATCCAGATTTTAATTTCAGTTATATTTAATTTCTATTTAGTGTTTCCCGATTGTTCAGTCTGATTTACAGCAAATTATTAAATATTAAATTCTAATGTTAATTACATCACTTCGTAACTTTAATTACCTCTATTTTCTATTTCACTTCTATCACAGTCGTATTTTATAAGCTGCAGTAATTTTTACTTTTATTGGGTGCATGGATGCCGTTATGGATATACTTACAAAAGTGCTATATTTGGTTTGCTATTAGACATAAAAACGAATAGCGTAGCAATTAAAAAGTCATGGGTGGCCCAAATAGTTTCAAAAAGATCATGTGTTGCGGCCTTAGAAAAAATGTGTTTTTATAGCTAGAATAGAAAACTCCATATATTTCCATATCCAGTTTCTTTTGCGATATATAATATAATTCTCTCATCACCAGGGTGTTGTCCTATCTTCATATGTCTGATTGCAAATGACACTCTCTCTTTCAAGATTTTAGGAGCTGTTCCTTCGACGATTTCATCATCTTCGTTTAATCCACTTTTCTCTTCATGTAATTTTCTGTAGAATCCTTCAACCATTTTAAGTATTTCTGCTCTATTCCTTGTTACGGTGCCATCCTCTCCCTTTAAGGCAATGATGTGTTTCTTCCCAACAGACAAACATCCCCTTGTTTCAGTATAGCCCAGATGTTCTTGCGCCTTAAAAAACCAAGCAAGTAATAAAAAAAGAAACACCTTTTAATATCCCTAAGGCTGTTGTTGTTTTCAATGGCTTTCCTTACCAACATGTAGTTGAATTTTCTTATGTCGGCCTTTATGATTTGCACAGAGTTATACACAGTTCTACATACTCAATAATGGAAGCAGTTTTACTTCCAGGAATCAGAATACTTATTCTGATTTTCCATCTTCACAAGGCAAAAAGAGGTTTTGTTTTGAGTGTTAAACACCCATTTGAATAATATTAACTATTAGATCATATTTCTTGAAACAGGAGACATCGTTTCCATCAAACCTTTCTTTTTTCTACCGTAACAGCCCTTTCTGAAATCTCGTGGACGGTCTTTGTAATATTTTGTCCCTATCGATGTGAAATTCCTGTTCTATAATATTTTTACTCCAACGTTTTTCTAACAGTGAAACAGTTTTTAAGATTTATTTCTCGGCTATGATGCTAGGAAGGCAATATGAAGAATGATTGCAAACTGAAAAATGTTAAAAAATCTCCTATTCGAAAACCATTTGGAAATGGAAGCTTTATGACTCCCGGTGCAATATACTCTGATGCCCTTTCCACCTCCATTTTTAAACAGTTTTATGACGATAATCATCAAAAAGATGGTTGCGGCGCCAAAAGCTATCGGTGGTTGAGATAAGTATGTTCTATCAACCGTGCTGGCTTCTTCGGGATCTGATAAAGAAAAGATGCATGGCCACAGAAAGAAGCCCCAATCTGTTACAGCTCTTTTTGTTCGGTCTTTAAACCAAAGCCTTCACTTAAAGGCTTTTGCTTGTCCCTTCGATAAAGCAAATTGATGAGTATCGATCGTTCACAAGTATCAGCGGCTCGCAAATAATGGGCTCCCTGTTTTCCTTTGTGTTTCAAGTCGGCAATCATTAACATAATGGTTTAGTTGTTTCTCGAAGGGGAAAGTGCCCCTGCTGGAGCTCGTTTGCCACTGATCATCTGTTAATAAGGATTTACCTTTTGGAACCCACTTCTGTGTTCTCTGTATTGGAAAGGGAATTTTGGTCCAACTTATAAAACATATATATAGTATTAGGAATATCGTTTGAATAACTTTCTGTATATATTTGACTTTAAATTGATGCTCAAATTCAAAAAAGGAGTTGCGGATTGTACAGGAATTTGTATAATGTGATGTATATAACGCTTGGTTATGTACAAGATATACGTTTGCAACGCAGAAATTAAATTTCTATAGGAGAGAACTTTCATATTTTTATTTTCACATACATATTTTAGAAGTTTATTTAAATTTCTTATAAAATATTTACTTTCATGTGAAGCTGCTATGATGTAAAAGAAATAAGTAAAAATATAAATACGTCTACACCATAAATATTCCTGTTTGTAAAGTACTTGCGCCAAAATATTTCTGAACTGCGATTCAAGTTCATCTTTCACATATTTCTAATTTCACAAACGAGTTATTTTGCTGATTCCCACTGAAGTAAAAATTTGCTCATTTTACGATGTATACAAGTCGTGGGGCGGTGCATGCTTTTGCGATATTTTTTTTTCTGAAAATCTCCAGCTTCCCTTTTAAGATTTCTTCTACCTAAATTTCCCAATAGGAAGTTGTAGTAGATAATATGAAAATGTGAAATGCCTAACGTGATCTATCGTGCTTTTTATAAATATATTATGTTTTTATAAGCCCTTTTATGTTTTTACAAATTTTTTATATTTTTATGAATATATTTTAGTTTAATAAATCCATTATGTGTTTAAAAATTTACTATTTTTATAAATCTGTTATGTTTGGTTTTATACGAATCTGGATTCTCTTAACTATCCCAATACATTTGCTTATTTTTTGGACACCTCATTTATATGGTATTTCTAGTTTAAATCATTTGTTATTGTTATTTCTAAAAATTATATTTTTTTGGTTAGTTGAATGAGTTTCTTCAGTTATTAATATTCCTCTTATTTTCCAATTTCGTTATTCATTTTTGCTTTTAAAGTTAATTATTTTAGCATTATTATCATTTATGTTTAATTTCCTTCATAAAAGTATTCCTTCATCTCTCTAATAACGCTAATTTTCAACACCAGATGGAACATCACGAAATATGAAGAGTTGTTGCAATTTTCGTAATATCCATGTTCATCGATACATCATCGATAATCAAAACTCTTGGAACGAATGCAGGAAAAATTTACTTTCATCGAATAGGCTTGAGACGGAATAGGGCGAGAAGGCTTAACTTCTCTTGTGAGGCTTTTTTTTCCAAAATGGCGAATATCTAAAATAATTATTGGACAACTTATTACAGAAGAGAAAACATATAAAAGTAAATAAAATGATGCATATTTCAATATAGAAATAGCAATGTATTGTGGAAATGGTATAGAAAATTATATTTTATCGTGAAAAATGGCGCTGAGAAAGAAAATTATATTTAGTAAATTTTTTAAATTTATACAGTCTCCCTCTGTTCAATATTCTCCGCAGGCGCCATATTTTTGAAAACGAATACTTAAAGGACGAATTTCTTTTCAAATATACGTGCTTGAAATGGAAAAGCTGCTTTCGAAATTAGATTTTACGAACCGAAATTCGACTTAAAAATTACAATAGTTTGTCTGTAAGTATAAAGAAGAATAGAAAGTACGAATAGCGTGAAAAGTTGAACTGTTCGGTAATTTTAGCAAGGATAGGATAAAAAATTGTAAAGTAATTAATGAAATATATATCTGGACATTGGAACATTAAGAGACAATATCCGATTCGCAAATTCTTGAGATAGTCCAAGGTTTTCTTTTCAAGTTTCAATATTTTTTTAATCATGCATCTAACATTTAAACAAATACTATTCCAATATTTTATTCTTTTCTTGAAGAAATATTTCTTTAAATATAATATGTATGTTTCAAAAATTGTCGTAATTAAAATAGGTTTTTCCTAAACCATTCAACTTGAATATTGGCCTATGTTGTAACAAGGTACACATATGCGATTTAAAAATACATAGTACTTAGAAAAAAAAATTCACAATATAATCTTATTTTCTCTCTCTCACTCTTTCTTGGTACCTAAACACATGGTTTTATAACAGTAAAAAATGAATAGACTTTTCTTTAATACTAATCTTTGCATATAATTTAATACTGATTTTATTATTTTATTTATTTTTATTTACATATATTTATATTATATTAAACAAAGAATAAAAGTACTCGCTCCTTTTATGTATATATAGAAAAACATTTGCAATCACAACGTGAAATTTCCTATTGCAACATCTATTTTTATGTTCAGGGCTATTAAATAGAATTTAATTATTTTTTATGTTCATTATATTCATGTCACCGATATCCTACTCGCTCTACTGACGGACTTCATATTCCTCTCGCAATGACTAATTTTCTGTTCTGTGACAGTAAAATTATTAGCCCTAGATTCTGGAACGCACTTCATATGGCTTTGCAGTTCATGAATAGTTTATTATTGTTTAAAAGCAATCTCATTATTTACCCATTGTCCTTTTAATTTTTCTTTTGCATTTTCGTTTTAAGCCTTTTTGTATTGTTTTATATACATAATTTGCTAATATTATTGCTGAGTTGCTGTTTCCGATAGTGATGGAAACTTGTTAGGCCTGTAGTTTCATTTTTCCCCATTCCCGGCATCTACATTTATGTTTCTAACAGTTATTTTTTTAAGGTTTATTATGGTTAATATCCCCTATTTATGTATCTTATATATTGCCTTTAATCATTGTTAAATAGTTCATTATACATTTCGATATCTTGTGTATATTAGATGCCTGGAAAATGAATATGAACAAAAAGTGCAATGTTTAGGGGCAAAAAATCAACGTGTAATTTCTTGAGACCATTATGTAGCGTGCGTTTTTAAAAAAATTATTTGGTTTTAATTTCTAATAAATAAAATACAATTTATTTCATTTCGAATATGTTTGAGTGATTATTGTATAAGAAATTGACTTCGGTTTTTGTTTTAAGCAATGCGGTTTTGCTTTTACAATTTTTTTAGATAAATAAGAACTCCAGTCCCGCTTAACTTGTGCTTGCTTTTCGCTATGGAAACAAGACTTTGCCGTTTTTTACTAAAAGATGCTGAAATGCGAATGCATTTATTGAAGTAAATTTCTATTGAAAGCGGATAAAAGTTTGTTTCTATTGACACAAACAGGTTCAGATTTAATGGTCGTAGGTTTTCTTATGACAGACAGCCATAGGCGTACGCAGAAAAGGGGGTTATGAGGCCAATAGGAGGGAATTATTGAGATACAGCACCATGTATTCCTATGTTAAATATACAAAATTTCACAAGGGCAGACAGCGTTTGTCTTTGTTTTTAAAATTGAACGAATGGAGAAAACAACTGACAAACTGCTTTATACGAAAATTGTTAAAATTTAAAGATAAATCGATTTATATCCATTTTTTCAGTTAAACTTAAGTGACGTTGAACTTAACTGACTAAACTTAACTTCATTTAAACTTAACATGTACTGATAAATAAATCCCCCAAGTCCAATTGTTGGCTCTGTTAACTCTTGTGTTAAGTGGGACAATATAGACATGATACTCTTTATAAAAAAAAAGTGTTAAGCTAGAGTATGAGAAATTATAATCATTTATCTGCAGTTTGTGTCAGTTAAGATACATGCATTTTTAAATTCTTCCAGAAATTTCAGTTCTCCACTAGAAAGAGAACCCATCTTTGAAAAATTTCTGGTTGTTATTACTTAACATGGTAATTGTCAGACAAGTCAACTATGCTCTTTAGACCAGAGTTTTTGACAGTTTCAGACAAATTTCGAACAAAGATTTCAGGAAACTTGGAATTGGTGATCAACTGACCTTAAAGCGTGGTATTCTGGTATGCTTAATTTAGTTTCCATTTCCATACCTCGCACACATGCGTTTCTATTTCGTGTGCATGTCTAATTCATTCAAGTGGGAAAACGACCTTGACGTCCACAATTAGGACATAAAAATTTCTGGAAATTTTCCACAGGCCATTCTTGAACAGTTACCAAAAAGTAATTCTATAATAGTTATCTATAATATTCTATAATAATTCTCCACAGGCCATTCTTGAACAGTTATCAAAAAGTAATTCTATAATAGTTATCTATAATATTCTATAATAATTCTCCACAGGCCATTCTTGAACAGTTAACAAAATATAATTCTAATAATAGTCCTGAAGAATTTAATTACCGCAAATGAATAGGCAAACACCTTTAACTGAATTCAAGGGAATACAATTTGAAAATGTGTCCTTACGTTTCTCCAAAATAAATATTTGCCGCATAACTTTTGTACCAACCGTAATTGAACTACGTTAGAAATGTTCCTATTCTGAGTTAAGAATTTTCAATTTCAGAAACAAATGCCATTTAAGGGAAGTGGCAGCGTTCTGGAGGAACACTGACGAGGGCGAATATTTGAGATGGTTGAAAATGATCAAACTAATCGGTTTCGGGCTGATATTAAAATTTAAATTGTTAGCTGCAAGACAAACGTTAAATTAAATGTCTTTGGTTAATGGCAAAAGTTAGGAGAAAGATGTGACCGTTTCTCACGTAGTTTAATGTTGAATAAAGTAAAATAATGACCACTACGTGTTATTAAGTAACGTAAAGATTTTAAAAATATTAGTGGAATAAATTACCTAATTTGTTATTATATTTCCGCGAACAGATACAATCGTAATTTACATGGTACGGACGAACTAAAACGAATTCTTCCACAGCGCAGTCATACAGATGTGAAGCGTCATATGCATAAAGCCTATTGGTTAGATGTGTGAAGCGAGCAGTATTATTTTGTCTGCCCTGCGGTGGCGCAGTGTGTTAACGCGTTGGCCTAGTGCGCCGTTAATCCAGGTTTGACTCCCAACAATGCAAAGAACGCTTACTCCGAGATCTCATAAAGATCGCACTGCTCACTGTAGTCCGGGGTTTGGTTCCCTAGGCCTTAAGAGGTTCGGATTCCTCGGAAAACGGTAGGTCCCGGCGCAGCATGACCATTGTAGTCCTTCAGCGCAAAATCGTAAACAAACATTATTTTGTTTTAAATTTATTTCAATTATTGCAGTTGTTATGTTTTAGGAACGAAGTTATATCCCTTGGTTAATATCATTCCTTAGAATACTATAAAACGTATTAAAAGTACGACAAAATATATATAATATGCAATTACTTTTTTATACATACAGTGAAGCCTTGCTATATGAACCCCCAGATAAATCGACGTCCCGGATTTTTCGAATTAGGGTTACATTCGGCTTAATACGTAGTGTTCTGGAAAAACCTCACGAATTCGACATCGCAAAATCTGTGTCCGCTTGACAAAATTAATTCTCATCTCCTTTCCAAAAAAATCCTTTAATCTGCCTTTCAGATTATGTTCAATAAAAAAATCAAAACACACCACAAAATTTAGTAATGTTCACACTCATTTAAAAGAAATCTCCACACGCATTTAAAAGCAATTTTTATACGTATTTAAGAGCAATTTTTACACGCGTTTCAAAACATCATTTATACAGATTTAAAAGCAAACTTTAAACACATTTAAAAGAATTCTTTACTTTAAACAAGACCAAAAGTTTCTTTATGGATTGCAGAAGTTTTGACTTGCCACATGTAATAAAAGAAAAAATCTACATAAAAATATAATTATGTTAAAATAAAAGTAATTGGCGAGTTCTATTTTTATTATTTAGAATCTTAAATAAAATTGCTACAAGCTTTTTTTTTTAAAATTCCCTTCTACCTCGATAAGTGGACGTCAATTCCTTACCCAATAACGTGTTGATTTATCGAAACCCCACAATATATAGTGTAATAGTGTTGAAGGTGTGCGTAGGAATAAATTGCACTTATTTCAGCGCTAATGAAATACATGCGCAGCGAATAAAGTAAGAAAATATATTTTTTTTGATTATTCATCGAAATTTTTATAAATTAGTTAAGTTTCAATATAATCAAAACTATTTCTCACAAAATTTTGTAAACTATATGCCTGAAACATGTATTGTCTGTTAGTATAGATAATGTTTT
>QLNU02015003.1:138224015-138254026 GCA_006491805.2 Dysdera silvatica | reverse complement strand
TTTGGTTCAAAAGCTATTGGCCGCATTCTGACTTTCCTAGGAAACCAGTATATACACATATATAATAATTTCCCGTTGAGAAAAAAAAACAAGAAAATTAAAAAAGAGGGAGAAAGGAACAATAGCATTATGAAGCAGTAAAACAGAAATAATTAAACAAAGGAAACAGGAAATATGAAACAAAGAGGAAGGAAAGGTTGCATATATGTCATTAGCATAAAATTTCAGAACATCTTCGGAAAAAGCATTATATCTGTATCCCCAAATAGATATTGGTAGACGGCCAAATTTGACTGAATTTCACTGTAGTATATTTAAATGTTGTCTTTCTGCCTCTAAAGCAGTGGTTCCCAACCTTTTTCAAGCCGCGACCCATTTTTATAGTAACCAAGTAATCCGCGACCCCCTTTTATAGTAACCAAAAGATCCGCCGCCGCCACATTTGCATAAAAATTTTTTTTTAACAGAGTAAAGAAAACACATTAAATACAAAATTATATTAATTATATATATTATATTAATTACAGACATAAAGATAACAACCATTAGTAGAATATTACAGTGTGTGTAGCCATCGAACAATAATATTAATCAACGTTTATTGGCGTAGTGATACTAGAGCCGATGTTATGGCTAGATGGTGAAACGTTCGAAAGAAAAGAAATGTTTCTGCGTTCGGTGGGACCTGTATCCACGGCCTTCCACTTGCGGGGCGGAGTCTCTGCCTACTGAGCTACGAACGACATCTAATCTCTTACGAATGTATATAAAGACTATTTACTGATACCGGTTATTTCGCAGACTAGTGTAGTACATGGACTACTTTTTAAACCAAATTACGAAGAGACGTATTAAATTGATCGAAACGTCCGTTGCAACATATGTATTTATATAAATCGAACACTACGCAGATTAAAGTAAACAACAATATAAATCAACGTTTATTGGCGTAGTGATACCAGCGCCGATGTTATGACGTCATAACGTCGGCGCCAATAAACGTTGATTTATATTGTTGTTTGATTTAATCTGCGTAGTGTTCGATTTATATAAATAAGTAAATGTGTAACCATGTTGAAATACAAAAGCGTTGGAAACATTTGGTATGAAATTCTTTATAAAAATAATTGCAACTAAAAATAATCGCTGCAACTGTAATCTCTTCGCAACTCCCCTGGACAGTCGCGAGCCCCAGATTGAGAACCACTGCTCTAAAGTTTAGCTCTTGCTCATTTTCTCTTAAATTGAAATAATTTATCATTTTCGACGGCACATTCTTCTAGCCCGTAATGGCTTTCAATATCTTTATTCCACAGTTACACTTAATATTTAGGGTTAAATTGCAGCATGAAATCGATACTCTTTCTGATCTTCGTTTTTTGATAGTAAATGCTCCATAGCCGGTTTTGAATCAACTTAAAAATGCATACTGTTCGTAAATGGTGATTTAATCTGCAGTTAGTACAAAAATGCAATATTATCATCGTTTGCCGTTCATGTGTGAATGCTGTAGATCAGGGTTGTCCAAACTTTTTGGGCATTGAGCCACTTAAAGAATTTTGACGGATCTGGCGGGCCATCGATTCCTTAAAAAAAAACTTGCACTTAAAATAGCCTCACTTTAGAGTTTTTTCCAGTTATTTGTTCGTTCACTTGTGTAGAAAGGCGTTCGGGGTCATCCATGCTGTCCCCACGGTTTTTTCTTATTATTTGAAAAAAAAAATCTAAATTATTGTTTTAGAACTTTTTTTTTATTGCAAACAATTCTCGGCGGGCTGGATTAACACTGTTCGCGGGCCGGATAGTGGCACGCAGGCCGTGTGTTAGACAACTCTGCTGTATATCATAGAATTTTTAACTGCTATACAATTTGAAGATGTCAGTTTCTTTCAAATGTGGTTCTTCAAAAATTGACATAAGATATTCTGGTAATGAAATAAGGATTAAACATCTAATTTGAATACAAAATATTATTTATTTGAAATTCTACTTTAACCGAAGTAAAAATTTACCATATAAAAAGGATATTTGAATATTTGAACTTTATGTATTTAGTTTACAATAATATAAATATTATAAACAATTATATAATAGTGTAGTTATTAAATATTGAACGATTTTTATAAAGGTTACGTTAAGTTTCCTTTCTTTATGTCATGTTCCAGCAATATATATATATATATATAGCATATAGAGATAATTGTATTTTTAATATAAATTGATAACGTTGTTCTTTTACGATGAGTGTCTGTATTATGTTTAAGCGAGCATAAATTCCTTTAAATTTATATGAAAACTTGTAAACGAATTATTTATAATATTGACATGAAACTTGTTTCATTAGAATTAAAGTTTAATTAAATTTAAATAAGTTAAAAATTACGTTTAATAAAATTAAATTTTTATATCACCATAAATTTTTGATTATTTTTCACTAAGTACTGATTATGAAAATTCAATTTTAATTAAAATTAATTTTGTAAAGTTGCGATGTCGATAATTCAATTAATAATCTCTATTCTTGATATACAGACTTATCTTTAAATCTTTAAAGACTTAATTTTTTAATTAATTGAGGGCTTAAGATTAGTAATAATAAGTTGATTATTTTAGTAATAATTGATTATTTTAGTAATAATTGATTATTTTAGTAATAATTTGTTACTTTAGTAATAATTTGTTACTTTAGTAATAATTGATTATTTTAGAAATAACTTATTTTAGCAATAATTAATTTATTATTTTAGCACCAATTAATTTAGAGTTTAGGTTTAGCTTATCCAAGTCGAATCATCATTTTAGATATAAATTTCGGATGATTTTATTCCTAATCGTATTAAAAACTTTTTGAAATTTGATTCACAGGGATTCGATTAATCTGTGTACATGTGTTTAATGTTATTATAGTTTTGATATATGTAGCGCATCTAAGACTTGGAGTTGATGAGCTCTGACATACAGGTGAAACTGAAAATAAATGCGAGCTAAATCCATGAATTTAAAGCCATATCTATTGAAATGTTGGGCGTTTAAAATTATTACGCTAAAATTTAAAATAATTACAAAATAACATTAGAAGAATTTTGTGCAACGTTTTGGCTGAGCGTCTGATGGTACTTGTGTGGAGATTTATGGTAATGGAAGCCTATTCTTCTTTGAAATGTGGAATAAAATACATATATCATTGCCAAATTTCAGATATAAAATAAAGTATGATTGTTGCAAAAACAAGAAAAGAAAATTCATATTGTTGCCAAATACCAAAACCACAATTATAGAAGTTGGGTTGACACGCTGTCTGAGTGGAAACAGTCTATGAATCCCTTAAACGGAAATTCTTGATACATATACATTGGCTCTTTCGAATTCATTGGATTTCAGAGAAGTAATGGAATTTCTAAATGTTGTAGATGAGAGAGATTCGTGTAACATTTTAAATCCATTGGATTTGCCACGAAAGAATTCGGTTCCCGCGTATATTCAATATTCTTCTCCCAAGTCGTTTAAAATCGTCTCTCAAGGAAATAAAAAAGCTCTGAAAAAGTGAATTTGACAGTGAGAAAAATTTTCACGAGCTGCTTCTGCAAACTTTGCTCCCACTTTTAGTTGCCATGACTAAAGCTCTTGATTTTTTAGAGCATTTTTTTTTAAAAAGGGCCATATTCTGCCATCGTTCTAGCTAATTTTTTTCCAGAGACAAAACCTGAATAGGGTTGCTACAAATTTAAGAATATAAAATTTTGACACGCAATTTCGTAGCTCAAATTATATTTATTTGACGCAGATATTACAAATAAGAATATTATTGTCCTTATATGTGTCGGGATTAGTAGAATTGCCTGGAAAATTGAGTTTCTGAGAGTATGAAAAAAATAGTTGAGAATTAATTATCAATGCTTCCGCTGTGTAGAGATAATATACATAAAATTGGTAATAACTTTATGAAATCGGCAGAAAAAAATAATTTAGATAGTAAAAATTCAACGAGAAGTACTAGCGTTCAGATAATAAATACTACGAGATAACGGAACATAATAGAAATATTCTAAAAGTAGGCTTAAGTCATGAAAAAAAATACTTCGTATTCTGTGTTTGTGGAAATGGCTCTACGACCTAAATTTCTTGAGAAGTTTCTAATGAAATGTTGCATCAATCTCTTTAAACTGTCCTTCGCTTCTCTTTTATCAGAAGTATCCTAGAAAACAAACAATTAAATACGGATTTACGAAACTACCTGAAGGGGAATCAATATATTGCAATTTATCCTGGTGAGCCTTTGTCGTTGAGAAAGGATTGGGAGAATTGATTGTTGACCTTTTGTAAGGAGTTGTAGTTTCTCCAAAAGCTCCTGGAGTCCTCCAATCAATAAAGATAAAAGAAGATTATAGATAAAAAGGCGACTGATTGTTCCTTTCGATTAGGAAACGTGGTAAATTCATCAAACGTTTATCTTTGTTGGCGGAAGGTCCGCACAAAATTAATTACAAGTTGTTGGAGAAGTTGATGACTTTAAGAATTCGACTACGCTTAGTGCCAATATCTACAAATTCTGAGAAACTATTTCCTACAGAACAACAGAACATCGGCAGTGAGTTTTTAATGGTTCTAATTATCTTAGTATGGACATACTTTCGCTTTGGTTTTACGGCTCAAAGACTACAGTGGTCATGCTGCGCCGGGACCTACTGTTTTCCGAGGAATCCGAACCTCTTAAGGCCTAGGGAACCAAACCCCGGACTACAGTGAGCAGTGCAGTTACACCTGCAAATGTAAATCGCTTTATAACTTTGAGGATCTGTACGCGCGAATCGATATCGTTATTGTTTCTTGCAGAATACGAGAAATCCCTTGCTTTGTCTTCCGGAAAGAGAGCCCCGTTACTAGCATCGCTACTGCTCTCTTTCCATTTCCCAAGCAAATCGTTTGTATGGTCTCCTGATGTACATAATAATAAGGAATAAAGTATTACTTACATGCATGCATACAGACAGACAAAGCTATGTATATATGGAATTCATCTCTATCAGATCTCTGTGTATACAAACTTCATGTATATAAAGCGCCTACGGAGGCAACGAACTATTTCCAAAGTAATTAATAAATATTTTACCTGATACACACACACACACACATACATAAAGAGACGTTGTTTTTATTAGAGGTTGGATTATATGCATTGAGAACACAACAAACGACAACTTGCATACAAATATGCTTTAAAGTCTCTCACAATATGTATTTATATGTGTCTAAAATGAAACATTATGCATTTAAATATTTGTTTTTTACTTACATAAAAAAAACCTCTATCTGCACCTTAAGAAAACAGACTTACCTTCATTATTAACCAGTTGAATAAAAAACATTTCTATAGAAAAAATGACATCCTTTATAGCTTCTATATTTTTTATTCCATTATTTCACAATTATTCTCTGCATATTATGAAGAAGCCTTGTCTTCTATCATTCTAAACCATTTTATGGCCGAAAAGGACATCCTCTATATCAACTGAGGTTATTGGACAGTATTTGTAAAATCTTTCTGGTAATTTATAATGCTTAGTCTATTACGCATAGATTGTCAACAACATTTGTTAATGATAACATAGGTCTGAAAAAAAATTTTTTCAGCTGCATGGAATATTTTTCGTAAACTTGATGTTTTCTAGGATGCTGAATAGAAAAATGACCTTCATTTCCTCCCCATCACGTACGGGTTTTTTTTTCAAAATAATAGTGATTTACAATAAAAAATCACTAATTTTATTACATTGAACTAAACATATTATTTCTCATAAATAATTATTTATAACAACTGTATATTGTCAACAACAAATATTAAACAATTCCTCCATGATATATTTAACATTCCGTGTTCACTCTTTTTGCCTGTGAAACCTGTTTTCTTCTCTTTGATGCTACTCCGAACATGCTTTCTCTTATGTTTTTCAGTTTCTCGCTTGATCACCCAGCAGTAGTCAGCTAGCATTTTAGAATTACATCTTCCTTGGTAGCATCTTTCGATATCATGGATATCTTTCGATATCCATGATATCAATGGATATCCTGGTGAAATCGTTCACAATGCTCTTCACTATGGGCTCCCAAGTTTTCGGGCAAATAGTCTATGTGAGAGTCTAAGAAATGAATTTTTAAGCTCATCTTGCAACCTTGAGGTTTATATGCAGCCAACATGCGTTGTACAGTGGTTTTGTAGAGAGGGTCTTCAGTGTTCCCCAAAAAACGTATGCACTACGTCTTTGAAGGAGTCCCATGCTTCTTTTTTTTCTCCCATTGTTTCTGAAAAGAGGGGATCGGGTAACAGTTTTCGTATGGCGGGACCAGTAAAAACTCCCTCTTTCAACTAGGTTTCAGACAGTTTTGAGAACTTGGAACACAAATATGTGAAACATTCCCCATCTTTTGGCAGTGATTTTACAAACTGCTTCGTGAGCCCTAATTTAATATGAAGAGATGGTAACAAAACCTTTTCAGGTGGAACCAAGGTCGTATTAATTACGTCTTTTTTTTCACCGGGCATTAAGGCATCTCGAAGTGGCCAGTCACTTTTTATCCAATGGAGGTCTCTGGCTCGACTGTCCGTACCACAGGCATAAGAAGCAGTGATGTTTTGTATGACCGACCTGCTAGCCCAACAACTTGGTCAATATTTTGAATTCTACACACACCATCCATTGATGTTTTTGATAGTTGATTTTCTCAATTATCATAGCCAACTCGTTGTACTTTTCTTTTAAATGCACCGAGTGTCTAACAGGAATTGACGCAAATGTATTTCCATTATGCAGCAAGACTGCTTTTAGGCTTGATTTAGACGAATCAATGAAAAGGCGCCACTCAGATGGATCATATTCTATTTCAAAACATTTCATGAGCTCTTGAACATCATTACAAAAAACCCAAATTTCCCTCTTTGGAGAAAAAGTGAGCGAATTCCTTTTCTCGGTACCTATACCACGAAAAAGATATCCCAGGTGCCAGCAAGTTTTCATTTTTTAATCTTGACCCTAGCAATTCGACTGCATTTTTGGAAAGGCCTAAATTTATAACTAAGTCATTGAGCTCACTCTGAGAAAAAGGTTGAGGTCTCTCATTAACACAAAAATCGGAGCTGGATTCATCCTGGGGTGGTAATATAGTTCCGTCCTCTGAATCACTCCGTATATCATCCAAACTGGAAGGTGGGAGGAGAACTAGTATTTCAGAGCTATAAGACACTGGACGAATAGCTAAATTAAGGTTTGGGTAAGATATTTTATTTCCATTTTTTATATTAAAGCCTTTCACATCTACCGAACAGAAATAACAATCAGTCGTGTGGTTTTGCTGTTCACGCCACATCACAGGAATGCCACAACGAAATGAGTTTTTTCTTACACTTGAACCACCAACGAAGATCTTCCTCGCACCTTCTGCATACCTTGTGAGGAGCCCAAGATTTGTCTTGATCCTCAAGTTTCAATTTGAAATAAGCAAAATACGCTTTCTGCACAAAATCACTTACGTTTCTTCCTGGGAGATAACACGACCTCTTGAAGCCATAATACAGAGCCAGAACACAAGCATAGTCATGTTTGAATGCAGGATGTGAACTGAGTGGCTTATGTTGTTTGGCTCTGATTAGAAGGCGGGTGACCTTGGGCGAGTCCACTTCAAGGGAGTTACCGCAGGGAAATGGTTCCCAAACACAAAAGCATGACGCGACTTCCCGACTGCGCATTTCGCCAATTGTTTAGAATTCGCTTTGCGATAGGTATTTCTGAATGTGTTTGAGCTACGATATTTCTAATCGTAATAACTGTGTTTTTTAATTTAATTTTTATTTTAAATGTTTTTATTCTTTGCGCTTGATATTTCTGATCGTAATTTCGTATTAGCTGCTTGTTTAGAGCATTAAATTTTTGTTATATTTGGGAATTGTGCTTTCTTTGACAAAATGTCTAGAAAAGAAAAAATTAATTGATGACATGATCATCTGAGCTCCTCACAACCGCCAAACCCACATTACCAACACCTTCCATTACCCACCCCCATTCCTTCCCATATTCTATTTGTACCATTTTTTAGATTCACTCTTATAAAAATTACTTTAAAGTAAGAATTAATGGATATGGTTTTTAGAATCAACAATAAGATACCAGAGTTCATGTTGAAGAGAAATTTCATGCAAAGTTAAACTAAAAATATGAGTTTAGCAAAAAAAATTGACGTGTTGGAATTTTTTTACTATTTTTTCCGGTTTTAGCGTGTAAAAATCTGTAAGAAAATTTCTTATGCAGTTTTTTGGTTGCAAACCTGAATAATTAATTTTGTGGTATTTTGTCCTACGAAAGTGGTCGTTGTACGTAACTTGATTCTAGGTTATCTGCGAGTTTAATAAGATAAGATTAAACACTGAAGACTTTTTAATGAGGAGAGAGTTTAATTCAGTTATGTGTGCGGATACTTTTTTTTACGTAAAGACATAATTAAATGTGTACACATTAAAAGCCCCTTTCCTTTTTGCTGCAACAGAATAAAAGTAAAAATCAAAATCTAGCAGTGCATGGAAATTTTTCTGATAAAATAATAACAAAATGCTTAAAATTACCCAAATCCTTAAAATGTGCATTATGAAAATCCGTCATTTTTTGGCAATTCCATGCACTAACACTGAAAAGATCTAATATATGAATTACATCTGTGTGCATTTGCATTTAATCCAGGATCTAATTACCAGTATAATACTCTAGTAATTAAACGTGGTTTTAGATAAATGTTGTAGATGCTTTGAAATTTTACGCTGCAAATCCAGTTTCAGGATTATGTTAAATCGATTTTATCCACTGTGTTTATCGGATAATCAGGTTCTATTGTACCCTAAAATTTGAATAACTTCGGAAATTACATTCTATATCTAGACACTAGCGTAAATTCATTCTTAAATACCAATAAATTTAACGAGCAATTAAATTCTAAGAAAATCCTGAAGTTCTCATTGCAGATGACGTGTTACCATCCTCGATGTCCATTTGGTTATGCTATCTATATTGGAAACTTCTTAGTGACAAATCTCTCCACCATCCGTATAATAAGATGACAGAAAAGCTACACAACGACCTATCTGATAGCTAATGAGGTTAGCGTAATTAACCGGGAGTGCCAGTGATACTTCTAAGGGTCAGTGGAAATGGGCGTCGACTGTTTCCCAACCACAGATCGATCTACTAGAGCGTCTCTTTTGTTCGATGTCGGAATTCAAGTAAGGTACGTAATTAAAGGGAACAATTTCACGAGTCCGTTCTTCCGTTCCTCTGTTAACGGTTTTCCCCTCAGTTAACGACGCCCATTCGTAGATTTTATAACGCCCATCAGACTTGATGAAGTGAAAGCAAGGAAATGGGGAAAATTGTTACCCGTGTTAGAGGAAATCACATACCACCCACCCACCACTTTTCTTAATATTGGCAAAGTTAGCCGTTTGTTTTGCCATCATCTAATTACTGCCAGGGTAGTGGGATATTGTTGATTTTGTTCAGGAAATAAAGTGAGGGGTATGTTGTGTTGTTTTTGATATCAGTCGACTACGTATAAGATTATTATCTGTTCAGTATATAAGTTTGGGCAGAGAATTTCTGTATGAGTTCATTGAATATGCGTATAGGATAATTGGCCATGGATATTATAAAAACATTGTTTTGGTATAAAATATTACTGGTAAGGCGAATTTTGGTATATATATTCAGAAAGAATAAAAGACTCCTTTAAAGGGACGAAAAAAAAATAATGCAATTAAAAGCAAAAAAATTATATAGTGTGTGTGTGTAGTTAACCCCAAAATATGGTCATTACCTCAACTAGTTCTCCAGATATTATTGTGGATCACATACGAACGATATCAACATTTGCATATATACGATATTGAATAAACTAATCCATGTATGTTTATCATATTTGATAAATTGCTCTATGCGACACACACACATACATACAGGGTGTTTGGAAAATATCTGGCAAAACTTTAAATGGTAGTACGGCATCTTTATGCATGCACACGGGGATATGACCATATCCCCGTGTCCGCAAAGGGGACGGTTTGGCTGTAGAGCGTAACTACTGTTTATGCCCATCACGTTGCTACGTAGCCAATTGCATGAATTAAATGCAATTTTTGATACATAATTTAAGTGAATGAGCTAATAATACAGCAGAGACAAAAAAATCCGGAATTCCGTTTTCTGATTTTGATCTGTGTTACTGTTTAGTGAAAATAAGCCTAAAAATGCCTTTTTTAACACACTGGAAAAGAGTTGGGAACTGCCAAGTATGTGTAACAGGTGAAGAACATCAAAATAAACATTTTTTGTTCAGTGAATTTTTTTCCAAAAATTAGCCGTTCGGGCACTACAGTGAATTTAGTATTTGCATCCACCACATTCAAGGTTTTCACAAATGGCTACAATGCGCCATTTTAAAAATTTTTCAAATTATTTAATGTCAACAGACGTCGGGCTCTCTCCGGCGATTTTTTAAAATCAGTTAAATTCGCCAGAATTGTATGTGTAGAATTCGCCGCTTCAGGTGCGATTGTATGAATTCTACACATACAATTCCGGTGAATTTAACTGATTTTAAAAAATCGCCGGAGAGAGCCCGACATCTGTTGACGCTAAATAATTTGAAAAATTATTTAATGTTGGTTCGTTGTTTTTTTTATGCATACTAGACAACCATGCTCATTCTGCACAAAACAAGAATTACTAATTAAAAATCCTTTTGAAGGAATAGTAAATAATCTGAAATAGTGTTTATTATTGTTATTTTATGATTGAAACCCATTCGAATCAACGAAATACAAACGGACAGAAATCAATTCAATATGATTATTTAATGATAAAACTTTTAATGCAATGAACAAATTTCTTATTATATAAGATAAACATAGTTTCAATCATCCAAGGATACTTTTGTTAAATAAATAAAATTATAAACAAAATTTCTAAAGCAAATATTTCACAGTTACACAATATTACCTTCCAATTTTATTAAATTTCCAACTGAAACTGGAAAATAGGAATTGAACACCTATACTTAGGAGATACGCTTATGAGAACTAGGACATGTCTAAATTTATCAATTCCTCCCTTACAAAATTGTAAACTTGACTCAACATCTTTCGGTCTGAATTTAAGCTGGGATTTTTATTCCTTCCCAGGAATTTTTAATACTGCTTTAGAACATGATGAATTATTATATAGGGGGCACAAGGTATTAATTTAAATTAAAGAAAATTGAAGGAAAGGAAATTATTTTACTTGCATATTAAGGCGTCCTTGTCTTGACCAATTTTTGGGAAAGGTCGTTACACCATCTTCACTAAGGGACTTTCAGACGCACACTGTTCACTTGCTGGAAGTCTTTTCTCCTGCGAAAAAAGACGCTGTAGAGGGTTACCAGCCAAGGTGATTGCACCATCCAGTGAAATCATTGCTCTCTCTGCCCTTTAGCAAGGGAGTAACATTTGGGACGTGAGATAAAGCTGGGTTCTGACAACCTAAACTTTTCCTGGACCGTAACTGTGATGTTCAAGTTCCGTGATATATCTTAGTGATGTTATGTTGATCTAGCACTTTCTCACCACCAGTTCTTGGTCTGAGTGGTCAGAGCGAAGTCCTGGCTAGACTTATGTTTCTTCAACTCACTTTGAGTGTACGCTTGGGAGTTCTGAATCATTCTGTAGATTTACCGAATGCAAACTTCAGCCGTATCCTCACTAGCATGTGTGTCTGGTTTATTAAATGGGCCAATTTTAGGGGAACATAAAAAAGTCAAAAACGTTGATGTGGATCTGAGATAGAACGTAATAAATTTATAAGTTAAGTAGAAAAGTATCTTTAATTATGGGAAGAAGAGAGTATAGAAATTTTTAAGCGATAAAACACTGACATAAATTCTGTTACAAGTGGTGTTTCCTCCACACAAGTATTGATTTAGTTATTAGAAAAAAAGTCACTTCAAAGATGATGCATTTTCTTCAGCTGAGGTTTGCTTTCGTTTAGAGGATCTACCAAATGTTAATGATAGATAAGCTTTCTTGCACTTTAGAAGAGCTTTATGAGGCGTTGAATACTGGTTGTTAAAGGAAATCTTCAATCTTTGATATAAGGGCAGCTGTTTGAGACCATGGATCCATCCAGTTTTTTATTACAATCTTCTTAAATTTTTAATACACTTTAATCTGAAATTTAAAACAAATTCGGCAAAAGCGAGAAAAATAATAACAAAACTAATACATTTCTATGCAGATTAATATTTATAATCATGAGTGTGGTCTGGTTTTTTTTTATTGGTCCGCCTGCGTGATTTTATTTTTAATTTAATTTTTATTAAAGTTAATTTCTAAATTTTGACTTCACAAAATAAGAAGTTTGTTTGCAATGAATTTTCAAATATAAGCCAATTTTTGGTGCACCCTGTTTATTAATTCTCCACTACTTCGAAATCTTTTTGTGAAGAGGAAGGATTGAGGTAAAACTTCTTCTTAGGAAGGGCGGCTTCAAGATTTCCCAGGGGCCCGAAAGTCCCGTCATTTGGCCTTCCTATGTGTTGGTAATTTGAATTCTAATTAACTGTTTTTGAATTACGTTAATACAAACAAGTAATCAGGTAAGGTAGTGAAGAACTCTTACGTTTTTTTCCAGTTATTCTCGAGTAATGAGGGCTAATTCTTCTTTAGAGTTTCGCTTATTAAATTGAGACGATGAGCATATGAACTAGCAACGATATTTAAAATACATTTAATATTATCTTGAATATATTCAGAGGTTAAGTTCTTCTATAAATGGAAGTAGGAAAAAGACACGTTAATACTAAGAAGCTTTAAGAACGACTGACGGACAACAGTACAATGAATTGGAGAGAGAGTTTTAGGGTTGCACGGATTGGCTTAGTTTTCCGATGTACGGTGATAGTCACATATATCTAACACTATGCACCTACATGATATAATTTCATTCAGTCAGTATATTGATGTAAAAAAGCACAAATTCACTAATTCAAAACAACAATCAATTCGTAGAATATTCATCTGTTAATTAGGTCAAAGAATGTAGCTGTAGTGCACGAATTCTTTAATTTGAATTCCATTTAATTAACGAACTGATTAATGGTGCCTGTCTAAGAAATTTAATGAACTAACGAAATAAAACGAACTTTTTCTTGAACCTGCATAAAGGTTGAAAATTGTTAAATGTAATTTAAAAGGCATTTTTTATTTCTCGCTGAAGGGTAATTATTTTAAATTAATTATTTTGCGAGCGATCATTAACAAAATAGCATTCCTGTTTTCTCAGAACATTTCGAAATTCCGAAAGGTTATTCGATATTATTTATAACTAAAAAAAACAATGATCGTATTGCATAAAAGCATTTGAAAAAAAAATGATTTTCAATATGTATAAAAAATGAGATTTCCAAGTAATTTTATCTAGTAAATTGATTCAGGTAATTAGTATTTTATAATTTGAAAGAGATATTTATATTTATTATCATAAGATGCTCAATAATAAATAGACAAAAAAATACAACTATTAGAGAAACAGAAACACATACGTTATGATTTTTATTAAATAGCAGACTATAAACCTAATAATTGCATAAAGAGGAATTAACTAAAATGATCTCATTATTATTCAAAATATGTACATAGAAGAACTTCCGTAACGAATATTCTGATATGAAAGACACTTTTTCAATTCCCAATATTTCGTGGGAACTCTTAATTCCTTATAAGGAATGGTACAGTTCCATTTCGCTTCTGTCTTCAATTTCTAAAATTACAGAAGCCATTATTCAAACCAGGTAAATTGACTTTCTCGAAAATAGCAACATCATTACACACGAATAATTTGGCTTCCTAAAGGAGCACTTTACTACAAACCAAATAGCCAGAATTATTGAAAATATCAAACATTCCCTTAAAAACAACCTTTGCACACCCTTATTAAGCTTTGACATATCAAAATTGATTCGGTCTGGCACCTGGGGCTAATTGCTAAACATTTACATGTTAATACCCCTTATCTAATCAATATCATCCACTCCTTCATTAAAAATCGTAATTTCCCAATCAGTCCCAACAATCAAAATAATTCTACAATGCGCACGGCTTCAGCTGGCGTTCCACAAGGAGCCAGGCTCTCCTCCAACACTTTTCTCTATTTTCTTTAATGATTTCTCAAAATTAAGTAACATCTCATTAGCCTTATTCTCTGACGATGCGGCGATCTACGCCTCAAAATCTCTTCTACATCAAACCATCAAACCTAAGTCAATAACCTTATTAAATGGCTTAATAAATGGAAAATCTAAATTAACCCCCACAAAACACAGGCTATTCTTTTCTCCAGACGCAACTCCCCACCACCCTCAAAATCCACAATCCACCCATCAGCTGGTCATCAAATATCAAATACCTCGGCGTATCACTCGACAATAAATTATCCCTCATAAATCACCTTACTTCTGTCAAAATCAAAGTTAGAGCCGCTTGCTCTCTTCCAAGTAATTTGATCGGATTACGCTTCATTCTTTCACTACAAAACAAACTTCTCTCGTACACAGCCATGCGTTCAACTATCACCTACGCCGCACTTGCTTGGTCTCTTGTTCGCAACCAAACTAGAACCACCCGTTGACGCTACCTTCGCCGTAGAGTTCCACGGCCCCGATAAAATCCCCGTAGAGCCCCCCGACTCTCTCCTCAAACCAAACCATCTTATATATAAATTCCACCTCAATCATCCTTATCAACAATAACCATATTATACTATCCGATTTATAAATGACACGCATCCCAGTTGCCCCCCGCAGACCTCCCAGACAAATTGCACCCTGGCATACTCAGTAAACTGCCCAACAACCTCACAACTCAACTTGCATTTCAATCCAGCTCATCCAGCCAAATATCACCCCGATATCAACACCCAAACCTCAACCACGCACCTAGCCCCCACTGAACAACTCATCTAACTCCGTTGCAGTTAAATTCATCAAACCATCTCGGCTTTAATCTAGCTCTAAAGTCAGAACTATGACACCTAACAGAAAATCAGTCCCTAACGCATAATGTGCCATCATTCATCCCCAACAACGTCAAGACGTGGGCTCGGATTCACCACCTGGGCCCGATCTTCGGTCTCTCTTGATACCATCGCCACCTAGACAATATCCTTTTTCACATTTACTTCTCACAAATGTACTCCTAAATCGTTTTTTAATCATACCCTCCTTATATTTTTCGTAATTATCCTTCTTAATTGCTTAAAATTTTTTACTTTTTCGGCCTCCGTAGTTTCTCTCAACATCCAATTTACCATCACCCCCCTACCATCTCTGCCCCCTCTCCAACATCATTTTCTCCCTAAACGCTAAGGGGATAAACGTTCTCACGTTAGGTGCCCCAGAAGACATGGGAAACCACGCTAGGCTTATAAGGAATGATATTTACTTGGGATGTGTTAGATGATACATATGTTCGATTATATTTGATCTAATACAAATATTAAGGCACAGCTAATTAAATAATGTTGTACTAATTATCAATGAGTACTATTAGTTAAATTACAATATTTCGATAATCAATGATGTCAGTTTTATTTGTCATACAGCAATAGAAGCAATCACTAATTATATTCAGAAAATATTTATCCACTTTAACTATAAATATAAATTTCAAAATGGATTCAGCAACTGACTTAGCGAATTGCTGGTTCCAAGCTGAAGATCGTTTGCTTACGCTTCTCTTTGTATACGGGGACTACCGTGTTTATATTTTTTTAATTAATTAATTTTCTTTTTTGAATCAGAACAATGTGAATATAGTATTGTGCGTAAGGCAGACATCCACTTGGCTTTAATTGGCTGCCAAGTCCGGTTATTTAATCCATTTCACAGGAAAAACATCGTTATAAGAGGTACGGACGTTATAAGCAGTATAGTTAACGTACGAAAGAAAAGTAAATCAAACTGTTTTCAATAGTTCCATCGCTATATGCAGTTTGTCGTTATAACCGGAACCGTTGCAAATGATTTCCACGAAAACAATTGTCAAATTATGAAAAGTCTCTTTGTTTGTAACTCCACATAAATTAAGAAGGTATCTTTGATATCTCGGGTATTTGAGAGGGATTCGATATCACAGTTTAATTCTGATAATTAGAATATGATGCTTCATATATACATATGTATAATTACAATAATAATGAAAATAATAAAGTGAAATCTCATTAATGCAGATCATCATGGGCAGCCGATGTCTATCGCTGCAAATCCGCATCAATCGGAGGAAAATTTTCAATAACTAAAACTTCAGGCTATTCAGCCTGAGGTTTACACACAATACAGTAATGCATTACACAACGTAAATAAATAAATTACTGAAACAAAATAGTAGTTATGAAGGAATATTCTGAGAAAACTTATAACGAAATAAAACAATTAATACTTACTTATACATTGTGTGGAAACTCCTTGATTTCTACTTAATTCAGTATAACAAATCTGAAAGAATTTAAAAGATTGCTTCTGAAAATCAGGAGGCCACATTCGGTGAATAAAACGCGTGCTATCTTCGATACCTCCTGAAGCTTTTCCTGAAAAGACATATTTTTTTCTTTGCGCAAAAGACTTTTTTCCGCATTATTCGATTAGCCGTACAAATCAAGGGAAATATTTAACATTGACTGTAGAGAGGCCTCAGACGGAGAAAAATAATCCGATCGCATTAACGAGAGGTCCATCTTAAGCGAATCCGTATTAACGAGACTTCATGGTAATAACAAAACAATATATTTTATTCTAAAGAAGGGACTTGTATTCACTTTGCAGAAAAGTGCATTCGGTTTCAATTTAAATAATAATACATGAATGGAACTTATTTCAGCTTAGAAAACAAAGCGTGAATATTTCATATTTTTTGAATACTGCTTAGCTGTTCCGATTAAGCGGAAAACATCTCCGATTTCCTTCACGTAAATTAGTTTCCGAAGCCTGAACCCATGTTCCCGGTCACTCCATTATTAAAAATGACGGAAAACCGAGAGCCAATGCGATTTTGGTAACTTTAGAAGATGATTACAGGTCTTCCAGCAATTTATGACCGCAATACCTAATAATGAGTTAAGGTGGATTAGATTTCGCTAAAGCCTATCAAAATTTTGATGAGATAGCAGCTGACACTGCATCGTATAGCATCACGACTGAAAATTTTGCCAGGCATATTAAAACGAAAACCTAATATAACTGGTTTTGTATACAGCTCTTGAAGTTGTGCATACACTCTGTTCTACAATTATATATATATATATATATATATATATATATATATATATAATGATATATTTTCTGTTATATAAGATGTTAGACAAGGTATTGAATAAAGAAAGCTGAACCACCAATATACGTAACTAAACGATATAAAATTGATATTCGATGAAAGTTTAGTTAGACTTGTAAATGAGTCCGATGTTTATTGGTGATGATTTTTACTACAAGTGTTTGATTTGTATATATATGAGGTGGACAAATCTTATACATAGGTTAACCTAAACAAGGCTTGGATTATACTCTTAGCATGATATTGTGATATAATTAGATTTATATGGACTTCTAAAACTCTATATATCAGCCATGATTGGCCTTATATTGATTCAAAAATGGATACACAAATGGATTATTGTTATTTCTCTGACTCTCTGTGTACGTATAAAGATGAATGAATGGATACGCATGGCATTGAACGTGGTGTTAAATTCTGTCTAATAGTTGAGTTTAAACTGAAAGAGAATCAAAAAGCATTAGCTTGTCATAAGACATCCTTATGGGGTATAAATATAAAATATTCTAAAAGAATTATCTAAATCTTAAAATGCAATGCCAATCTAATAAAGTGATAGAAGATTTAACACATCCAAAACTTTGCAAACCGCAAAATGTAAGTTCCAAAAAATGATGATGAACATAATTTTCTTGGTTTTATGCTCCTGCTTTTGTGATATATTTTATTATTATTTAATATAATGTCCACATATTCGTAATACATATTCGCATCGTTATGCTACTCAGTATAGAAATTACATATAGTCATTATATAAATATAAAAATAAAAGCAAATTGAACAATTGGTGCTAAAATCTAAGTAGTGGTGTTAATAAATTTAATCACAGAAGAGAGTTGTTCTCTAATTTGAGAACAAATCAATTTTAGTGGAAATGTATGCAAATTTGTTTTTATTAAATTACTCACTTACATCAATTAGAAACTTGTTAAAAATAAAGCAATTGGACTGAAATTGAAACTCAAATTGCGCTTAATTTAATCAGATGCAATTAAGACATCGAAATGCACTACAAGAACGCGTTTTATATGATCACGTAATCATTGAATTCATGAGCTTTCAGTATTAAATTAAAGTTTAAATATGAGGTGTTGAGTACACAAAAAAAGCAGATTCAACAAGGTGCGAATTTTTCTTCCATTTTAGATAAATATGAGCAATAGAGAGTAAGAGAGAGATATTATTTTCTCGAGTTCGCTCTTTACCATTTGGAAAACAGGACTGAAGATGAACCTACTGAGTTCATCCAAATGAAAAAAAAAATCAAATGTAGTTTTTCAAAAGATGCTTTTGTTGAATTCGCCCTTTATATTTTCAGCGCTTCATATCTAATCTTCATTCGGCTTATCCAACCAGTCACATAATAAAGGCTGACTTAGGGAGCACCTTTCTCTTCCAGTGGATATCAAAGCACATTTTGAAAACGAAGTCAATTGACTGAAAGCTAGATATAGCTGAAAGGTGGCTTATGTGAATGAAAAAATTTGTGGAAATTCATATGTTTTTTGACTCAATTTTTCATCATTCTCTACTGCATTATCTCCACTGACGTAGCTAATTTATAAGTTAGGAAAATTTTGGCCCACATCACAATGCTGCGCACTTAGCGTTTATTTGTAATTTTATTTTCTTTTCTTTTTATTTGAGAGAAAACAGTCACTGCTTATTTACTGCACCCTTATTTTTCACCAGTGATTTTGGAGCTCCGAGCAGGCGAAAATAATAATAACATCACTGGTCTATCCTAGTTCAATTCTATCGAACTGGGCTCTGTCATTGGCTCTTAAAGGATAACATTGCGAAGGACACCGCCTCCTTCAGCGGTCACCCTTGGCAATTCCTCCCCCCCCCCTATTATCCACTATACTACTACTACTACACCACCTCCTCCAACAAACCATTCCATCACGTGACATTATCAGCATAAAACAATCTGATCGCAGCTCATTAACTCAAATCTTCGATTTTTCATTGGATCATCAGTGCACTAGTTTTCGGCCTTTAAGATTTAATTTCGACCTGCCTAGATTCGTCCAACGACAACTTCACTGCAAATTATTTTTTCGATGAATTTCTACCGAACTCGACTTGTTTTCCAAAACCATTTCAATCCTTTCAAGAGGGGATAAAACGAACATCGTTAGGTGCTCCATTTTGTCATGATAATCTACGTCTAGTCACTACTCTTTCACCCCTAATTACACCAGAGCTTATCGTCTAGAAACTATTTACATTTTTGTTAGAGAGCTCTTTAAACTCTTATAGAAAGAGAAAGTATTTTTTTATTGCATCCCGAAATTAACGTACTCAAATTCTAACTGAACACTATTTATTTTATATAAATCGTGCACTACGCAGATTCAAATCTAACAACAATGTCAATCAATCAACGTTTATTGGCGTAGTGATACCAGCGCCGATGTTATGGTATGATTAGATGGTGAAACGTTCGAAAGAAAATAAATATTTCTGCCTTCGGTGAGACCTGAACCCACGACCTTCCACAAGGACAATATATAAGAATATATTCTCCTTCGTAGCTCAGTGGGTAGAGCCTCCGCCCGGCAAGTGGAAGGTCGTGGGTTCAGGTCCCACCGAAGGCAGAAATATTTATTTTCTTTCGAACGTTTCACCATCTAATCACGCCATACCATCGGCGTTGGTATCACTACGCCAATAAACGTTGATTGATTGACATTGTTGTTTGATTTAATCTGCGTAGTGTTCGATTTATATAAAATAAATACATATGCTGCAACGTGCATTTCGATCAATTTAATACCAGTCTCTTTGCAATTTGGTTTAAATAGTAGTCTATGTACTACACCATTCTGCGAAATAACTGGCAACAATATATATACGTTCGTAAAGAGATTATATATTGTCCTTCGTAGCTCAGTGGGTAGAGCCTCCGCCCGGCAAGTGGAAGGTCGTGGGTTCAGGTCCCACCGAAGGCAGAAATATTTATTTTCTTTCGAACGTTTCACCATCTAATCACGCCATACCATCGGCGTCGGTATCACTACGCCAATAAACGTTGATTGTTTGACATTGTTGCTAGATTTGAACACTATTTGTCTAGTACAAAGATTATTTCTTATACTGGAGGGTACGATCAGCACTATCAAAAATATACATTGCCTACTAACTTTATTTGAAAGTATTCATCTTCTTGGGGATGAAATGAAAATATTGGCGATTTTTGTTACCATAGTCAATTTCAATTATTCGCATAATACCCAAAACTACAGAAGAAAAACTACAAAAAATATGGATGAAAAAAATATTTCATATGTGGGAGAAACTGGAATTAAAAATATATGCAACTAAGTAATAAGAACGTGCGTGTACAATTTTTGAGGATTACTGTGTTTATGGGTCTAAAAATGTATCTAGCTAAAATGTAATCTAAATGTACTAACTCTTACAGTCCAAGTGGGACCTGGACTTACCTTGCCAGGTTTCCGTAATAGTAGATATCGTTTGGGTTTTTTTTGTCTAGGGTGAGGTTGTTATTCTAATGCCTACAGTTTAACAGGATATCTGTATCTATCTCCACCAGCCTATGTTTTACCACGGAAATTAAAAATATACAGCGCCTTGTAGTATATCTCCGAAGTTAAATCCAGGTATCCTGCGCGTCGGAATAATACTGCTTTACTCTTGACCCCACTACTTGAGTTACCATTAGTTTCCATGTGGTCACCTTTCACCTTCCTACAGACACAGAATTTCGCTTAAATTTCTATATTCTGACGAGAACGAGGAATTTCTGAACAGTGGTCAGAAATCTCTTGCTTTCTTTACATTTTATTGGTATTGTGTTTCTTCTTTAATTTTAAGACTTTCTAGACTAAAACTTCCAACTAACGGATACCATCGACCGCCATATTGAGCAACATTCATTACATGATTCTGTACACGATTAAGAACTGTATGATCGGTGCATTTCTTTACACGCTGTCTACGTGTACAGAATACTTTCTTCTCGTTGGATGCCTGCAGCACCGGTTTATTGTTATTTCTCGTACAATATTCATTTGAAATGTTTCGATATAGTAAGTTCTCTTAAATGTCATTTGTGTTGCGTATTGGTCATTTTATAGGTTGTTTTGTCTTTATTGCGTTAAAAAGCTCCTCTCCTAGCTGGCATTTTTGAAGTAATATCGTTATTTGCTAAATTTCCCATTCTTCGGATCGTCTATAAACCAATTTTGGTTTCAATTCTGGTTTAAACTACAGGATGCTCTAAATAGGTTAATTTTAATTACAACCATCTTGTATATTGCATAAGAGAATCCTTTGAATGGTCTAAAAACTAATGACGCGATTATATACAAAATAAAAACAAAAACAAATCCAGGCAATCAATGTATCTAATCTCAAAATATGGACTTACGTATGTAATATGGAACTTGTTCTCAAATATACATTTTTACTTTCAGAGGGATTATTTTGTGTCACTCTGTAGACGATATTACGAGCTGAACTCTTATCAATTTAAACTTATTTAATTTACGTTTGCAGATTTTCAAATACATAAGCAAGTTTTTAAACTACGTAATCACTTTTTTTACCGTAATAATACATAATTCAAAATTATATACATTCTACAATAATTAATTGTTCTAGCCGTAGTGTAAAATTGAAATTTTTAATTAAGCACAATTTGTTTCGGTATAATATATTCCTTGCATGCATATATTTGTATGTACAGGTATACACATACACAAGTAAATACGCACGCATATATATTTACATGCATGCTCTGTCGAACATCGTGAAAAGTATATAATATTTTAAAGCAATCTAAATGCTGATGAAAATTATATAATATTTTAACGCAATCTAAATATTGCCTTAGGATGGAAAGATTCGAAAATAGTAAATTAATATCAGAATTGATACATCCTAAATGAGGAGGGTGCTTTCAGGGAAATTTCTATGAAGTCGTTCCTAGTTTGAATGTTCAGTTCTGATTGTAAAAGGTATTTATAATAGCTCTCCTGCTAAAACATTTACGCATGCAAATTTTTATTGTACTTTTCCACGGAATATTTTAAAAATTACCCAATCTTGAAACTCTTCTAAATTATGTTCCTTTCAGAAATATCCTAAGACAATGAGTAAAACATTTTATGAGTATATCTTCAATTTGACCTTCGAATAGTTTTAATTAGCAATACGAGGATAACGCCTTTGTTTATCACACCGTTATCTCAGGTTCGATTAAAATGATACGGTAGAATATCTTCCGTTTCTTGTCCATCGTACTCCGGGGTTTGGTTCTCCATGCAGTAGAGGTTTGGAGAATCCTAGGTCCCTTCGTGTCCATGGCCCGTCTGGCTCGTAAAACCTAAGCGAACACTTTAATCAAGATTTGTCTCTAATACTCCAATACAGGATGTATGTTCCACTGCAAATGATAATATGCGAAGGGTATCAATCCACATTATAAGTTCAATATCGGTTATGACCCCAAGTACACATAGTGAAGCAACATGCGCAGGTATTTCAATGAAACGTGTGAATCATCAGAAGCAGCGTACGAATAAAACGGAATCCAGTTAAACAAACATAACCATTTAACTAACTCAAAATCAACACGTTTAACTCAGTTGCCAAGTGGAAATTAGCGTAACAGGACTTAATAACCAACATCTTTCAAAGTCATCGATTAGTAGCTTAATACAAAGTTCATTTGTAATTCATGCGTGACTTTAACGTAACGTTCGCAAAATTTGAGCTTTGGAACATAATAGCTCGCAGAGCGAGTACAAAACCAGCGTGAAGTGCGTAAGAAAGCGCGTGCGATAGTAAGAAGTTGCTTCAACGTTTAAACTTCACTTAGAGTGTGAGACGCATGAATCAAGCACGCCGTCTCACAATCGATTAATCGTTAGGCTATCAAAACCGGTGTGGATGCCAAATACCACAGGTTTATTCGGGAAGCGTGGGCTTCGTCAGACACCACTGTCTTTTCCCACATCTGCCAGTACAGGTCGTCTGGCATTACAATGTCTTTTCAACACTTTATTATAATATCATAATGTGATTATGACATCTATAGAGTCACATTACATATTTTTAGATTTAATTTTCATAACTTTTCCTATATAATTTCACTGTAATTAGTACATTGTCAACTACTTTATGTTCTCTCTCGTCAGAGATATTCAATTTATAATGTCATGACATTTGTCGAATAAATTGTTTATTATTATTATTTATATATCTGCTTTAGCTCTGCTTATAGCGCCATCTGAGATTAACAAGAAATATAATGTGACATGCAGACAGGGTCAAGTTAAAGCCATTAACGTAGAGTTTTCAAACTTATTGTGGCCCAAGCATATGTTTTATATTATTATACATTACAGTATATGTAAAATTGCAATTTATTTCAAATTATTCGGGTTCGGGACCTACAGGCCCAAATTGCTCTACATTTGTGCTCAACGCATTTGGGCTTCTATGCTCGGCCATTTTTGGGGCCCTTTTTAGATTATTAAATTTTCAAATTTTTGGGACAAGAAAAATACCATGCATAATAAGTAAACTCTGCCAATGTGGGTCTCAGCTTTGGTTTGTATCCCTGAGCCACTCGCTAAGACAGCACTGCTTGTAGAATATAATCAGGTCAGAAGCTGCAAAGATGTATCCTAAATAAAATGTGAACTACGTTGGTGCAAAACGGTCAGTTTAATCATACTTGTCTATTAGCGTATGTCCAATACCTATGGTATAACGAATAATACTTAAATGGATAATACTTAATTGATAAATAATACTTAATTGATGAATAGTACTGAATTGATGAATAACACTCAATTGATAAATAATACTTAATTGATGAATAATGGCAAATAACACTTAAATGACGAATAATATCTAAATGGTTAATAATACTTAATTGATGAATAATAATTAAATGGCAAGTAACACTTGAATGACGAAAAACACTTAAATGGCGAATAATACTTAAATGTCCAATAATACCTAAATGGCTAATAATATTTAAATGAAGAATAATAAATGACGAATAATATTAATGATACTGACAACATGATAATACTGGTGAATATAATACTTCAGCTAATACTTTCCTAAATTACTAATGAAAATAAGAACATTATTTGCTTTAATAATTTTTTAATGACAGAGATGTTTTTAATATCATTCTGGAGTCGAATCTCTTTAATCTGAATCAGTTGAGGTCGTGCTTACGTTGGTAAGCACACATTTCCAAATAATTGAATACACATCAATTTAGAAATCTACAACCATTTATGGTACGAACTATAGTTCGTTCGCGGAAAGTTGACAATCAGGTCCCGTTAGCTGAAGTAGCAAATGGGTTGTTCCATTACAGTAGAGGGAAGGGCGTCTTGGCGTAACTCGTTTTTCGCGCGCAAAAAACCAGTTTAGCGGGACTTGGCAGCCAACTTTCCGCCAACGAACTAAACAAAGACATATTTTATACATTTAACAGGAAAGGAGTGGTTTTAATTTAAACGAAAAAATAAAATTTCTTATTTTTTACTTCGAAATTATTTGAACCATATCACAAATCTTAGTAAAAGAGACAATGGACACAGATTTTAGAAACATATGTTTTAATACAGCTTTAAAACGTTTTTTCGAAGGTTTTAGCCCTCTTCATGAAAGCTTACATAATAATAATGGAACAATCGAGCTTAGAATAAAAATAAACAGCATTTTCAAATTATTTAAAGTCACGTTATCTATTACTATTATCATACTAAGCTCAATTGTTCCATTATTATTATGAAAGCGCCTTTGAAGAAGGCCTTTGAAAAAACGTTTTAAAGCTGTATCAAAACATACATTTCTAAAAACTGTGCCCATTGTGTTTTTTACCAAGATCTGTGATTTATTCAGCATAGTGGGTCGCTTTACCTCCATAGTAGAAATGTTTGAAAAGAATGTTTTTCGCTTTCATTCTAACTAACTAAAAAAAAAAATGCTAAAAAAAGAACGTGTGTGTATATCAGTGAACAGATGATTTCAGATAAAAGGTGGTCGGATAATAAAGGTTTTATTACATTAAGTTTTGAAACTGGGCATTTTTCTAGTGCATATACAATTAAATGTACATTTATTTTCAATGACGTATGCTATATTTTACCATTCGTTTCCTTTTCGAACATATATTTTTTTATTAAAAATACATAAAAATATGTCGATACACATTTCCTTCACCATTCAGAAAATAGGTTGCGGAGTTACATTTCACATCGTTAGATGAGAAGAAATAAAATAGCTCATTGGATGACTGCTTTAGGTCGGGAAAAAGAAAGGACTTTTATTGGCGGTCAAGTGTCTCTATGCTCCCCTTTTATGGGAGAATTTATTTCACGTTTTTACGGACTAACTTTCAAGAACTTACTTGTTAATACGGTGTGTGCAAGCGGTATATTGAGAGATTTATTTAGTAAGAGTTGGAAGTTTATTAAGCAATCTATTCGGCTATAATCGTTAACCACAGCCATCCCACTAAAGTATAATGTTTTATGATGTCATTATCATCATCATCATCTTCACGAATAAACAAAACAATATATATTATTAGCTTCATAAATAAAACAATAATGGAACTTCTAGAGTTCGACCACCTGTGGTCTTTATGAAGAATGGTCAGTATATTGGACAGCAAAATAATAGGAAACTGCGTGAATCTCCATTTCCTCAGAGCAATTTAAAAAAAAATGTACATATATATATATATATATACGAACAAATAAAAAAAATATATATGTATGTATGCGAATTTTTTCGCAAAACTACATTCATCAATAATAAAATTATGTATGATAATTTAATACGTTTTACAGCCTTTTAGCAACACGGACATTAATCTTCAGCAGCGAACAATATCACACCCGTATTGCCAAGTCACATGCCTTTTCTGAGATGCTCAGAACAGCAGCGTGTTTTCTCCTTTTTTTTTTAACATTGCCGCTTGCTGTTTTCACTACGGTCCCATAGAAAAGAATATATATATACCATTATGTTTCCTTATTCTTTTATATTTTATTTCCTTATTCCTTTACATTTTATCTTATTCCCTATTCATTTGCATTCTATTCTATTTCATTCCTTTACATTCTATCCTATTTCCCTTTTCCTTTGTATTCTATTATATTTCCCTATTCCTTTATATTCTATTTTATTTCCTTATTTCACTATATTATACTAGTTGATTTTCGGACTCAATTATACGGTCAAACAGGCTCGTATTGGATTTGAAGCAAGCCGCAAAAATATTCGATGTACGTAATCTTTGATACATTCATACTGGATGGTGTATGTTACGAAGTTCAAGGGACACTGGAAAACTTTGACATATCCGAGCCCCATCCTATTTCAGTATTCTATTATCCGTAATATGTTCTCCAAGTTTATTATATTCTATTTTCTTAGTATGTCATAACCATATATCATTTCCATTCTTTTATACTATCACATTCCATTCCCTATAATATTTCATTCTCTTATTCGTATTCTATTTTATCATTTTCTATTCTCATATTCTGTAATATTATATCCCATTTTCTTATAATATTTCATTCAATTTTTTTTAACCTTTCGTATTCTATTTTCTTATTCTATCACACTATATTTTCTTATTTTATCTTATTCTATCATTTTTTATTCTCGTATTCTATAATATTACATTTCATTCTCTTATTCTATCTTTATAAGTTATGACGTAATATCAGCGCACTGTGACAATATATTGTTCTGTCCCTTCTTTGACAAATTTTGAATTTAAATGATCTTCATTCGCTCAATAGTCTAATGGCTGAAAAAAGTCATCAATTACGAAAATCTCGTAATCATTAGCTAGATTTCGAAAAAATTCGCCCTTCAAGCTATCAAGACAACATAAGCTAAAACTAACTGAATATAATAATAAAACTGACTAATTATAAACTTAAATATATATAAAACGTAAATGAATGAAAACTTAAATAAACATAAAACAAATATAAAACTTAAATAAATGTAAAACATAAATGTAAAACTTGAATAAATGTAAAACTTGAATAAATGTAAAACTTGAATAAATGTAAAACTTGAATAAATGTAAAACTTGAATAAATGTAAAACTAAAAATTTTTTCTTCCAATGACAGGGAACTTGGCACACAAATGGAAAGAATGCGATGTGTAGTGTCATTATTCCTTACGGAAACTTGCTTCCCAGTACTCTCCGTCTCAGTAACACCGCAAAGAACGTGCTCACTGAATGCGTTATCTGTCCATAACCTTGTAGCGGACTCCCGGGTTAGAGACGCGGCTCTATACACGAGGTGTTTCGCACCGCGCCACGGGTTTTCTTGTGACGTCATTTGTAAGAAAAGTACCCTGACCTGTTTGATGCGGCAATGGCGGTAGCTACAACATGTTCATTTGAATTGTTTATTAAGAACTTTCGTACTCGCCAGTTGCTATGGATTAAATAAAATGTTATTGCGAGCTATTCTGTCAGCAATGTATAAAAATATTAAAGCCTGACGTTCAACAAGGTAATTGGTCGCATAGTAATGGATGTCGTTAAGAACATTAATATTTTCGTTGAAGTTTAGTAATCCTGATATGCTAAAAAGTTTAAAGTTTCGTTGTTAATGAAGTTAAGTTTTTGTTGCTGCATACTTGGTGAGTTGCATCTTTTTATTAGCATTTACTGTCGTCTACACTATTGAGTCGAATTACGAACTTGAACAACTAATTATGGTGTTGGATAAAAACCAAAGAATAGCAATTGGACATAACACGATTGCTGAAATTTGAACCAGTCTCATCTGCTGCACAAAGCGGAGAGTTTGGGGATGACAGGACGCCAATACACCAAACGTACACCGCCAAAGCAATCATGTCTTTCAATCAAACAGAATGTTGCCACTATTTCACAACGTGGCATTCAGGAACGTCTGACTTTACTAGATGTTTCCAGATTTGTGGCGATTCTATTCGAAAGATCTTTATGGAACTCCAATTTCAGGGACCTCTGTATATAAAGTTTTGCAGTGTGGAAAGCTGTTCCATTGTCCATCAACTGTTACCCTTTACATCGTTGTTTTGCCAACATATCTTCTTAGTTGTTTCCACAGTTGTTACATAGTGTCTTAGGATCTACCAGAGAATAGTATATATACCTTGATTTCATATATAAGTTTTGGCACTCATGGACGTCCTTTGAAATAGGGGACTTATACACGAATATACAACACACTGAGCGTAGATAGTACGAAACATAAATGATAAATAATCGCAATTAACTAATAAATTAAAATTTAAATTTGCAGCGCTCACCGAACTTTGTATCACCCAAACACGTTTCACCTTCCGGGAACAACTTTACAAACAAACAATATATTACAAATTATACAATATATTACACAAAACATATAATTACAAACAAATATTCAAGCAAATGGAGTATTATGATTTAAAGAGTCTTTGTTTCGGCACTGATGAATTACACAATGTTTTTAAATTTATATTATGTCCTGATTAATACTTTATAGTGCATAAAAATTGACAGAATGACAATATTTCCGCTAGTACCTAAATATGGCTTTCTTTTGTGAGTAATATAGCGTAGAAGAAACTAAAATCTTACTGTGCTGGTTTACCTAATTTTAAATAATAGGTCAAAGCTGGGGCGGAGGGCGTATTTTTTTTCAAATGCCTGATAGGTCAAAGCTGGGGCGGAGGGCGTATTTTTTTTCAAATGCCTGAGTATAATGTTTTATTGATTCTGGGGCTCATGTAAGATTTTTAGGTTCACTGCGTAGAGTCTAACTTACAATTTGACAGTGTGTAAAAGCAATGGGACGCGAAGGATAAGTTAATTGGGCAGTTTTGTCTCAGTTAAGCCATTGTGCAATATTTTGGACGCTGAAGGATATTACACATAATGGATATATAATACATAAAAAACATAATGGACACATAATCGGAATTGCTTGCCCAATCTTTCAGTTCAATTCGCATGGAAAAATACGTATTTCTGTATATAACACCTTGATACTTATATCCATCTATCTCGGTGCCGTTTCCAATACCATTTATTTGCAATTAATGTAGCTGAAGTAGTAGTTTCAATGTTTGGTAAATCCCGTCAATGATCTTGCAATCTTCCACGGGGTAACAGATTGGTTTGAAATCCAAGCGCTAACTACATGTCATCGATCAAACTTCCCGGCTGAATATCAATTAGCAATCAGAACGTGGATTAAGGTGAAATACTAGCCAAACAGCACGCACACGCACACATGAACGAACATTCATGTTAAGGTTACGTTCTAACGCTAGGATTTTCATCCATCCAGAACTGTCGTCAAGTTCAATTGCATTTAGCGAAGCATGAATGAGATATGTCAAGCTGAAATTGATTTAGGATAAAGGAGAAAAGCAGTTGAGACCCATGCCTTGTTAGTCACGACAAAGGGGCTTAAACCAACGCCAATTTCCAAATTACGTGAGCTTTTGGCACAAGGTAATACCTTGGCAAAAGATTTTTAATGGAGTTTTCCTTTTCAATGCAATTAAATTAGAAAAACTAATGAATGTTTGGCCCAAAAGTT
>QLNU02015003.1:138173186-138223915 GCA_006491805.2 Dysdera silvatica | reverse complement strand
TTTCACCACAAATTTCAAATATTAGGACTGGTTACATGTCGAAGAGTGTTTCACTGCTGAGTCTTACTTTAGTGAGTATATAGAAAAATCTAGTTTAAGAAATCGTTTCTTTTCTGTCAGTTGGTGTTTAAATAAATTTTCTTTAATGAGGGCCTGAGGTTTAACCCATTTATTCCACCCAAAATTTATTAAAGCAAAGAAATTATTTTTAATTCCCGGGATTGAGAACTACATTGGTATTATATCTCTATCCTGTCTACATTCTTTTTTTATTTTCCTTTCACATTTAATTATCGGACTTTGCCCCACTCCCGTGCCATAAACTGCACTTCATTCTCTGTTGCGGGGATACTTCATATTTCAATAAATAATTCCATTCGCTATTTCCAGTAGAGGAAATTTCATACGAGTTGGAATCGTTTTCTATTGATGTTGTTATAAAACTCGACCCCGAGACCTGCTCTGTCGACGGGGTCATTGTGGGATTTGGATGTTTGTCCATTTTTTGGAAAGTTTTGTTTCGAATATAAACTAAAAGTGGTTTTGCTGAGACAATTGGGCTGTCTTTGTGGACGGATCCGTTTGTTATGATCTGAGGTATAGAGGTTAATTTTCAATATTTCTTCTCTTAAGGATACACATGTCATCAATAGAGTTCGACTGCTGTAATAGTCTCTTATTTGCGAGTATTAAGCAGCTGGTAACTTCATGCCCATCGCAGCTTTCCGAAATTTATACATATTTTCATTAATTACTTTTCAGCTTTGCTGGGGCTCTCACGTTACTTCTTACATTTAAAAAAAACAAAACATTGAAATTAGGCTCTTCTTCCTCCTGTAGCGAAGTCTTCAAGTGTAGGCTTGCTATATCGGTCTGTCTTTATCTTCACTTGAAGACTGTTTTTATTTTCCTGATAACACGTGGAATAATAATATATCCAATGTACTAATTGAGACACATCACCTTACTTTCTTTAATAAGCAATTGTGTTATCCCTGTGAAGGGTAATATACTCATGTTTGTAAAAATTGCAACACCATGAAGGACTCGTCCGAATTGAATGAAATTTAATGTACAAACGACCTGTGTTGATACAAATAAACGATTAAAATTACAAAGCAAAAAAACAATATTACATGTCGAAAATCAGTATTTGGTGAAGCCACCACGCGCTGCAATAAGTGATGCTATACGACGTGGCATGGAATCAAACAGATGTTGAATGTGTGCCTGAGGAAGAGCATTCCAGATTGCTTGTATGCGACCCCAAAGTTCATCTGTAGTAGCTATGGGACGAGGATCACGAGCGAGACGCCGACCAACGAAATCCCACACATGTTCAATCGGCGACATATCCGGCGAATAGGCAGGCCAAGGAAGAAGCTGTATCTGTTGTGATGAAAAGAAGTCTTGAACATTCCTGGCAATATGTGGGCGGGCATTGTCCTGTTGAAATACAGCTCCGGGAATGCCTTGAAGGAAGGGAACAACTTCGGGCTCCAGAACTTCATTGATGTACCGGTTGCTGTTAAGATTACCCACAATTCGTAGCAGCTGAGATCGTCCATGATACGCAATCGCACCCCAAATTAAGTCGGGATTCATCAGAAAACACCACTTGTTGCCAATCAGCACGCCAGTCTCTATGTCCATGAGCCCATTGTAGCCGCAGGCACCGATGGTTTTGCGTCAGGAGGATCCTGTATAAAGGAACTCTTGCACGCAGTCCACGGTGCAGTAGACGCCGACGAATTGATGAAGCACACAATGATACAGGCCTGCACAAAAGTTTAGACACAACACAAATTTGAGTATAACAAAATACTATTAAAACTGAAGAAGTAGGAACTTTAATATTACGAAGTATGAACACATGTAATATGCAAATTAAAAATTTGAGAACAGAAATCACATCAGTAGCGAACTTGCTGCAATATATAACTTAAAATAAGTAAAATATGTGGCACAAAAGTTTAGGCACAAACATAAATTTTAGCACTTGCATAAGGAAATGAACAATTTTAATAATCAATGTAGCCACCATTACTTCGTATTAGATTAAATACGCGGTCGTTCATTGAAAGCACAAGATTTTGAAAGGTTTCTGGTTCAAAATTAAACCACGCTTCTTCTATAGCCTTTTTAAGTTCTAAAACGGACGGATATTGCTTTCCATTGGCATACACAACATTCGTTAGTATGCCCCATACATTTTCGATGGGATTACAGTCAGGACTAAGAGCAGGCCAATCGAGAACTGTAATATTTTTAGCGCTCATCCATTCTTTTGTTGACCTGGATGTGTGGATGGACGCATTATCTTGTTGGAAAACCCAGTTTCGTCCACATAAAAGTTCGCCAAAAGGTAATAGGTGACTTTCAAGAGTTGCCTGGTATGCCTTGGAATCTTGTTTTCCATTCAAAAACGCCAAAGAAGTCTGTCCATTGAAGCTAAAGGCTCCCCAAACCATGACTGAACCAGAGCAACAACCATACACGCCCCGCTACAGCCCTCTATTTATACGGATCCATCAGCAGTTCAGAGGGCGCTGCTCAGTCCACGCATGCCCGATGACTCTGAAATTCTAATCATTTGAATAGCATACCCTAATTTGCATTTCCTGAAAGTTTCAGCTCAATCACATGATTCCTTCATGGTGTTGCAATTTTTACAAACATGAGTTTAATATCTCGCATCCTTATGCGTATATGGAGAAACAGAGCGTTGTTTCATGTCCTCGTTCGTCTAGCGGTCAAGACACTCCGGGCTCAACTAACGGAGCAACCCTGGTTCGAATCGAGGATGAGAACGGCGTCTCTTTTTCTCCTAGAAACAAATCGCTCTAGAGTGAGCTAATAAAGGTGGGTGTCGGAATTTGCACGTATAATAGTATAATATTTCTTCCTTTTAACAACGCTGGAATTAAATTTGCCATAGCAAATAATTCCGAAACAGTTCCGGAAGGTATAACGTACTTAGGTATCATGTGTTAAAACCGGAACCTTTTCACTCCTTAGAAGGTATTTATTTATGGACGAATGTAGTCTACACTCGCTACGCGATTAATCAGAACCGTTGTAGAAAGAAAGCTGAAGGGTTAATAAAAGTATATGAAGTCTAATAGTTTAATGACGTTAAAACTTTTTTTTTAATCTGTGTTCATTTAATGTGTTTTATTGTTTAGTTGTATTTAAACCGCCTTTGTTTTTTCATAGCGAAATTTGATTTTTTCTGGTAGTGAATGTTTCAATATTGCTCGTATATTAAACTTTTGTTTTAACTCCTGAGTTGGTCGACGAGAGAGGTAGAAAAGACTATTCTGAAATCTAATTATCCATAAAAGAAGGAATCGAGTCCAAGTTCTAATTTTTAATTATCTCCGGCAACTATTAACTCTAGATTTTTGAATAGATTTATTAGCTCGATAAATGACGATGAATGCGTTAGAATGTCCTGGTGATTGCCTGCCTTAAATTTCAACTCACTTTCCGAAGAGTACGTTTGTGACGAATTAAATATTAAAAGGACTGAAATTAAACTTTTGACAATTAATAACGTTGAACGTTCCGACATTCGTAATTTGTTTCAAAGTTGTTTGAATATTTTATCAAGCCGACTGGTGATATGTTCGCTTTACTTTAAATTAGACTTCTTGCGTTCGAACCGTGTTCTGTCAATTTTTTGTTCTGTATCCATTTAACAGAAACTTTTGATTTATTCCGTGTCATGAGAAACGATCACTACGACGCCAAAATTGATGAAGATATGGGGCGATTTCTTCTTATTCCGAAAGCACTGCTGGAAATATAGGTGTACAATTGTAATTAATGTTAAGTTTTGACGCTTTGTGGGAGCAGGTAGTAGCAGGCTTTTGACAATTTTCTTACGATTTCTGTCTACTTCTTGTACTTATATTCGATACGACAACGATATCTGTTAATGTAATTTTACCTGGGACAGATATTTGAAGAAATAAAAACGGTTTCCATATTTAATTTGGGAACCACTGTTTTTAAAGAAGTGGGGATCAAGGCTGTCTGTTTTTCTGTGAACAAACGCTTTCCCGGAAGGGTAGTATTCATTATTCTCAGAATTATCTCGACTTCCATTACTTTTGCACAAGCACCTTCCGGATATCTTAATGCTGCTCGTCAGTTATCTTGCGATTTAAATGTATTTTATTCGTTATTGCTGTTTCTCACGCAATGGTGGAATGGGTGCTTGTAGTATTTATGATTATTTGATCAGCGGAAGACCCCGTCTCCAAAAATACGTATCCCTCGAAGTTTTTTTTTTTTTTTTCCCAAAGTAATGATGACATCATTTTGATCACTGGTTAGGTTATCTTTATTTTCACACAATTTACGTCGCCAATGATGTTAGGTTCTCCCATTTAAATGGATGAATCCAGCTGAGATGTAAACTGCTTTGTCATCTCTTTCTTCTACCCTCTGTAGTCAAAGTCCGAAGTACGTTCAGACACGAAGAGACATCCTCGAATTTCAAGTGAGCATCATAAAATCAGTAACATTCTGGGGCTAGTGTGGACTCATTAATTACATAGTGACGTGATGCAGCCTAGCATTAAGGTGATTACGGCGATGCCTTGACTGGACCGTTGCGTCATGAGAGGTATTCATCACTGTGAAGCACGAGTGCATCTGTTCGTTTCGGGTATTTGCAATAAATTCGAACAGGCGGATTGTATCGCTTCGAGTGCCAATCGCCCCCCTTCCCCGCAAACAAGAAATTACCTGGCCTCCGTCGTCTTCCTGGTTCTGTATCCTTTTAATAAAGCGAACAAGTAGAGGCACTGTTAGGAAAATAAATTAGAAAACCCCCCCTCTTTTTTTTTTTCAATTTAAATCTTTGAAAATGGGATCTAATTTTTTAAAATGCATCCCTATTACAGAAAAAAAGCCAGCTCCATATAAATACCAATCCAAGTGTTGATGCAGCTATGAAAAAGTCTATAATATATATATATATGGTGTAATACTGTAAAGCTTTAACTTTTGATTTTTGTTTCTTTCACCATATCTAACGTTACACAAAAAAGTCTTTGCAGAGTGTTAATTATGTACATTTTCAAAATTTCTTACTCATAGTAAAAAAAAACGGTATTTTTTTGTCAAAGGAGAACTCGTCCTAATTAGAAAAAGGAAGTTTTGTGGAGGAATTAATTTCGGACACTCTACTTTTTTATTATTCAAGTAAAATTTTTTTGTGAAACGTGTATTGCTTTCTTGTGTTCAATGGTTTACTATTCTAAAGTTTATAGATATACTGCATAACTCGCCAGATTTAATTGAATTTGTAACGATGAGGGGGTGAGAGATCTTTATATTGAACGATTTTTTTTTTTTCATTTAGAAAATATTTCTAAATTGTATTTGGTTACATAACTTGACTTATGATTATCTTAACCACCAAACGTGAGCCATGCTCATCCATTACTAAAGCTTATTAAATAACCTTATGTTGCTTAGTTATAACGTTATTAAATAACGTTATAACAGGGCTGCCATTTGCTACTGAAATGCAACTAAATGCTACTGTTTTCGGCTTCCTGCGACTGTGGCGACTTTTTTTGAGCAAAACAAGGGCCTAAAAGCAACTATTTACGAAAGTGGCGACTTTTTTTATGCTCTAGGCGACGTTTCCTAAAAATTGGGAGCCAACTTTGTTAATTGTAGTCGGTAACTACGAAATGGGTCATTCCACAGAATTTCGAAATTTTTTTTTTTCGGTTGCTCGACCATTTTTAATTTCATTCATACTTTGTATGCTGAAACATATATGCAAGAAAAATCAAAAACCAATTGAAATTTTTTTTTTTTATTTTGGCAACAGGCATCGGAAAAACAAGATTTCGTGCGGTTTTGCGAAAATCAAGTACTTACAAAATCGCATGTATTTTATCATTTACACTAATAAAGATAATATCAAAATTTAAAAGATTTGAAATCTAGTTTGTTTATTTATACCACATAAGATTTTGCAGTTTTAAATGATTTTAAAAAAAAAATTCTGAGTGATATGAAAATGACTGAAATATCGTTAAATTCGTCATTTTTTGAAAACGATTTCCTCATGAAAGTGAACAGGTAACAATGTTAATTTTATAATAGTACTTTGTCTCAGGGTGTTACTCCAAAAAAAAATGGAGTTGTTATTTCCACCTCATTTTAACAGAGTTTGAAATTTTCAAAAACGGGCATTTTCAGCTACTCACAACTAAAAAGGGGGAGTAGTTATCCGTTTCACATTTGGCAAAGTAGCACCTCTCTACATGTTGTTTATAATCTGAAAATTTCATTCTGTTATTCAAGCTAGTCTCTGAGATACAGCCACCTTCATACTGGAGAATTGGACGACTACCTTGAAAATGATCGGCGGGGGGATAGAACGTGTTTCAATATTTTGTATGTGTTGCCAAATTAAGATTTTACAAAATGTTAAATATTCTAAAGATTAGAATATATTTAGGTAATCAGAATTCCAGTGTGTGTGTATATATATATATATATGCTACGTATAATGGACGATCCCTTGCTTCTGAAGCAAAACTTCAGGAATTGGAAGAAGAACTTGACAAGATCAAATGGGACATTGTAGGACTCAGTGAAGTTAGAAGAAAAGGTGAAGAGTTGGTGGAACTTAAAAGTGGACATTTGTTTTATTATAGAGGAACGGAAACTGGAAGAACAAGTGGTGTTGGCTTCTTAATCAACAAAAGAATTAAAGACTGTCTTCTGGAAGTTGAAAGTACATCAGATCGAGCAGCGAGGCTCGTTGTTCAACTAACCCAGCGATACCAACTTCAAATAGTACAGGTATATGCACCAACATCAAGCCATACCGACGAAGAGGTTGAAGAATTTTATGAAGAAATCAAAGAGTTACACACCAAAGGGAAACAACATATCAAGCTCATCATGGGGGATTTCAATGCAAGAATTGGACAACAGGAACAAGGAGAGACATCGGTTGGTAAATACGGATATGGGGAAAGGAATGAACGTGGCGATCAACTCATCGAATTTGCAGAAGCTGAAAACCTTAGCATCATGAATTCATTTTTTAAGAAGAAACCGCAAAGAAAATGGACATGGAAACACCCAAATGGGGGAACTAGTGAAATTGACTATATCCTGGCAAACAAGAAATCAATTATTGAAGATTGCAGTGTACTGAACAGATTTAATACTGGAAGTGATCATCGAATGGTGAGATGTAAAGTGCACTTAAATACTAAATTAGAACGACAGAAGCTCATTAGGAAACAAGTAAGTAAGAGGGTGGATTTAAAGAAATTAAAAGAAAATACCGAGGCATTCAAGTTGGAATTAAAAAATCGCTTTTCTGCACTGGAAGGACTTATTGATGAAAGTGATATCTCAGAAGCAAATGAAAACATTGTTAAGACAATAGTTGAAACTGCTGGGGAAATTGGTGGTGTAACCTGTAAAAAGCACAATAGCAAATTATCTGAGAAGACGAAACAGCTCATGAAAAGGCGAAGAGATATGAAGGTGGACAATCGAAATACCAGTTCCAGGATTGAGTACATAGAACTTTGTAAAACTCTGCGCAAAAGCATGAAAGAAGACATAAGAAAATTCAACTGTGAGTTAGTAAGGAAGGCCATTGAAAATAACAAGAGCCTTAGGGTTGTTAAAGGAAGTTTATCTGTTGGGAAGAAACACATCATTGCATTAAAAGGAGAGGATGGCACCGTAACAAGAAATAGGGAAGAAATACTTAGAAGAGTTGAAGAATTCTACAAAAAACTATATGAAAGTAACAGTGGATTAAACGAAGACACTGAAATAGTCGAAGGAACAGCTCCTAAAATCTTAAAAGAAGAAGTTTCATTTGCAATAAAAAGTATGAAGAAAGGAAGAGCCCCTGGTGATGATGGTATTACATTAGATATCCTAAAAGAAGCTGGAGAATATGTAGAAGACATACTTGCAAAATTCTTTACCAAATGTCTTAACAGCGGTAACATACCAAACCAATGGGATTCTGCAACAGTAATTCTTTTGCATAAAAAAGGTGATAAAGAGGATTTAAAAAATTACCGACCAATTAGCTTGTTACCTGCTATTTATAAAATCTTCACAAAAGTGCTGATGACATTGTTATTTTTTCAACGAACCCATTAGAACTCCAAGACATGGTACAGGAGCTCTCAACTAGAAGTAAAGAAGTTGGACTCAAGATGAACCTACAAAAAACTAAGATCATGTTCAATAATTTTGTAGAGGAAACAAAAATACAAGTTGACAACATTGAGCTAGAAATTGCTGATTCATATATTTACCTTGGCCAGCTGATTTCAATGGATGGCAACATTATGAAAGAACTCAACAGACGTATTAAACTTGGCTGGAGTGCATTTGGAAGAAACAGTTTTATCCTGAAGGGGAAATTGCCTTTGTGTCTAAAAAGAAAGGTCTTCAACCAGTGTGTATTGCCAGTCCTCTCTTATGGATCAGAGACATGGAGTCTAACAGTTGGAGCAATACGAAAGTTACAGACAACGCAAAGGAGCATGGAGAGGTGCATGCTTGGAATAACTAGGAGAGATCGAAAAAGAAACACTTGGGTGAGAGAGCAAACTAGAGTAGAGGACATCATTGTTAAAGTAAAAGGGCTGAAATGGCGATGGGCTGGGCATATTGCAAGAAGAACTGATCAACGATGGACAACAGAAATTCTGAACTGGATTCCAAGAGACCACCGAAGACCTAGAAAACGTCCTCAAACTAGATGGGTGGATGAAATAAGAAAACAGGTTGGGGTGACGTGGAAACGAATGGCCCAGGATAGACTTGTGTGGAAAGCATTTGGAGAGACCTTCATCCAGCAGTGGATAGATAATGGTTGAATATGATGATGATGATGATGATATATATATATACAGCATACACGGGCATCACGATAGAGGAACTCCAGCAGGTAATCCAACGTACGCACAACTGGAAAGCACCCGGTATTGACGGCATACACAACTTCTGGTACAAGAAATTTACCAGCGCCCATGGCCCATTAGCCAAGGAACTTACGGCGATAATTGAAGACCCCAGCAAAATGCCTGAATTCCTCTGCAAGGGAATAACTTACCTCCTACCGAAGGACCAGGATACCAGTAACCCAGCGAAATACCGACCCATTACGTGCCTTAACACCCTGTACAAGATACTCACGGGGTGCATCTCTGAAAAAATAAGCCGGCACAGCGAAAGCAACAACTTAATGACGGAAGAACAAAAGGGATGCCAGAAAGGGACTCTGGGATGTAAAGAGCAGCTTACCATCGACTCAGTTATCCTGGAACAAGCAAGAAAACAAAAGCGAAAACTCAACACCGCATACATAGACTACAAGAAGGCTTTCGACTCTGTTCCGCACTCGTGGCTCCTTGAAATACTCAGCATATACAAAGTGCATCCCTCAATCATCCGATTCCTACAGAGCAGCATGAAACAATGGAGAACCCGGTTACAGCTAAACACGCCAGACAGTAAAATAGAAACGGCCGAGATCCCCATCCGCCGCGGAATCTTTCAAGGAGACGCACTAAGCCCCCAGTGGTTCTGCTTGGCGTTAAACCCCTTGTCAAGGATGCTGAACACAAGTAAATACGGATACATGCTGAAGAAAGACAAGAGAAACCTACATAAAGTCTCCCACCTCATGTACGTAGATGACATCAAGCTATACGCGCCAACAATCACCCAACTCCGACAACTCATCAGTATAACAGAGACATTCTCCAAGGACATAGGAATGGAATTCGGCCTCGATAAGTGCAAAATACAGAAGAATAGCAAAGAAGATTTACCAGGCATCGAACTCGAAGACGGGAGACTACTGAAGACCTTGGACGAGGGCGAAACCTACAAATACCTAGGGATAATGCAAAAACGGCAGCAGGAGCACAAGAAAGTCAAAGTCCAGCTCACGCAAGCATTCCAAGAAAGACTTAGAAGCATTGTGAAGACGAAACTGAGCGGGAAGAACACCACGCAAGCAATTAACGCATATGCGGTACCAGTGCTCACCTACTCCTTCGGGATCATCAAATGGTCCAACACTGAACTAGAACAACTCCAGCGGAAAATGAGAACCATCCAGAGAAGAGCCGGACAACTACACCCTGCAACGGCAATTGAACGGCAAACACTACCCCGGGAAGAAGGAGGACGCGGACAAGCGGACCTCAAAGACTTACATGACAAGCAGATCCAGAGCATGAGGCAATACTTCCAGTTGAAGAGTCCCCGATCGCCACTCATCCAAGCCATAATACAAGCAGATGCAAATTACACGCCACTAAACCTGTGTAGTACCGAAGAGCGTGTCCTCGAAACAGCCAACGAACAGAAACTGAGAACTTGGGCCGGAAAACCATTACATGGCAGGCACTACAATGACCTGCAACAACCACACGTTGACAAAAAGGCATCAAATTCTTGGCTGGCCAAAGGCACTCTCCAGCCAGAGACAGAAGGATTCATGCTAGCCATCCAAGACCAAGTGATCGCAACAAGGAACAATCAGAAATTCATCCAGAGAAAAGACATAGAAAGCGACAAATGCAGACACTGTCATGCGGCATCGGAGACAATCCAACACGTGATGGCAGGATGCAAGATCCTTGCGCAGTCAGACTACAAACATAGACACGATCAAGTAGCGAAAATAGTCCACCAGAAATTGGCAGCGAATGCTGGCTTTCTGACAGAAAAATGCCCGTACTACAAATATGAGCCAGAGACCGTGCATGAGAACGAAACACACAAGCTTTACTGGGATAGAGCAATCATAACAGACAAGACAGTCCCACATAACCGTCCTGACATAACCCTCGTCGATAAATCGAATAAGACCACGTACTTAATCGACATAGCAGTACCCAACACCAATAACATACAGACAACCTACACAACGAAAATCACCAAGTACCAAGATCTCAGACATGAAGTACGAGATATATGGGGTATGGAAAAGATCCTCATCATCCCGTTAGTCATCTCAGCAACAGGGATAGTACCAAAAACGCTTGCGACGAATTTGGAGATACTCAACATTGACCCAAACACCTACATTGAAATACAAAAAGCCACAATCCTAAACACGTGTCACATTGTCAGGAAGTTTCTAGACATGGCACATTAAGAAGTGATGTAAAAAGAGGCTTGGGAACATGGCGCTCTGCCCGTCCCAAAGCCTGTTTCCGCCAAGAATGGGCGAGGAAAACTTTTATATATATATATATATATATACTACATGTACTGCAATATATACGTACGTATGTTGGTTAGAACAAATTGCACAATTCGAATAGGAAAGGTATAAAACACAGTTTAATATATATATATATATATATATATATATATTTATTATTATAGTAGAGTAAAAACACAAGCATGGAACACAGCCTGACCAGCAAAAACTACTCGAAAGGTGATGCCAGATTTGGTAACTGAACGTATGTTGCCACTGCAACGAAGAGAAACAGTGACATAAGAATTAGTGTAAATTAACAAAAGGTTCTCTCTGTAGGACATTGCGCTCTTGAATTGTCACTTACAGCCTATTTGTTTAATATAGTTATTTAACGATTTGTGCATTTGTAATAGCTTGCGATTATTTTTGGTGCAATACGTAGCTGTCAATAGCCTGCTATTTTAATCACTTACGAACAGCATGTTTCTATCTTCACCGCACTTGGAGCGATGAACCAATATGTGTGTCTTTAAGACTAAGAAGAGATGGAAATCTAATGAATTGTTAGCTAAATGCTAACTTTATGGCGGACGTTCCATCAATCCGTCAAGGAAAGTCTTATTGGGAATTTGGTGTGTTTCGTGCAGTAGGTGGTCGTTTATTATCGTCAGAAAATTTCACACCGTTACCTAGGAAACCAATATGTATCTTCGTACCCGCCCCTTGGAATTTAGTATGGGCAATAACTTTCACCGTTAACTCTTACATCAGACAAGTGGGTAATGGCTTTCTTTGGACCTAATAGGGCGCATCTACAATGACGTATAAAAGAAATACTATGCAGCACTGAGAAGTATTTACCACTGTCGGCCATCTAAAATTAGACGGGCTTACAACCAATTCATAAAATTAATTACTATAAGCTCTGTAAATTTTTCCAAGTTTTCTTTATGTTACCATAGGTTGAGGAGAGTAACGCTGTCGGTAATTTTAAATGCATATTATGGGGAATTTCAAAAATTTTATGCAATAACTTTGGGTATAATCTTGGTTATAAAAATGACACAATATAAATTCAGTTCACCAACGTAGCAGCTACAGAAAATTTAAGTGAATTCAGTCTATTATAGGAGCAGGATTACTATATAAAATAATGCGCTTGGTGCATTTTGGGGACAGAATATAATCGGGCGATAGTAAAAATGGGCAGAAAACAATTTATCAAAGGTATTTTTGATAATGTATGTGGGGAAATGTTTTGTTGCGGCTTATAAGCGTGCTCACTTAGATCATATGCATAAGCATTTGTTTCGGCTTAGATGTTTTTATAAAACTGTAGGGAGTTTTATATGATCTTAGTAAGGTAGAAATTGTGGAGCTAAGGCTTTTGGTCATTCAAATGTTACACTCTATAAATTTATTATTTGTTGCATTTAATTGCTTCTACTTTGAGTTTGTAATTTGATTGAAAATGTTATACATATCGATGACAATAGGAGCACCATACATAGAAAAATGAGACAAAGATATATCCATGTACGCATGGGTTTAAATTGTTTACCTGTCTATAAGCATGCACATAAAAATATGTAGCATTATACCTACAAACATATACATTATAACTAGCAAACTATATACATTATAACTAGCAAACTATATACATTATAACTAGCAAACTATATATATTATAACTAACAAACTAGATACATTATAACTAGCAAACTATATACATTATAACTAGCAAAATAACTACATTAGAGAAGTGTCAATTGTTTTTTTCGAAGAAGCGGGCGTGCATGCGAGACGCGAGCAAAAACCACAGTATTTTCCCTATATAGTTTTGCGAAGAAAGTATCCCCTATTTAAGGCTAAAATACTGTAAAGGCGTTCATGCTTCCCTTAGGGAGGTCACGAAGTTGAGTACGATACATGATAATGCTTTAAAATTGTTTGAAAATAAGAGTCAGTTTTTAAACTTTTGCTGAAAGCTGAAAGAAATGGCAGGACCACAATGAAATTGTTATCAAAAATTTTTGCAGCTTGGCGAATAAACTGTTGAAATATTTACAGGTTATCACTGATAGAATATGTGTGGAAATAAAATAGGTTGCTATAGATTTACAAAATACTTTGTACCGAAATTTCTAAATGCATCGGATCTAATTCTTGGGAATTCAATTCTGATGTGGGATGTTTCGCTTAATGTTACCATTTTTCTGGAGCTCTGCATTTCTCCCCAACTGAAGGGTGTACGAAAGTTGCTCCAATTATCCTCTCTCTCTCCGCAGAATAATCAATTGCCTGGAGAACCTTCATCACAATGCCTTCCGAGCTCCCTTTTGTTGTTCTTTTTCAACCCACAGGACATTCATCATATTGCCTCAGAACTGTTCTCTTTGTTAGCTCTTTTTTCTTCTCCCAACTAAATGACTAGAAGTAAATTGACGAAAGAAGAGACAATTAAGGACTTTCTCACTACATTTCAAGACAAAATATGCAAAAAAATAGCATGTATAACCAATTCATTTTTTAAAATTCTTTTGCTCAAACACAAAGTTGTACAAAGTAGTGTTGCCACGAAGCGTAATTCGACAAAGAATTAAAGGGGCAAAATATAATGGGGGGGGGGGAATGTCGCATTTTGTATTGTAATTTTTCCAAGAATTTTTGAAAAGCAAACGAAGAATTTATTTGTTAAAATGGGATGAGAGGAAAAATCAATAACGTAATAAAAGATTATTTGAAAAATTTACAAAAAGAAGTTTATATACACGATGATATATCTACATAATATATTAATTACTTTGACATACCTCAGGATCCAGAAACGGACTATTAATATTTTTGTTATATATCAATGATATATTTAATATGTTTGCAGAACGGGTTGGGAATATATTTGCAGGTGACATTAGCGTAATGCTTTGGGATAAGGATATGAGCAGGGCTTCTGGAAAAGGGAATAGGTGAGGCATAGAGTTATGGATTGTAGTTTAAAGTAAATCAAATTAGAGTAAATGAAACAAAAACTAAAATTCGAATATTCGAAACTAAAACTTAAAATGTTGATCTAATTGAAGGAAATGTAAATATCGGGATCAATGGTAAAGAAACAAAAATTGTGCACGGGAATGATTTCCTCAGTGTTACAATATCAGGTAAATTAAATTGGAATTAAGAGATTAATAAAATACTTACTTTAATATGTAAAGACCAAGGTGTAATAAAAGGAGTAGCAAAATACTTATCCGAAATAATCATCGTCGGATTATATCACTCATTGATTTAACAGCCGTCTAATGTATTGCAATAGTGTAGTGGAAATTAGGGAAATTTTCCCTCTCAAATCCATAAAAATGCGATGGAAATCGGTAATAACGAAAAACCGCATATACCAACGAAATTAAAAAAAAAAAAAGGTTTCCTGTTTTATTTGTTTTGGATTGTTCGTTAAATTCGGAATACAAAAAAGACCTCCGATAAAGGCGGTTAAATTATACCTCGCTTCAATCATTGGTAGTATCAATGTGGTCCAAATCAGGAACTCTACATTCTTTGATGTCTCTGAGAAACATTGCAGATGTGAGAAACTCTAATTCCAGGTCCTCAGATGTATAGCTGAATTGATGACGTCTTCACAATCACAAAGAATTGTAGAAATTTCTTCATGTTTTAATGAAGCCCTGCCTAAGACTTTTCTCAGAAGGTTCTTTATCAATCCTACCATTCGTTCCCAAAATCCACCCCACCAATGTGAACCTGGAGGAATAAATTTTCAACTAATTCTTTTCACTGAAGTAACCTCAACAATTCTGTTCCAATCAATTTTCGTGAGTCTAAGATTTGCCCCAACGAAATTGCTACCATTATCCGTGTAAATGATCGAAGGTCTTTCTCGGCGAGAAATAAAATGTCGTAATGCTAACAGAAATTTTTCGGTAGACAAAGAGAAGACGAGCTCTAAATGAACAGCGCGATAAACAGCACAGGTGAATAAGACAACCCACGATTTTGTCTTATCCTTCAAAACCAAAGGACCAGCTAGGTCTATTCCGCACACTTCAAGAGCTGAAGCATCACTTATTCTATCTCCAGGTAAAGAAGCGGCCTAAACTGCAGGATGCTTGGAATCGGATCGTTTGCAGAGTACACGTTTGCGTAGGATCTTTCGAATTGATTTACGACTTTTCAAGATCCAGAAATCTTCTCTGAGTATCGACATCAATGTTTGGACTCAGCAGTGTGATAATAATTTATGCTTATGCATAATCAGGCTCATGACAACAGCATGATCAGAAGGGAGAACAATTGGACATTTAAAATTTTCAAAATCTTGTCTCATTAAGAGTCGAGTCTTTATCCGAATAATCCCTGAGGGGTCAGTGAACGGATGTAAATGTTGAATACGTTCATCCATAATTGACTGGAAGACATTTCTTTGTACCATCTTCCAAATGAGTGTTTCCGCGTCCTTCAGTTCTTTCGCCCCTAAGTTTCCATTAGCACGGGTGGATTCAGGGAGTCTGCAGTTTTTATTAAACCGTCATACCCAAGCTGTGATTCTAACGATTTTTTTCAAAAGAAGAAATCCGGGTAAAATACGAGAATTCTTTCTTTGAAGTAATCAGCGAGGATATAATAGACTTCCGCTTTTCAGAATTCACAATTTCGTCATCAGGAGCGATTTCAGTGGATGGCCAAAATCTTTTTCCTTGTTATAACCACTGTGAAACCCTTCATGCCTTTTTTAGCTATTAGGGTTTCCACTGAAGAACCCCTCGATGGTGTACCCGAAGAATTCAACGCTCCAGTAACATTCTATTCACTCAGATTGCTATAGTTTCTGATTTCTTGTATTCTGTCCATTACAAACCCGGCCCACTGCTCATCATTCTTTATCCAGTGAAAAACATTCATCGAGTCTTTTCAATAAAATACATCGATTTTTTCCAGTTGCATGTCCTCCTTTATAGCTTTCATAAGTCGAACTCCAATTGTGCATGCTAACAGCTCTAATCTGGATATCGTTATCGGTTTGGCGACTCGATCACGTGCCTGTACCAATTGACAAGACACCCCTATAGTATCTTCACTTCTAACATAAACTCAAGTAGCATGAGCATGTTGCGATGCATCACAAACAAACGTAAAAGGACAGCTTCGCTTCAGACTCTTGATTTCGTAACATCCTTCTAGGAATTTTAACGTCTTTAGCACGGATGACATCCTTTTTCCATATCCAGAATTTCTTAGAAAGCTCATAGGGTAGCTCTGAGTTCCATGAGTATTTGGCCTTCCAACGTTCTTGAATTAAAATTTTAAGTATCAGCGTGACTGGACTGAGGATTCCTTAGGGGTCGAAAAGCTGATTTGCTCACGAAAGAATCATTCTTTTAGTTATTGGAACCCCTATTTAAAGGTTGTTAAAACATCATCTTTTAGTTTGTGTGTCTTCAAATATATTCCATTCTAAACTTAAAACGGGAACATTTTCTTCAAACCTCTCCACCTTTTCAATGTGTATAGTCAGTGATATTCGTAGGCTTATAAGTCGGACATTTACCCTCATTGTGTTTCCACCCTCTCACTCGAATTGAGCAGATGACATTATTCCTTTCGAAAATATAATAAAATCTTCCCTCTGGTTTTTTGTATCCGCACTTGTGACGCTATTGTCCACGTAAAAGGAATTCGTTAATTCCTTGGCTAATTCTCTATGACGAGTAGGAACTTATTCCAAATGGTAAGAAATAATAGCACAGAGCAGAAAAGGACTGGCGTTAATTCCAAACAAACACTACCCTTGCGTGGCGATAGGTTTTTAGTATCTCGGTCACTTTGTCTTCACACCATGGAAATCTCAGATAATTTCTGCCCTTTTCATTGATCCCGATTTGAAGGAATGCCTTTCTGATGTCAGCTATGACACCAAATTTTCTCCATCTAAATCTATTCAAAATGCTTGGGATCAATTCCAATAAATTCGAACCTTTTCCGAGGCAGTCATTCAACGAGGATAGTTCTCCTGTTTGATAGAGGCATCAAACACAGGGAGAATCTTTGTCGTGGATTTTTCCTTTACAATGGCACGATGTGTAAAATAAACACAATTGGATTCTTCTATATCACAAACGTTAACAGGTTCTATAACTCCTTCCCTCTTCCATTCCGAAAAAGCATTTTTATAATCCTTTAGCAAATTCTCCGCTCGTAGAGTCTTTATCGTGGACTTTAATTTTCTTTCTGCTAACCATCTATTAATCAGAAGTAGCCGATGACCTTCCACCCAGAGAAGAGATACTTCGTAGCAACCATTTGGAAGTCTCTTTAATGTTTTCACAAAATATTCCTTTGCAGCTTCCTCTTTTTCTTCTTTGATCTGTTTTCGTGCCGAATTCTTTATTCCCAGAATATCTAAATCCCAGAAGTTTGTTACCGGAATGTCTTTCGATAGCATGGAAGTAACCATTGGACTAGAATTATTTCCCAAATCTTCCTGTTTGCTACATCCCATAACAGTCCAATCTAGGTTTGTTTTTATTGCTACCAAGCCCGACGGTAAATTTTGTAACTTCCGGTCATCAACTTTCGGGATATATCAGAGCCAACCAGTATTTCTATTGGTCTCCCTTGATGGTCACTTAAGTCAATACCATTTTCCAAAAGCTCTTTCATCCGAATTCCTCGAGCAACATTTGGCATGGTCCCGCAGATCGTTTCTTGACCTAGTACTTCGAAGTTACATCATACGTCCCGGATAAGTTGGACAGGTGAACTAGAAAGACATCGTGTTGTAAAACGTCCGTACAAGTACCTACAAACAGGGAATGTCGAAGATTCTCCTTTCGAAGGGAGCCATATTTTAATTTATTGGTGGTACCTTTTTAAAATGTACGACCTTTGAGATGCCGAATCCAGGATGGCGCGAGCATTCCATTTCCTTTCTCCGTTAATAATGGTAACACGTAGAGTTTGAAGCAATACATGACGGCACGCAGCTACATTAGCTAGCGACTCATCTTGTGTTGTAGGCGACTCAGCGCACTCATTCTCTGATTGTAAGTTGGGTTTGTATTTGTTCGTACATAGAAGAAAATCATGATATCGATTACAATTTGGATATTTAACCTTAGATTTGTATTGAGAAAAAATATGGTTTAGTTACAAATAACGAAAACAAGCTCCTTTTTTAACAAAAGGTGCTTTCTTTTTTTTCTAGTGACAAAGTTTGTGCAAATTCACAATCTGTACTATTATGGGGTTTTCCGCAATAAACACAAACTACACCTCTAGTATTAAGTCTAACTTGGCGAGTGTTAAAACATGTAGAGCCTGTTGTTAAAGCAGCCGCAGTGGAGATCGGCTTCTTAAATATTCTTTTCTCTTTAAGCTGTATACCAGGGGGTTGAACCTGAATCTGGTTGATGGTTTCTCTACTCTTAATTCCTCGGCGTAAAAAATCCATCAATTCCTCAACCTCAAAACTTCCTTGCGATTTTCTATCTCTATTAAAATCCAAAATTAATTGGTTGGGCAATAATCTTAGTATGATCGGAGTAAGCAAAGTTCCTTAAATACTTGCAGTTATCTCAAGCCCATTCAAATTTCCTATTTGTATCTCAATGTTATCGTATAACTTTCGCAGTGAAAGTATGTGGGTTGGGTTTCTAATTGGTTCTAAACTCAACAGTTTGCTCATGTGGGCATTAATTACCAAATTCTTTCGTCCGAAACCTTGTTTTAATAATTTAATGGCCTCAGTGTAATTATCATTTATGAGAGAAAACCCACTAATAGCTTTAGCTGCTGCCCCACTCAACAAAGAGTGTAAATAGTTAAATTTATCAACAGCAGTTAAATTTCTACTTTCGTGAATTGCATTTTCGTATTGACTCCAAAACCACAGCCAATTTGAAGAATCACCACCAAATTTGTTAACTGCTAGCTTTGGCAACTTTACGCCAAGCACCTTGTTGGCAAAGCTTGGTTGCAACCCCCAAATTATTCCCACTAGCTAAAGTCTAAGAAAAATCGATATATTAATATACGCTATTAACCGCCAAGAGAGATATCGATGACGTAAACCATATTCACATATTTGCAATTGGAAATGTAAACTAGACCTCATTTCATATCCTATTAGCTAATCTACTTGGTGCAAACATCGCATCTGATTCCAAATGCACGAAGCTTAAATCAACGCTTCCGCTGCACGTTGGTCAACTATCCTCAACTAAGCTCTCACACAATGCAGCTGATGAAATTGTCAGGACAGCAGCTGAACACTTAATACTGCTTGTATTAAACTGTGCGTGATTTGATTTTCGGAATCATTTTACGAATTACTCAGCAACTTTTGACAGAATATTGAATTAACTTAATCACCGCTCTCTGAATTATGAACTGAAAGCACGAATGTAAATATGCCGTTTCTAAAGTTAGTACGCGATATTTTTCGATTTAAAAATCTTCAGTATTGTAATTATTCATACTTATTTATACCTTTTAATAATAGATTTCAACGTCGTATCTGTTTCAACAAGGATGTTCGTTAACGAAACACTAACCTGAAACATTGAAATGGGGGTTCATTCAATGACCATGTTGAGGAGTTGTCCTTTAGCTTTTAACATCTTGTTTCTCTTTTAATTAACGGCGATGACTTCGTGAGATTTTGGAACATGTTTTCTTAGTTGGGGTTCCAAAAGCTGCCATGATGGAAGAAAAAGTTCTTAGTCATGCTGACTTTATAACGAACTACAGCTACAACCACCTAACCTTTAGTAATTTCCACTCATCTTATAATATAGCTAAGGAAAGGAAACTCCTCTTACTATTTATTGGAAACTTGCTATTTATTTTTGGCGTTTGCATAACAATGGAATATAATCCACTCCAAAGTTAATGCGTAAGGGAAATTCGAGTATTCGATTGTGTTTTAAAAAAATTGGGCTGTTCTGCGCACAAATCAAAAGTAATCCGAAAACTGGATTTTACTTGTAATAGGTGTAGCTTTATCAAGCTTAATTCAGTAAAAATTTCTAATCGAACGTTAGATTGGCTGAGAAAAATAACTATGCGTCTTTGCTTTCGAAGTTACATTATCCAACGAATTCGCAAATGTGCTATAATTGGCTTTAAACTGGGCAAAAGGAGGTTTTCTGAATAAAAACTGCATATCAATTGATTATCTGCAAAAACAAGAAAAAGTAGTGTAGTAAAACGTATATATATATGGCTTCTGTGGCTAAGTGGTTAATACTTTTTTTTATGAAAGAAGTTTGTGTGATAAATAAAAATATTTATAGCGATTTTAAAAAAGAAAATGCTTCGAAAACTTTGCCGAGTAGAAATATTGAAAACCATTTGAAGAATTTATCTTTCATACTTCATGACTCAAATTAATTTCTTACAACCTTCGAGCAGTGGCGGATTAAAGTTTTTGAGGCCCCTGGGCTACTGGTATTGTGAGGCCCCCAGTAAAATAGTTCAAAAGGATCGTCTACAAGAGAACACATCTATGGAGGTCCTCAAACTGGCGGAGGCCCCTGAGCTGCTGCCCTTAAAGTCCATGCTTTAATCCGGCACTGCTTTTGAACAATGAAACCGACAGATGGACTCGCCCATAAAACTAGGCACACGCATAAATATTATGTATGGTGGTTTGTCTTCTTAATTTTCCGGAAAAATCTTCATGATGTCTTTACCTTTTCAGAGCCCCTTTGTTCCCTGGGATTCCCTCTACTTCTTTGAACCGATGCGGAATCCTCCCCAACCCCACGCAGCTAGCGCGCGGATCTTGGTATGATCGGCCTTTTTAAGTTGATGCGAGTATGAGGAGGGCAATGTATGGTCATTGTGTATTACATGTGTGCCACATGGTCCGTGTATATGTATGTACTTCGGGTGATGGTTTTCATGGAACTGACACCTGACTCGCCGTCACCGGGTGTTTAGACAAATTGTTCACCACTAGATATATATGCTGAATCATGGCCTTTCACAAAAGTCGCGGCAAAATCTAAACATCTCTGCCCTCGGGTCGCCTATTTCTAGCTATGTCAATAACACCCTATGGAACCCATCCACACTGTGCAGTGTCTTTTTTTTTTTTGTTTAACTATTAGTTTATCCATAGTTTATGATTTTGTCTTTTTAGAGAAGTTTCACAAAGGGAGAGTGGCTGCTGGGGCTATAATGAGTTGCTACTATAGTGAGTTGCATTTAGAGAAGAGGACACAGGGAAGAACTGAATTTGCACCCTAGGAAGCAAGCGCTGAAAAAAAAAACGAAACCAAGTCGATTGTTCCAGCAGAGCTTCCAAGCATTTCCCCGGATCTTCCTACGGACACTTTCTACGAATACATCTCATTACAAAGATAAACTGATTATATAATCTTTTTTTTCAACCTGGGAACTCCTACTTGGAAACTCCTACTAATGTTGAACATCTTTTCCCTCTATCAAGTAAATATCACTCCAATATATAAAAAAGGAACGTTCTTCAATATCTTTGCGGATACGAAAGCAGAAACACAAAACTTTCCAACATAATCTGAACTCACAAAATGGCAATTTGGGCCCTTTAGGTTAGATTTCCGCAAAATTGGACAACACATAAAACATATTCCGAAATGTGCGCCAAAAAGAATGCACGTTATTTACTTTTTTCCCTAAAGAAAAATTGTGACACCTGCTGGATAGAAACTCTCTTTTTCCTCCTTAAGCTATTCTGTATTTTGGACCCAAGTTTTATACAGTTTTTAAACTATAATCTCTTATACAATAGTATAATTTCATATATGTAACTCTTAATAGTACAACTAACTTATTAATTAATATTTGTTGTACTAACATTTTAACATTTTTTGAATCAAAATTTCAGATAAGATATGTTGACTCTCAGATACACTTCTGTCTTGAATCTTGATAAACATAATTTCGTAAGCTTTATCCAGACGTGTGCCACAATTTTCTCAAATGAGGCCCATGAAAAATCCCAAATAATAATAATACTTCTTGCTCATTAATTTGTAAAAACGACGCTCAGTCTGTTCTTAAGTTATTACAATGGTTTTCACGTCCCTCTACCAAAGATATACAACAACTGAACTCTTTAAAATAAGCATAATTCAGAAATATGAAAATTTACCCTCTCTCTTGTCAACATCACCGCATTCTGGAGGAGAATCTCGGAACAAGCTTCGGCTTTATATTCTCTTCCATTTCTAACCTCAAAACTTAAAATAATTTAATATAGATCTTCTCTTACATTTCTATAATTTTTATACTGCTCAAGCTATGTATCACGAAATATTGTATATCGGGTTGAATGAAAATTTATTATTATTATTATTATCCATAAAACGAAGCGTCTATGGGATGTCCATCATGACGTTTCTGAGCATGTGATAAAATGTCGCTCCAGAAATTTTCATGACGTTTCTGATCATGTAATAAAGTGTCGTTTCAGAGATTTTTCGTGACGTTTCTGACCATATAATGGAGTGTGTCCTGTGAGATTTTTCATGACATCACTGACTGTATAATGAAGTGTTGTTTGAGGAGTACTTCCTGACGTTCCTGACTACGTAATTAAATGTAGATTCAAGAAGTCCTTCGTGACGTTCCTGACTATAAACTGAAGTCAGAGAGATCTACGGAAATTGCATATTTATTTTATTAACCATTTTTATAAAGTATTTACGTCGATTGATTTGACTGCGTGAATATAAACTGGAGATAAAAGATGTTTTTAAAAAATCCACCCTGAAAAATGGACTGGCTTAAATTCTTATGGGTAAAAATAATTTAAGATATTACTAAGCTGCATTCTCATGTACACAAAGACCTAAGACACTGAGTAGATAGGACAATTTACGGGAAATAAATTCGCTGCCAGAATGCAAGTGTACGACAGTATCATCAAGGAATTGAACCGGTATAACGATGAAAAATGATGTTTGTTTCATTAGAGAGAAACTTGAAAACAATAAGAAAATATCAAAAGCACGTACAAACAATTCCGTTTTCCACTTCAATTTAGCTTTGTTATCTAGAAAAGCAATAAATACAATTGCATGAAATCACATTCCTTCACCAGTTTTCCATTTCAAACTTTTTTCAATCCCGTTGAAAATAATATGTTCAATAAAATTAAATTCAACAAAATTCAATAAAATGAATTTGTCGGTGGTTCTCAAATTACGATAAAATTATACCATGTTAAAAAATCCTTATGTCTAGGCCTATATGCAGGGCTGGTACTAGGTATAATGCTGCTCGGGGCGAATACGTGTTTGCCGCCCCAAAATGATTTCATATTTTTTATTAATCCCGTTTTGCCTCCCTTAAAAATTGGCCGCTAAGGAAAAATGACCTGTTCCATCCCACACCTATTGGGTATGGTCTCTGCATATACATCCCATGTGCTTTCTTAGTTGATCAGTATTTTGATATTAAGTACATCAATATATTTAATTTTTTCCTGTTTGCGCCGTTTCTCAGATTTTACAAATCCTCTTTTGAATATTTTCGCTCCTGTGCTCATAGATATAATTAATGAAACCATGTGGCGTGCTGTTAATACGGGTTTGACTCCCAACGTTGCCCAAACAAAAATACAACATAAAAGAAAAGAAAACGCTTACCTACCAACTACTCACTGTAACCTGAGGGTTGATTCCCCTGGACTTGGTCCGGACTTGGACTCGGAGAAGTCCTAGGGAATCAGGTCCTAGGGCCCCAAAGCTTATCATATTTCTCAAGTCCGAGTCAACTACCATACTCCTCAAGTCCGAGGGTCTCTCGGGATTGAGAAGTATGGTTTTCTTCGAGAAAAGTAGTTGCATTGCCCTGAAAGTGGCGCAGTATAACCCCTTCCTCGGTTGTCCTGTTTTTCCGGAATTGACTTGCAGTGCTATCATGAAATGCGTGTCATTTTTCTATTTACAGAAAACTGGAGCAAGGGGGATCCAGAAATCTTTCAAAATGGGTGATATGTTCCTTATTCCTGTTTTTAGCGAAGTAGCCGGTACATTTAATTTCATTTTCCATGATATAATCTCGGCTCAAAGAGGGGAAGAGATCGCCCCATAGCCTTCTCCCCTCTGGTTCTGCCAGGGCTCTAACGTTTGCTTTCCATGGTAGCAGGGGTTTGGATCTTTGAGTAAACTATAGGTCCCGATGTAGTGTGACCTTGGCTTTTTTGCACTGCATAAAATAGCAAACAAACCGTTAATACAACAATGCTGTATACCTCTCTTCAACGACAATTAAACGTTATTGGGTGTAGAAATACGTAAGAAACAAATACGGTAAAATACATATTTTACAGTATATCTGCCGTATATTTTACGATATATATTGTATATCTGCTAAGATCGATTATTCTTTGGCTACGCATTTTTATTTTCTACGGCCTTTAACCAAATCTTCAGACGATTAATATCCACCTTAAAAGGCGTTTAACGCACTTCGTTGTGACCTCGTTGCTGCTTTCGATTTATGTGACGTCATATTGTGGCAAAACCTTGTTTTTCTTAGGCCAAGCGTCATAAATATGGTTCTAGATAACCTTGGGCAATATATATATATATATCCGAAAATTGGACTGCAAACAAGAACCTAATGGAGCTTCTTTTGATTACCACCTCGTTCTTTTTCCTTTGTTCATATGTTGAGACTAAACCCAAGTTTATTAGCTACATAGTAGGTTAATATTAGGTCGCCAGGCACAGCTATTAGGCAAAGAAATCAATGTTAGTTGGGTAGAAGCAAGTCCAAGTGAAACCTATGACTAAGCTCTGTTTTCGTTAAGATTAGTCAGAAAGGATATTGCAAAAGCAATACAGTAGATTTTCGTTAATCTGGCCTCAGGCTGGAATGAGAGAGAGAGAGAGAGAGAGAGAGAGAAAAAGAGAGAAGGGTTTGGTTTTCCATGTGACGTCACAAACGAGAGATTTAATAAAAATGAAACCTGGTTTCTTTAGTCTCAAAACCCGCTACCCTCGTTAATCCAGTAATTTCACTAATGCGGCGGTCCTCTATTCAAGGGATGGGCGGATTAGCGAGAGTTTATTGCATTGTATGTCTGAAGCAAATGTAAAGCAAAGGACTACAGTAGAACCCTTATGGAACACTTTTAATTTTTTTTTAATTAACGCAAAATTCTTATTTAAATTCTACAATTTTTGTACCAAGTAATGGTTTCAAAATTTGAAAGGCATATTTATAGGATGAGAGGGAGAGAGAGAGATAGAGAGGCAGAGAAAGATTCCATCTCTATGTGCTAGAAGCTTCTCTTAAAGAGTTAGATCTCTTCAGAGTTTTTTAATTATATTCGCAAGATGAATATCAAATTAAAAATTATTAAGAAGATTAAGTTATAAATAATTAAGAAGGTTAAATTACAAATCATTAATGAGGTCAAGTTAATAATCATTAAGAAGGTTAATTTAAAGATATCATTAAGAAGGTTAAATTAAAAATGTTATTAAGAAGGTTAACTTGAAAATATCATTAAGAAGACGAAGTTAAAAATTATTAAGAAGATGAAATTAAAAATTATTAAGAAGATTAAATTAAAAATCATTAAGAAGGTTAAATTTTAAAAATATCATTCTCCAGCCACGTTCACTTATGCATTTCAATATACAATTATTTTTCTGTTAGTAATTCTTCGATTGTTGATCAAATCTGCGAATAAATTGATTGCTCATCCATATACAAAGTGATAAATTATTGATTTGGGTAAAATAATAAACCAATTCGCAATTAAAAAAATCCATCAAATAAACAATGGATTGAATAATATATCCATTATTAATTGATTAAAAAATAAATTATTGATGAGTTAAAAAATGCCAGTAATATGTTGACTATTTTAATAAAGAAATTCAAAAGCCTTAATTTCAGAATAAAATATGCAGTTATCGATATACCGCACCCGCACTTTTGAAGAGACACAACTAAAACAATTTAAAACTCCAGTTAAAAAGTCATTAAGGTAAGTAACATCATATATATTTATTTTCAAAAGAAGTGACATATTTAATTTTCCAATAATTTCTGCGAGACACGCAAGAGCCCAAGTTGTTTAACAGTAGTTCATCCAGTGTTGCATGTTAAAATTACTTAAAACCTAAACCGAAAAATTGTGACTTGTGTCACTTCTAAAGCGGGGACGCGATATGCCAATTAATCGTAATAAGATGCGAATCTTATGAATATCAATACAATTATTGTAATCAGACAACCGAATTTGCCATTCGCCGCAGTCTTACCGAAAAATTAAATATAAAGGTCTACATCCTTATATTTTTTATTTCTATCTAGTCCATCTTCCGCAATTGAAAAGGTAGCCTTACTATTTATTCATTAAATAGAGCAAACAAAAGTGTACTAGTCTAACTACAACAACTCAGTTAATGCGCCCGCCAATACAGCGAACCGAAACATGTACCTTACTTCAAGTCAGGGCCGTGCCGTGCTTGACGAGACAGTTGCTTCAGGTTGGAAACCCAAAAACCCACCAAATCTAGTAACGTGGAAGGAATACATTGTGTTTGTAAGTAGACATTCATATGTTAAAATTCAAAGAGGATATAAAATTATTAGATTAGCATAACGAGGGTTAAAACCTGCTTTTTTATGATAAAGGAGATTTTCTTTTGCATATTTGGCTGAGGCACAAAAATTTCTCAGCCTGGCTCTGGTTCGAACTTAATGTGCATTATGATTTTTTCGTCTTTTCTTTCAGTCTGGGGGACAAACACACTAGGTAACACTAGGTTTATTCCAGGCCTTAAGAAGTTGGGATTTCTCCGAAAACTGCAGGTCACGGGGACAGCAGGGCCCTTACTATCCTTTTGCGGTAAAACTCATAGAAACATCATAAAACGGGATTTAGTTTACAGCAATGAAATAGTAGTTTTGGGCATACATCTCTCCTTCTTTTCCTCTTTTTCTAGGGAAATACTTTTACAATCTTTTTGACAATTAATTACTACCCCTTTCAAAGATTTTGAATAAAGATGGAGATTGTGGCATACATCACGGCATATCCAGTTTCATATTCATCCTTATATTCAAGGTTTTTATCGTTTTCGTTCACATCAAAAGTAAGGCTTTTACTATGAAATTCAAATTTTAGATTCCGAGAACGTACACTCAGTCATATACCAATCTCCTTAAAAAGTTTGGAAAAATCATGGTAGAGTGAGTATATTAATTTATAAATTATGCATATATAAATATTAGTGGTTATACGAAAAGCACGATTTCTTATAAACGATTATATAGATTGCCGGTTATAGAAAAAGAAATTCTGCTGCCCCTTGATGTTCGTTAAAATCAAGTTTTATTGTTTTGTGTAAGAATCCTTTTTGCAGTGCAAAATGCATTTCTTCCTTCAAAAGCTTACCACTGAATCACCTTTCCAGAATAATTTTTCAAAAATTCTTTAAACGCCTCGAGATAAAGTAATGTAAGCTTATGTCTGCTAAATAGACCACTACCTTCCCCTTTGAATGGAGGGCTTGAATTCCCGGCGAACGAAGCTTACTTGAAACGGCTATCTCTGTCGGCGAAGACAGGTGATCTAAAGGGAAATACTATAATGCGAAGTTCTACCTCATTTACTGACATAACTTAACTATCTTAACAAATGTCACGGGACTGCAAATAAGTACTAAGAAGTATATAACACACGTAAAATATTTATTAATAGCTAAACATAACATGAGACTAGTAGAAAGCATGAAAAATGATAATTGTGATAACTTCGTCTGAGGCTTAACTATGGCGCGGCTAAACATGCTGACGTCTATTAAATAGCTCATCTGAAGTGAGCTTACATTAGTTTCCTCTCTAAATTGCTGACCTTTCGACACTTTTCTTTATTCTAACAATTTGACTATGGACGTAGCCTATCTTGGGTATTACACACATATCATAAAACGATCAATTATAACTGCATTATTGGAGTTCATTTTAGTTTTGGAACACATATTGCAATCCATAGCAATCATTACGAAATACATTATCAACAGCAATAATATCCAATAATTAAACTGTCATGTGACTATCATTAATTAGATTACGTATCTAACTCTATATGTCTAATCTGACTCTTAGGGGAAGATTGCCGGAATTGACGAGACATGATCAAAAACTGTTATTTTCTTACACGGCTCTCGCGAAGAATTCGTCTCGACATCTCAGGAGTTTGCTATAGCTATACGAGAGGAACATCAATTTGGTCGACATCACTGGCGGAGAAAGTACGTAGTCCAAGGGAGCTATCCACCTCACTTTTAAAATATTGCTTTACCATCTTTGGGTCCCATCTGGTACTGATCTCATACTGATCTGATTATTCTCGTCTTATACTGACTCTAATCTCATGCTCTTCTGCCCTGAAAATGATTAAACTTTTTAAAACTTCAAAGTAAGAATGGCGTTTGGACCTGTGATTAGTCATTGGCTTAACCTATCAGTGAGCTGTCCGTGTCTTGGGGTTTTGGTGCAGGGAGGTCCAGATTTCCCCTGCGGCAGACGCTTCCGTGGAAAGGCAATGACTTCTATTGACATTTACGAGGTTTCTTCAATTGATGTTAACGACTTTTATGGATAGAGATTCTGTGTACGGACTCTTGGAGATTTCAATTAGCAGGGTTTGTATTGTGCAGACGCAACCCTAAAGAGACGGCATGTCCAGGCGCGGTGATCAAAACCAGGGCAGTCTTTATGCGTCTGTTCTTTACTTACGCCATAAAATCTTGGACTATTGTAAAAATATTTAGGTTGTACAAAAGGATGAGAGAATTGAGAATTCTTGCCGCCATTGCATTGTAAGGGAAAGTGAGTGCTTTTTCTTTTATGGCTTAAAGTACAAATTTAGGGGAAACTATACAAGTTAAAACGAAACTTTGTTACAGGACAATCTTCCTGTAACAGTAACTGAATGTCAACTATGAATAAAAAACATATAAAGCCAAGTTATTGTTCACAATTTTTCTTTCAATGTTTTATAGAAGGTACTCGGAAATAACACTAAACATTTTGACTTTCAAAATTTCTTTCGCACAATATTCGCAATTTCTCTAAAATCGTTTATGGTGGTGGTTGTCCAAATATAGTTTAGATGTTTATAAGCTATATGAAAGTATTTTGGTATATAATGGAACTTGCATCTCGACTTACTTTTATGATCACCATTTAGGATAACATGTTAGTTTTACGACCTCTGTTGATAGGTTGAGATACGGAATTCAGATGGGCATTCTTTTTCTCAACTTTGTTACACGACTGCTATGGTAAAATTATTACTCATAACCTCATTTATTTATTTTCTTTGTGCCTTTGTTGCCAGTTACTTTAATATAGCTAACAGCTATAATAATATTATTATGTACTTTTCTGACTGCCATACGCGTTGGAACGATAAAAGAATATTTAAAGTTTATTGCAGTCCGGATATAAAATTCATGGTAGATATATATATCAAGCTATTTCATTCCTGCCAGTTTGGCCCTTACTGCTTATGATTACATTCAGCTAGTGTTAGGCATTAGACAGATCTTATTGCCACGAGATTTAGTTTTGTGAGCTGACATTATTCTGTATTGACAGCTCGTGGCTACAAAAATAAAGATGAGAACTATATTGCAAAATAAATAATATATAATAAAAATAAAATGAAATAAAAGTAAATTTTTTGTATTTCCCAATACGCGATTTATTGAGAAATATATATGCATGACTGGTCAAATATCGATTCCTACAAAATAAATAAAGCGACAATACTTATTATAGAAGATGCTTAGAAAATATCTGGTCAAATTGTGAGAGGTGGCAGAAGGAACTAAAATAAAAAAAAATACCCATGGAGTGTCCGGAAATTTCCGGTTTAGTGGGTTAGGGCAATATTTAGGTCTGCCTATAGCATCTTTCAGTGTCGTGAAGCGTCATTCTCCACTGTGACTTCCAACTATATGCATCGCTACACGAACTCCTACAGATACCCATCTAATGAATGGGTGTTGCAAACAGAAACCGATGATCTGCTCAAAGGTTGTATCAACTGTTTTACAAAAGTGTTGCAAAAACCACTGGATTGGTAGATATCTATCCGCTCCTTGGCAACCACACTCATCGGATTTGTCATGTTTGAATTTCTTCTTAAGGTTACACATTAAGAGCACTATGTGAGGTACTCCCTTGACTTCAAGTAAGATCCCGTTTCCTGACTATCTATCTGTTGCTGCAGGAATTGTTCGGGATATGCCTGGCATTTTTGAAAACGTACAGAAATCTCTGCGCCGACGATATGAAGCTTGTGTTTGTGTTAGTGGCCACGCCTTTGAGCATCTACTGTAAAAACAGAACTTGTTAAAAGTTGTGTTATATTTCATTAGGCCTGATCTTTGATTTTACCTTTCAGAACTTTCTTATCCACGAACGCTTAAACGCGACATTTTGAGCCACATATTCTATGTCAATAAAAGTTTATTTTGCCTACCTCTACCACCCTTTAGTATTTGCCCAGATATTTTCCGAGAATCCCTTATTTAATTTGTGGAAATCTGAAATGTCTCTCTCCAGTTCAAATATCCGGCAACTAGCTCTATAATCCTGATTGTCTGACAATCCTGGTTGTATGAGAGCTAGCCTCAGTGCTGGTGATATTAATCGTAACCGTGGCACAAGATCTGCCACAAGGGCAGCGATTACGGGAACTAGAGACACATATATTTATATCAGCTATAAATTCAAGACTTAATGGGCGTTGTACTATTCCTCCTCTTTTGCGTATTGATGGTTCCTTGGCCTATGAGGATAATGATAATGCTGATCTTTTTGCTGATGATTTTTCTGAATATTATGTCTATGATCCTTATTTTGTTGTTCCGCCTGTTTGTGGAACAATTTATCCTGATCCAACCAATTTATTTGCACCATCTACTATTGGTGTCATAATTAGGTTATTATATGCTCGATCATCTCCAGGAATCGATGGTTTGCCTGTATGCTTGTTTAAACAAATAGGTACTCCTTTTCATCATGCTATGTCTGCTCTCTGCACCAAATGTTATTTGGCCGGTTGCATACCTGACAAATCAAACTTTACGAGGGATGCTTAGCAAGCCCTCTTATTCCATGTTAGAGAGTTTGGGTTCATTTCCCAATGAACAGTTTGGTTTTCTATCCTGTAGATCTATCGTGTTAATAATTGGATTTTAGCTATTGAGAATAGTACTCCTATAGATGTGATATTTATTGATTATGAGAAGGCTTTTGATAAAGTTATGCGCTCTATTCTTATTGGAAAGTTATCCTCCCTCGGTGGTACACCCCACTTAAATCGTGTTATTGCAGATTTGTTCGCAAATCGCACATTTAGTGTTAAAATTTCTGGTTCTATGTCAAAGAGTGTTACTGTTAGAAGTGGTGTCATTCAGGGTTCTGCACTTGGTGCCATCCTCTTTCTTATTATGGTGTCTGATGTACCTTAAATATTGCGACTATTGTCCTCTGACATTTTCTGATGATTTAAAGTTCTATAGAAGTGTTCAATCCTTTGCATCAGCTTATGATAGACTGGGGGAATGGTGCGAGTTAAACAAGTTGGCCATTTCAATTGAAAAATCATCTGTCTTACATCTTGGTGAATTAAATATGGACTTAGATTATACAATATGTGTGGTTCATTATTGGGCAGTGTTGGTTATTACATTGATTTAGGTATTACTATATCTGGTCGCCATGATTTTTCTGACCATTCTGCTAGAATCGTTTCAAAGGCCAATAATAAATGTTATATGTTGTTACGCGCATTTTTCAGGTGTAATCTTGCTGCTTTAGTTTTGGCCTTTAATACATATATTCTTCAATCGTTGGAATTTGCATTTCCAGTGTAGAATCCTTATAAGCTTACAGATATTAGGATCATGGAGTCTTCTCTTACAAGATTTAATAAACGTTTACCTGAATTGAAAGTTCTTTCTTATAGCGACCGTTTGGCTCTTTGTAGGGTTCATTCATGCGAATGGCATAGTCGTAATTGATTTGAAGCTATTCTATAAATTGATCCGCGATATGATATATTCTGATCACGACCGACCTCTGATAGCTATGGCCTCTCCTCGGGTTTCAAGGGGCTATCCTTAAAGGGTCGTTATTCCAACTGTAAGGTTAAATTCCCGTTTTTATTTCTATATAAATAGAGTTGGATGTATTTGGAGTGTATTGCCCGCTAAGCTTGTATGTTGTGCTAGCTATCAATTTGTATCTGCTCTGGACATGACGGACTTGTCTCAATTTTTATATTGTTTTCCTTTTTAGGATTTTTAGGTAGGATTTTTATTGTGTACTATTCTTCATGTACTTTTGTTCTATCTTGTGATTTTGATTTATTAATCGATTTTACTCTCAGTATAAGTGTTTGTATCCATCTGAGTTTTAATAAATTATTATTATTATTAAATATCAAACAAAACAGGGAACACGAAGCAATAATTTGCTTTAGCCACTTTGATCTAGCTTCATTACCCGACAATGCGGCATTTTAACACTTTTCCATTAGTTTTTTAGGCCAGTGGTTTGTTCCAGTGGTTTTAAGGCATTTAACACTCTTCCGTTAAGCTTCTTATGAGAAGTGAAGCCTCTTAATGGAGCTACGAGTTTCCATCCAACTGGCGCACCCAGGTAGGGGCCGAGGGGGCCCGGGCTCCCATAGGGCTAACAAAGCGAAAAATTATTACGCCAACAGACACTGAAATTATTTTTTAAAAGTAGTGAAATTAAAATTAATGACAATCCAAATGATACGACATTTCCCTGAACTCTTGTGACATTGATGAGATTGCTGTTGAGGAAAGCAACAGCAGTGAGTAGGGGCTGTCTTCAAACGCTTTCCAGGAGGTAAAGGTAGACCAAAACAGTTGAAATGGAAATTCTGACTGCAGATATTTTTAATTATGTCAAGATATCTAACCTCACTGATGAAGATAGGATAACAGTGCTAAAAAATCTTTGGCAACCATATGCAAATTGCAATTTTCCCACGACCGTCACAAGTGCTGTATAAAGTCAAGGAAAATCTCACCACAGTCGGAAGTTCTGTCCATCTGAACTGAGTAAGCATAACTGTCTAGATTACCCAAAGGGAGAAGACAGTGCCTATAGCAAATTTTGTGTGTTCTCTTTTCACCCCATGAAGTCGGTTTAAGATCAACACAAGCCACAGGTCAACTTGTTTCAAAAGAATTTAATAATTGGAAGAAAATGCCATTGAAGAAGTTCAGCCAACATAGAACTTTTCTCTATCATAAGGATTCAGTTCACAAAGCCGATGAGTTTTAAAGGTTAACAGGTGACTTTTTGTGGAAGACAAGGGCTGGCCATTGTAGAATTGTATAAACAAAATCTACTACTATTTTTAATTATTTGAGTATCTTGCACTGTAGAATTACTAGTAATTTAATAATGATAAATTAATAAAAAAAAATTGTAATTGATATGGAACCTGGCCATTTTATCCACCAAAAATTCCTTGCACCACTGGGCCCCTCAATTAGGAATATTCTGGGTGCGCCACTGTTCCGACCCAAAGCATTATTAAAGCTTAGCTAACATCTCGCCGCAAAAAATTATGTCTGAAGCAAAAATTACAATATTATATATCTAAAAATCTTATGGCTAAAATATGTAAAATACAACACAATCGGATCTCGTTAAGATGAACACGCTTAAGACGAATTACTTTTAATACGAACCGTTTTTTGAAGTCCCATCGAACTATATAGGGATCGCTCCCCATGTTATTTTTTCCCTTAACACGAATACCGTTAAAACAAAATATCGTTTACAACGAACTGATAACCAATGGCCCTCGGAAATCCCAACACGAAAAAAATGCGCTTTATAAGATCAGAGCTGCTCGTTGACTTGCTATAGTTACCGGATCCAACATGCGGAAGTGGCGATTTTTATATACACTTGCATAACAAACATTTCCTGTTGGTGTTTACAAGCGATTAGAACTGAAAAATCTGCCTCAAAGGGCAATGTCGTAACGTACAGTGTTTCGACGGACGCCGAGGTAGTTGAGGCCGCCAACTGCATGAAAATACCCTTATCGGGTAGTAATCACTAGAGCCCGAACTGTGTGCATTAAAAAAATCAGCAAAATATGCATGCAAGTATGCACTAAAAACCTTAAAATATGCATTTATATGCAGAATCGGCACTAGATATTACGCCGCTCGGGACGGACACACGTTTTGTCGTACCAAAATGGCGTCATTTTTTACAAAAATCCTATTTTACCGCCCCTAAAAATCTGCCGCTCAGAGCAGATGCCCGGTTCGCCCCGTCTTGGCTCCAGCCTTATTCGTAAGCACTTAAAATGAATGAACATATACTTATAATGAATAACTATGCACTTAAATATATTTTAATTTACTTGAAAATTATGCTTCCCGAGATTTAAAACAAATAAGGTTTTTTTATTATCTGCCGAATCGAAATATTCGATATACACAAAATAATACCTTGCACAGTGCAATGTGTATTGCAGCATATCAGCTATGTCTCTTAATGTTCTGAACAGTTAAGCATTGTCTTCTATCATTCAATAATACTTCTGTGCAAAAAAGGGGTTCTTTCGAGAGCTATAGGGCTTATTGGACAGCATTTATAAAATTTTGCGGATTGTCTATTACTGATAGTTTATTCGTGACCCACGTCTATCGTTTGTAGATAATGACCTGGAATTGTACCCTATGTAAATGTTTGTGTCAATTTCACCTTAAGGCAACTGCCAACAAATAAAACCAAACCTTCGCTTTCTCTAATGAGGGGCCAGTGGCCATAATTCAGCTAGGATTACATTTTGGCGCCCTAGGAAGTAATTAAACGTATATTCTTGCAAATTCTTTTACATTTCTGCTTATATTAGGATTAAACGGAAAGTTTAGCTTTAAAGTTGTCGGGAAAATTATTCCGCTAAAGGAATAACAAAAGGTATAAAATTGCTAAAACCCTTAAAATATGCACTTAGTTTTTAAATTCACTCTTGTGCATTTATAAGCACTGTCGCTAAAACGTGCTGAAATGTGAAATTGCATATGCACATAAGCATTTTCATATAATCCAGGCTCTAGTAACCACTATGTTTCGGATTCTGACAAAGAGACTGACTACTCTGCCACTTCAGACGAAAATACTATTAGTGTGATGGAAGCTTTCACTGCGCGTCATTTTGTGATGAAAGAGGCAGATTTTATGGCTTCTCCATAAACTGTGGACAAACTTGATGATTTTTGGAGACGTTGTGCGGACAAAAAGCGAAACTAATCTGCAATTATTGGATTTTTAAGTGAATTACTACAATTAAAAAAAATCTTGTCACAGTATGTAATAATAGACTACAAAAAATAGAAAATTTGTTGTATCTTGCGGATTTTTTCTTCAATTTTTGCCCCGATGGGAAAATCTTTGGGTAAAATTAACTGGTTTTCTTTTTGGCGTTCAGAATACGTTCGAGCATTTTTAAAATAAAATATGATAGAATCTGTGCTTTATCGGAAGATAAGGGTGTTGTTTATACTATTCCAATTAGTTTTAACAGTGGTAATAATGTCACTCAATATATTGGAAGTACTTATAGAAGATTGAGTGTAAGAATTAAGGAGCATAAAGCTGACATAACTTCCGAAGTTCTAATGCAGCTTTAGAACAATTTGTTCGTAATAACGACGCTGTACCACATATTAATCAGATTTAAAAACTGGCTTTTGTAACGAGTCATATGAAATCGCTTAGATTTAGAGAATCATTAGAAATTATTGACATAAAAATATGACTTGCAATACTGAATGTCCTTTAAGTGTAAGTAGCGCGTGGTTTTTCCTGTTAAGTAGTTCAGATTGACGACTAAGATATTCTATTTTATACTTTAATTTCTTTATTTTAAAATTATATCTTGTACGTGTTTATTTTGTATTTAAGTCCCTTGAAGGATGATCAAATTTGTTTAATTTATCACAAGTTTTGATATTGTCTTACAACTACATTTATCGAGAAGCTCTATTTTAAGATTTTGTAACATCTGATGAGGCCATCACTTTGAGTGGTTAAAAGCATGTTTATGTATTATTAAAAATTGAACTACATCATGATTTCTAAAATTTCAATTTAAAATTAGATAAAAAATCGATCTTCCTGCTTTTATTCATCTTTTTAAATTAAAACCCAATGTCAATAACATCAAAATATAACTTATAAAAAGAGCTCAAAAGTAAGATCATGGCGAATATTTTATATTTCTTAAAATCTGGGATATAAAGAACGATTCCTTACTTATGGGATACATTGTGTATCCGTTCACCCAAAGAAATGCAGAGTGGTATTTTTAATGAAGGTGAGAAGGGTTTGTTTGCAGTGCATCGAGCAGCGGGCCGCAGTTATTTTTTCAAATAATTAGAAATACATTAAAAAATGCCCTTGTGAAGTAAATTGTGAAGCAAGGTTACATGACTTTTACATTATACAAATATAATGTCACATATAATGCAATAAAGCAACAATTTCTAAAGTGCTCAGTAGTGTTGAAGCATAAATGCATCTCCTTCTGGGAGTGAAAAACATTTTTAAAGATTCCCCTCGATGTCAAAAATTGTTGTGAAGTTGAAGGGTGTTTAAATGAGAGCATGTGACCTCTTAAGGATATAGAGCAATGGAATACGCTAAGGGGGTTCTTCTGCAACTATTAAAAGAGCTATTTTCTCTTAATACAGGTTTAGCTACTCAATTCATTCGTGGTCAATGAATGAATAGTAAGTTCACTAAAACACGAAATTGTATTCGCTTATGTGAAATTTCTTTTGAGGTGATCATGATTTGTTCCACAATTATTAGATGATTGCCATAATTATATCTTAGCTAAATCAACTCACTCGCGCGAAGAAATACACAATATATATATATCACTCCTCCTTTTCCTCTTCTCTGTCCTACAGAAGTTTACGTGTGTGTGATTTTACACCAAGCACGATATAATCATAAACGTCCAAGTTTGTATGGATTAGAATCTAACTTTGTAATGAAAATTTATGCATTTAAACATTGAATAAATGATTACATTTAGAAGGTAATAGAAGCCTTTGCCTTGAACGTATTTCTCTTCTATATGTGTAACTCATATCATAAATTGCATTGTTATATATTTTCTTTACTTAACTCATAGATGTCGTTAACGCATATGCATTATTGGATGACAGCATCTATAAGATATCCTTTTTGTTATGAAAGTAACTTCAATGAAGTGAGCATGTCCATCAGATCTGGCTAAATGTATTAATAGGTTCTTTAACCACATAATTACGTCTTTCCGTCTCTAATTTAAATATGAAATATCATTACATAAATTGAGAAAAACAGCCTATATTAATATGAAAGTGAATGGCTGGGACATTGGGTCAGTGCTCTTACTAATTACGTGTACACAAATCGCCATTAATGTGTGTGGGCCTACTTCTATGGGAATGTCAGCAACCTTTTATGAGTTAATTTCTAAACAATGCTTTTAATTTTAATTTTAATGATGTGTTAGCTCAGAACAGCTGGAAATTATGCTTTCTAATGATGTATGCTTAGTATACCATTGTTTTGAGCTTTAGTTTTTGTAAAGTAATTATCCTTACTCCTATATGAAGAAAACCCATAAGGGAGGGTTACAAACATGTAATTGTATATATATTCATAAAAGTATCGCAGTGGTGACCCCCATTAATCCCTTGCGTTCACCAGTGCCTTTAATATCCGGTTTGAACTAATATTTTGACCACACTATATTTCCAGCTCTGGTATAAGAACAATTTGATTGCCTAGGAAACAATTAAACACAAAAAATCGATCCATAATAAATAATCGATTCTGTTCACTAATCGAATACCAATTTCACTTTTGATTATGCGATATCAAAATTGACTCCCACAATTTGCCTGTGAAGGATAAAGAATTCACTCTACTAGAGTTTCCATCCAATTTCCTTCAGCATTAATTTAGAATGAGTAAAAATCCATCTGACGTTTACTTGCAACGCAAGAAGCTTAGTTAGGTTTTAATATGTAATCCCATCGGTTGAATAGACTAACCTTATTATGCATAAGCGGGATGCCATTATCCAGTTAGTCTATTGCAAAGGGATTAGCGAGTTAGGTAGTTACCTAGCTCTAATTAGGTAAACGTTAAAGTGAGGTTCCGAACCCATTTGGAATCCATCATTACCCAGCTATTGGTAATGCGATCGAAAGCAAATTGAGATTAGCTCAATATGTACACATTTTTCGGATGAAACATAGATTATTGTGTTCTATAGAACACGATTCTGTAGAATAGTTATGTTTCCTACGTTAAAATAGGTTTCTTTGGGGCTTCGCCCTATATATATATATAATCTTCTGATGGATGGAATTTATAAATCAAATTTAAATGCACAGAACATGAAGTAAATTAAAAGCTTTTTCAAAAACGATGTAGGACGATTGTATATTTATATAGTAAATACTTATTAATCACTGGCGTACGCAGGTGGTGTTGATGGGGTTGTAACCCCCATTGCAATGAAATTTTGTATATTTAACATAGGAATATGTGAGTTGTAGCTCTGTAACCCCTATTGAGCCTATAACCCCTCTTATAAACTTTCTGGGTACGTCTAGGGTATTAATGGAAGTAAAATTTTGTTGTCGCATTAGATATCATTTAGAATCGGTTTAATTAATAGATTATGAAATAGATTTCCAGGCATTTTTTAAATTTACCTTAACATTACTAAATTCACTTCTTGGAACAGCATCTACGCAATCTCACAAACGATCTAATTTCACATTTTCCAAAATTAATTCACAAAAGGAGAGTAATTAATTATATCATATATAATAAATTTCGCTTTTCTGCAAGCATAGCTAAGGCACTAAGACACTCCGGGCTAAACGGAGGGACCCTGGTTCGAATCCAGGATGGGGAAAGCGTCTCTTTTTCTCCAAAAAGAAAAAAGCTCTAGTTTGAGCCGTAATTAAAACGTGGGTGGCAGAAATTATTGTATAAGCATAACTAATACCCACCAGTATTTTAAGTAGAACTAATATCTATATTTTTGGTTATTAGGTCTAGCTAAACCTTAAAAGGTATCACCAAACAAACCCCTTTGTCACTATTTAAATCAATTCCTAATGTCTCTATGGAAAACCTCAACAACGTGAGGTTTTCCATAGAGCCATTGGGAATATTTTCTCCCCAAATAATTATTCGATGCTCACGAGACCGTTTTCGTATAGTTAGAAACATGTTTACATATTGCGGGTGTTGTATTTTATGATATATATGACATTTGTAAAATTAAAAATATATCAAATGACAATTTTTTTTCTTCCCAAGCATGATTTTTATCTTTTGTTCAGGGCAGTAATTAAAAAATGGTATAAAAAGTGTAAAACGCTAAACACAAAGTTTGTAAAATCCTTATATGTATAGTTCGTTCGCGAAAAATTGGCGGCCAAGTTCCGTTAGATCAAGGGAGCTGACGTCACAGATACGTTGTTTCATTGCAGAGAGAGAGTAGAGGGTAGAGCGTCTTCCACAACTCGTTTTTCTCCCGCGAAAAACGAGTTATGGAAGACACTCTACCCTTCACTGCAATGAAACAACCCGTCTGTTACTTCAGTTCCCTTGATCTAATGGAACCTAACCGCCAATTTTCCGTGAACGAACTATACTTACCCAGGATATCATAAACCAATTACAACTCAAGGTTTTGAAAAAATATTTCTTTTTGACAGAAAATATTATTCTAGGAAAACTGCACGTTTATAAAAAAATAAAGTTCATTTAAATCCATTTGTTGTATTTCTAATTTTTTTTTTTAAAACAGTTAAATCCTAGCGCTAAACATTTTATGTGATTTGAAAACAAGTCCCCGTACTGTTTTAGAACGAACAAAATGAACAAAAAGAAAATATTTTTTAAGCATTTCCGCAAATGACAGCATTAAATTCCTTCCATCAATATCATTGGCGAAGTCAGCCTTGAAAACTAGCTGGTGCTAAACCCCCTCCCCTCCCCTCAATGTCCATAATACCCCCCACATAGCATTCGTAATATTTGTTTTTTAGAGTGGACACAGTGGGGTGACCTTTTTGGGAGGTAAGCAACATGTATCTCCTCTTAGTTACCCCAATTGTCACTTTCTATGTGTACTATATTAATTACTCATAATAAATACATAAGCAATGGTTTGCTGTAACACTTGATAAAATTATTATCATATTAGAAATAAAATACAGGGTACCAGGGAGGAAATTTACATACAAAAGGTTAAACACTGGTAAAATAGCAATGAAAAAGATCACTCAAGCTTTCGGACGCGTCAGTAGCAGGATGAAGGACTGCTGCTGATGCGTCCGAAAGCTTGAGTGATCTTTTTCATTGCTATTTTACCAGTGTTTAACCTTTTGTATGTAAATATTATCATATTGTAGCTTTTGCTATGCATTTATGCTAGCATTGCTGCTCATATTTCACAAAAACTGTGAAATTTTTTCTGTAGATATAATTAAATTCTTTTGAGATATTGACAACTGCCTAGTTCAACGGTCATATATCATGGTTGACACTAAAGTACTTAGAATTACAGACCGGCGTATCAACCACCATTTTCTTGTACACTTCCGGTTTCATTTACCTTGGCGAAAAAGGTTTTCCGCTTTGACCCAACGAGCGCTATTTTGGCATATAAATAATTAACAATCCGCGATGGTCCGACGAATGTAAACATTTGTGCATTTTTTAAAATTTCACCAATAAATACAATTTGCAACCCAGCTTTAGTTTACGATTAATGCAAAATTATAATGCAAATAATCAAAACAAACTCACACTTCAAATCTTATGTGTTTATTCCTCCAATAATTAGATTAATTATCAATGGAACACGCACACCCATTTCACCTTATTTTATTAAAAATAACACACTTGTAAATCACTAAACTTTAACAAAGCAGTGAATGGGATCACGTGATACGATGGTAAGAAAATGGCGAATATATGCCAGCTCTCTTTTCTAGGAGCTTTAGCTTACACCGTTGCTCACATCAACGTAGAGCTTTCAAAATTATTTGGGAGGGGTGGAAAGTACATATTCTGTACATTTATACTTTAAAGTATATGTAAAATTGCAATTTATTTCAAATTATTGGGATCTCGGGCTTCAAAGGCCCATATATCTGTACGCATATGGTTGCTCAATAAAATCCCAGAATGCAATTGACTCATATGATTCAGTTGATTCAAAAAGTCAGAAAAGAAAAAAGTCTACGCTACAGATGTCGCCATTCATTGATATTCGTTTATGGGTTCACGATAACCTTCAGAACTCATTTTAAATTGTGAACGGTTTTCGAGTTCAGAATTGTGAAACAAAAATATTAGATAACGTTAAATACTCAAACTAAAATAAATCCATTCCAAGTTATACCCGAAAGTTTGAATAACCAAAAAAGTTTACTTAAAAAGTTATACTCAGACGCTTAGATACTACTACTTTGGGTTCTCAGCGACACCTTCTGTTCTGGTTTTGGCTGAATAACAGGTTCTTTTGGCGATTTCTAAAAAAATATGGTACCCTTGAGAAATATGTTGGCATCAGTCGACAACCGCCATTAACTAAATGCACTTCAGAAGAAGGTCCGCATGAACGAAACGAAACGTAAAGTTTTTGAGCATTTTAACTTATTTAACAGGTTTTTTCATCAAATTCTGAACTCGAAAATCGTTTACATATTCTGTTACGTTTAACATTCATTTATAATATTATTTATATATTCAATTATGCTATTATTTATATATTCAATAATAATATTATTTATATATTCAATTATGCTATTATTTATATATTCAATTATGCTATTATTTATATATTCAATTATGCTATTATTTATATATTCAATTATGCTATTATTTATATATTCAATTATGCTATTATTTATATATTCATTATGCTATTATTTATGTATTCAATTATAATATTATTTATATATTCATTTATAATATGGGAATTGAACTTAATTCTCTCGAATTAAAATTATTGATTAGTGCCTCCGTAAACTCTCGCTTTAAGAAATGCTTGGATTATAAAACTAACAATGTAATAGCCCTGAAGGGGCGTATCACTCGAAAGCTGGGCGTGGTTTCGTTTGCTTAAGGAAGCTTCAAAACAATGCAGTGGCAAGGGCGGATCCATGAACCTTTCACGTGGGGGGGGGCGATTTTTTCTAGTTTTTATTTTTAGCTAAATACCAGGTGCTTTCCATTTCGTTTTCCACGATATATTGCGGCTTAAGGGGGGGGTGATCGCCCCTTCGCCCCACTTGGATCAGCGCTTGTGCAATGGACTATATATTTGGTTTCTGTGCATTTTTTGCAACTTGAAATTACACACTACAGACCTCGCGTCTATGGAATGTTGGGGATCGCGTCCTTAAGTTGATGCTAATACATTAAATGAATAATATACTGGACCATACTATGTCAGCAGCGGAGCTCTTCGAAGACATGAGTAAGGCAACTTAAAAGTAAACAAATTGGCGAGGTTTCCCTTGCGACAGTTTCTCGCCAAACCTATGTGCTGGTGAGAACAAAAAGTTCGAAAGTGACGTCATCTGTCATCAAAAGTCTAGTTGGTGGTATATTAATTAAAACATTGAACGATTCCCTTTATTAACATAAACCTTAAGTTATGACATTTTTCTTCGCTTTCCGACTCTTGTAGTTGATATGGATTTTTTGTATTCACCACAATATGCAGACACTGAACTCCACTATGTCGATTAAAAATCCTCTCTCCGTAAGAGCTATAAAATTTGACACATCCATTTCAGATCTTTCAATCGGGTGGATAATTTCAGACCTCGCCCTGTTTTCTGTATGATTTATTGCTTAAGTTGTCTTGGAGCTTATAAAGTAGAAAGCACAGGTAAATACACAGAAATATATATGTCAATTTGGCTTCAAGAGTGCCAGTTAAGCTCTCTAATTGAAGTGCATTTGGGAGATGGTAAACTCATTGTAGTTCTGACGAAATTATACGAGATAGTTTTCTTTGCGTTAAGACATAAGTGTTAAAGGCATTGGCGTAATTAGGGGGTGTCGAGAGTATTTTAGCACCCTCTAGAAGCAGGAAAATAAACCTCATGCGCCAAGGATTGGATTAGAGGCTATAGCCTTCCCTAGAAATAGAGGCTAGTTACATCAATGGTTAATGACGTCCAAAACAGGAGCAACTATAATGTAATTAGATATTTTCTAACACAGTTAATATGTCTATAATGATACTTAAGAAGTTGTGAAAAAGTACCGTTATAGACAAGGCCGAACATAATATACTATATATATCCTTCATTCGACCTCGTTATAGGTAAGGTCGAGTATGATATACTCTATATCCTTCATTCGACCTCGTTATAGACGAGGTCGAATATGATATACTCTATATCAGGGGTCTTCAAACTTTTTCCGTCCAAGGGCCGATTTTGCTCATTCTTGTTAGCTCGCGGGCCGCACTACTGCACCAGCAATATTGAGACTGAAAAGGGCGGATCCTGGGTGAGGCACAAGGATCCTACTTTGTTACCGCGTTTTCTTAGGTTCCTATATTGGTTTTGTGATCCCCGTAAAATATTATCTGGGTCCGCCCCTGAGACAATATATATAGTATAATATAAAATACGTATGTAAGTAAAAAAACATTTACAATACTTTTAGTTGTTAATATATAAAGCGAAATCAAACCTTTTAGTGAGATTTTTGGCACTGCTTATATAATAAGCCTGTGAATAGCAGGTCTTATTTTTGATGGTGCAACTGTAGGAGTGTTTTAAGGTGGATATCGGTTGTTTTCAGAAGCAGCTGAAGGGCCGGGCGACCCGGGTTCTCGTTTGGATGAGGGCTCCAAACTGAAGTCAAATTCAAAGTTCTTTTTAATTGACCGAACAGTATAAAATCTCATGGAAAGCCATATATATATATACTCGTAAGGGAGAGAGTGGTTGCGCCTGTAGCTTAGTAGGTAGAGCACCTGACCGGCAATCAGGAGGTCGTGGGTTCGGGTCTCACCAGGCGCCGGAAAATCATTCTTTTCTTTACGAGTAATTTAACATCTATTAGAAAATCTCTCTAAAAAAAGACAAGTTTAAAGAAATTTTTAGAGACATCTTTAGAGAAATTCTTTCAGAGACTTTTGGCCACTTTTATCGCGTAGGCTATATGGCTCACTGTGCATCTGTGAAAATCTCCTGTTTTCGCCGGAGGAGGGTGGGGGCGCCAATAAGCACTCCATGATAGGCCGCTCTGGTTCAAAATCAACCTTTAGCAGCCCCTAGTTATTCTGTTCTTAGCTTTTGATTTTACCAACTGCATTCTTGAAAAAGTTATTCGCAGACGTAAGTGCTCCCAAATAGTGGCATCATTTTCAGAACATGCAGTCGGATGGTTGTGAAGACGGCCTTATCGACATATTTAGAATAGAATTCAATGAGTTCTAAGTTGATTTTTTTTTAATCACCGTTGCACTGCAAATCAATAAAATTATATGTAATGCACACATACGCAAGAAACTTGTAAAACACGATTGATGGAAGACCGCGTATCAATTTAGTTCTAAAGCGTTTTGGAATAGTATTCATTATGAAATATGAAAGCGGAAACAAAATAAAATATATAGATTTAAGTCTCAGAGGAAGAAAGAGACTTTAATTTTATGTGAAATAATTTGTATTTTTTTATGAGCCAGTGGGCCCCAATGAACATATCGGCGGGCCGCAAGTAGCCAGGGGGCCGTGTGTTGAAGACCCCTGCTTTATATCTTTTATGACTGGAAACAATTATCGTTATGGACATATTTCAATGTATATGAAGTTTAGCATTTATAATAGATTATTCTGCGCAATTTTCTTAAAATAACTTTTGCAACACATTAATCTTTACAGTATAAGGTAATTCTATACTATAAAATTATTCCATACAATAAGAATATTCTATATAATAAGATTGTTTTATACAATTAGAATAGCTTTTAACAGATTATTCTGTACATTAATGAGATTAATATTTTTTTATATTGTGAAGAGATTGATTGAGTAGCATAGGATTAAATGGCTATTATATGCTGTGGAGATTTATGCGGATTTGGTTTCACAACAAAAGAACTTTCCCATAAGACGATCAATATTCCCCCTTCATCCTTTTTATCCTTCTCTCTCTCTGTCTCGCTCGTCTTTTTCTTGTCTCCCATTTTAGCCCCTTTCAACTTTATCCACTTCTTATAATAAAAAGCTCATCCATCAGTCACAAATTCTAAAAATGGGCGACAAGGAGGAAGTTCGTGGTATTTTTTAAAATATTATCTTAAATTGAGTGACGCCAACTTTTAAATGCGAGAAAACGAAGACGAGTCATTAGCATAATGTTTGTTATGGAACTATTTAATCATTTTATGTTATGAAAATTGACATTTTTGATAACATAGTAATTGACAACGAATAACTGATCACATTAATTTAAATAAACTAGCTTTAGTTTTTTTTTCTTCTCTTTTTATTTATAGATACCGTAAAAAGAACATTCATAATATCTTTTATTACACCGGTTAGCGTGGTGATAGCAAGTTCATAAAGGGCGGTGGTTCCGTTTTTCATCTCCCATGCCTATTGATTAGGCCTTTTATTTACGAGTACACTGTCTTCTTATAACCCCCGCAAAAACCCTCCATGCAAAAAATTTGTTTTGTCATATAGTAATGTTCTTAAGTAAGCTAAATAATCAAATAACTCAAATTAATGATACTTATAGGCTTTTATATCTGATTTTACATTTAACATTTTATTTCAATTTCTTATGATAACAGCCTGACATCAAAACAAATAAAAATAACGTTAAAATAATTTTTAACAACATGAAATTGTGATAAGAGCTCGTAACTCTTATTCATCTTGATATACAAGTCTTCAAACATGGTTCTTACAATGTTAGTAATTTCACTTATTAACTAATCAACTAAACTAAAATCGAGGAAGATTGTACAAAACTGTGGTCAGACCTGCAATGTTATGCGGGGCGGAGACTTGGCCAATTACAAGAGCGCATGAAAGGAAGATGGAAGTGGCTGAGACGAGAATGTTGAGGTGGATGAATGGCGTTACAAGGAGGGATAAAATAAGGAATAACCTAATTAGAGGTACGGTCAAGGTTGGACCCATAGGAAGAAAAATACAAGAACATAGGTTAAGATGGCTTGGGCATATGGAGCGGAGAAATGAGGAATATGTGGGAAAGATATTGGATAGACGGGTGGTAATGGGTAAGAGGAAGAGGGGAAGACCACGGCTGAGATGGAAGGATAAAGTGACGGAAGATCTGGAAGAGTATGGATGGAGTAGAGAAGAGGCATTGGATAGAAGATTGTGGAAGAGAAGATTAAAGGACCATAACGCCGACCCCATATAACATGGGAAATGGCAAAGCGAAAGAAGAAGAATCAACTAAACTCACTAATTAACTCAGTAAGTCACTAATTAACTTACTTATGTTAATAATTTCAATGCGATAATTGAGCCATGCAGCTGAATTTTTTGTGAGTACTGTTCCACATGAAAGCCATCTCACTTTTGTGTGTAAAAGTAATGTAGTATAAGAGGCTGTTCATCCCTTCACTTCTGCTACGCTACCTGAAATATGAAAATTCGTAGGAAATTAAATAGTGTAGATCAGCAATTTCTTTTAGAACCTATTGAGGTTAGTTTGCCCCTTGGTTTTGCTGGGATGATCCTACGACAGGGGTCTTCGACCCGTGGCCCGCCGACATGTTTTATGCGGCCCGCCAGCTCATGAAAAAATACAAATTGTTTCACACAAAAATAACATCCCTGCTCCCTTTGAGTCTGAAATAAACATTGTATTTTATTCTGTTGGCATTTTCATATTTCATAAGAAATATTTTAAAACACTATAGAACCAAAGTAACACTTGGTTTTCCTTTCAATCGTGTTTTATTTTAGTTTTCTAGCGAATATGGGAATTAGAGGTAGTTTTATTGATTTAATGTGCAACAGTGATTTTAAAAAAACCAACCTGGAACTCGTCAAGTTCTATTCTAAATATGTTGATAAGAACACCTTCCCAACCATCTGACTGCGTGCTCTAAAAATGTTCCTGTTTTGGAGCACTGACATCTGGGCATAAGCTGATGTAGAAAGTTCATAAGGGGGGGGGGGTTAAAGGCTTACAAGGGGGGGTTACGGAGCTACCACTTCCTATATCCATAGGTACGTACACAAAATTTCGTTGCAGTGGGAATTAAAACCTCCATCAACCCAACACCCCGCCTACGCCAATGCGTCTGTGAACAGCTGTTTCCAAAAATGAAAGTCAGTATTAAGCATTATATAAAATTTTAGAGAAATCTGTAGAGTATCTGTTGATACCGATTTCCGTTATATGTATTACTTTACAATTACTGAGTACTCGGCCTAGTCAGGCGATTCGACTTGTACTCATCAAGTCCGAACTCAAAAATAGCATTTTCAATATACGTATATTATGACTGGGTGAGTAATCGACCGAGTTGTATGGCTAAGCTGAGTAATCGACCGAGTTGTATGGCTAAGCTGAGTAATCGACCGAGTTGTATGGCTAAGCTGAGTACTCGACCGAGTTGTATGGCTAAGCTGAGTACTCGACCGAGTTGTATGGCTAAGCCGAGTACTCGACAGAATGAGATGACTAAGCCAAGGCTGTAGTGTCAGGATTTAATTTCGGGGGAAGGTTCAAAATTTTTTACAGCATGTATCGATGCAATTGATATCGAAATCACAGCATGCAGGGCTGTAGTCAAGCCCCATTAAAAAATTAGTTTCGTGGGGGGACCGGTCCATAAAATCTCCCCTCTGAATACGGGCATGGGTCCGAGTACTCTACCGAGTGGGGTGGCTATGTCGAATACTCGACCATGGAGTGGGACGGCTAAGCCGAGTACTCTACCGAGTCTGAACTGTCTGAAGAACAGATACATGTAACTTATGCTAGAAAATGAAAGATAGCCGAAAATTCTGTAACGTTCTTTGTGTGTTTTATTTTCCTATCGATAAATTTGCTAATATTTTATCTATTTCTTTATGTGCTTCAATCTATATTTAGAAATTTATTATGGCTTGCTTTTAACCAAGATTGCAGTCAGTTTTATATTTCTGTATTCTACCAAATACTGAGTATATCCATTTCCCTACTAAAATTTTGTAATCCCCTTCGTTCGCAATTGGTAGAGGAAAGAATCTCTTCCAGCTTAAATTTGAATTTAAACCCATGACTTTTACTGTCTTTATTTACAATTCACTTTACTGCTTATCTTAGTTTTTCTTTCTATTCTCTTTGTTCTCCTTTTTCTTTTGCATTCCGACCAGCAAAAAAGAAATCTACTCGTTGAAATAGCTACCCATATTTGAATTAATGAAATTGGACATAGCGGTTTAGATGCATTTTGAAAGACACGTTCAAAAAGTTATATTTTTATTCATTAATTGGGACTGCCCTTAATGCAAGCTAAATTTTATAATTCATCATGATATTTGAGCTTATTGCCTGAGGCGTCATCATCAGATGCCGATGGAAGTACAAATTGCTAAATGAAGATTTGTTTGTCTAACAGTGGATTTGTAATATCATAAATTGCTTTTTCATTACGCATAGCGACGTTAAATTTAATTAAATGCCTTGTATTAGAGAACTGGAAGTAAACAAAGTAAATTAAGTTTTGTTTATTTCTTGTGAGACACTAAGTGAGATATAAATGATCCTGTTTCTTTTACCAGTTGCTGTTTTTTCCAGAGATTACCAAAACCTTTCAGCTAATAAGTAGACAACACGTGGTTGGGTTACGCGTTTGGAAATATCGCTTGTTTGCACTTAACATTTTTTGTGCAAATCGTGCCATCTTTTTATTGTGCATTGGATCATATTACGCTAATAAATTCGTTAAAAATTTGCTTTATGAAATCGGATTATAATGAACCGCTGAAATTTGGCAGTACTAATGTTAGAAACACTTTTGTCTGCAATTGATGATATATTATAATGTGTGAGTAAACCTGTAGAAATACGATAGTCTAGACTATTTTATTCACATTTCATTTTCTTTTGCTTCGATTCGTGAATTTAAATTGATTAAAGCACTTAATAGTAAGTTGGCTAACGCTGTTCGCATCTCCTTTGAAACACATCTTTTGACTTCCTGATTTTGAAATTTGTGTTATGATTAATGATACGTACACACAACATGCATGGAGCCTGGTTAATTAGTTTTTGACATATATACACACACTAAAGCTCAATTTACAGCTTCTTTTTAGAAAGAAAAATAAGGGGGGGGAGGGATATTGCCTCGGCCCGATATCTTGTTCCCATTTCCGGGTCGATTCATGGTCGATTCTCATTTTCCATTCCCGCGTCGTTTGGCTGAAAACCGCATCGGTGCTAAACGTTTGATTTTGGCAACCCTATGGCATCTAAGGCTTTCGGAATTTCGCCATTTCTACCAGAGTCCGCTTTCTTTTTTTAGTAACTCACGTTTTTCTTTGTTTTGTTTCTAATTGTGCATCGATTGTTATATTTACCAGCGGAACAAATTTTCTTTATTGCACATGCACATACATAAGGCAAATCACCTACAAATGTGGGTCTTTTTTTTGCTGAAGGTGTAACTTTTCTTAATTAAAATATCAACAAAAGTCTGGCATTTGCACTTCTTGTCAAAGACTTCGACTTATTGTATCTGGAATGGTGGCATTTCCATATTTTGCAATAGGTTATCTTGTAAAATACGAATACACATTTTTTAACCAAGACTCTATTAAATAAAAAACACTCCCTCAAACTAAATTTAGAGATTAAAACATCATTTATAATACCATTTTTAAAAATTAATATATTGAAATGTTCAAAAACGAATACACACGTGACTTTTTGGATTAGCAGAAGAGGATTGTACACAATCCACGAGGTAGATGTGTATCTTTGAAAGGCTGACAAAAAATAGGTCACATCTGCATTCGTTGCTATGGTGAAACGAAGAACCAAACATCAGCTTGCGGTTATTTTGAGGGAACAACAATTTTAAAACGTTCTTTTAAGCGTGGAAGAGCTTTCTGAAGTACCTTCATTTGCATTCACGATGAAAATTAACAGCGTTCAAACAGAGCGCGGGAACTGGCAACCTTGGCGCCACAAAAATTTTATGGTATTGCCAGTTTCAGTCAAATGAAGCCAACTGTCTGAATCGATAAGGGAATGGAAACACGTGGCCCGCAGTCGAGCATGAGACCTTTTACATGAACCGCAGTGCCCTAACCATTGGGCAATAGTTGTAACCCTCAAA
>QLNU02015003.1:138130395-138173086 GCA_006491805.2 Dysdera silvatica | reverse complement strand
TAAATTATTATTTTGCCACGAGAGCAAACACCGTTGGTATTAGAGTCTCTGGAATTATAAGCCGATACATCGGCTGCCATTTTGTTGCACACTTTCGATTTCGTAGCAGAATGTTTACCATTCGAAAATGAATAGTTCACTTTCTTCTTTTTTATAAGATCTGTTGCAAATCTTAACATTGTTTGTTTATTCCTCGAATGCTTTAAACAATTCACAGTGGCACCTCACTTATTTATACTGCTTATTTTATATATACTTATTTATATACCTATTATATACTTATTTATATACCTATTATATACTTATTTATATACCTATTATATACTTATTTATACTACTATATCCCTCTATTTTATTTAAAATAACACTAGGGATTTATACACACCCCAGTAACACCCCAATAACTCTGCAGATTTTTTGATACATCCACTTAATGAAATCCAATAATCTTAAACCTTGAACACCCCCTCCCAGTTCATGAATCCTTGATAGACCCCTTAATAATACACTTGTAAATCTCTAACTTTATTAATTTCAAGTGAATGAGATCATGTGCTAATGGTATCAAAGTGGTAGATGCGCCAGCTCTCCTTTTTAGGAGCTTTAATTATCAGGTTATCGAGTTCAATTTTCGAAACATTATTATAATATTATTCAGAGATTTAATTTCGTTCATAAAAATTGACATGGTAGCGGAATAAAGGGCAACTGGCTTGAGAAATTAAAGAGTCGAGAAATAAATCCAAGCGAATTTCATCCAAATTTAAATGTAATATTAATTAAATGGTTAGAAAAGGACAGATGATACAATTATCAACATAGGAATTTAAAAAAATTAACACGCTATTTTATGGCAGTGCCTCTGATTGCACGTCCACAGTTATTATTCAAGAATCAGAGATTGATCTTTTTAAGAATTTAGAATATATTTATAAAATATTGTGGCCAAATATCAAAGTATAAAGTTCAATTTTGTGTGCTTGTTAATTATTAAAAATGTGATAATAAAGTTATGGTGTTTTGGTGATCCAATGGCAAGTTGCATTGGAATTTGTAGAGTGTAAAGCTAACTACAAATATTTGACTTACCGATTCAAATATTTTATGTCTAAACTTTATTTTTAAGGATACAATCTGTCGTAATCTAACACCTTACCAATATCAAAACAAATGACCGTGTTATTTATAATTACTGTAAATTTGAAATATAGTAACGTTGATGAACCATGAATTGGTGGGAATTAACTGTTGGACGACTCCGATTATCTTTTTGAAGTATATACAATAGGCGTAGAGTTATATGGGCCCGTGGGGCCCGAAACCTGCCCCAATAATTTGGAATAATTTGCAATTTTACATACATTGCAATGTATAAATGCCCATGGTATGTACTTGGGCTCCCAATAATTTTAAAACTCCACGTTGATGTGTACAATTCAACAACCAGGTAAGGTAATGGGCACTTATTTTCACGCAACTTATCCCATGCTACGCAGATGATTTTCTTCCTAAGTGATTTTCTTCCTAGAGCTTCTTTATAGAATTAAGGCCTATACTCAAATTAGCAACAACACGCAAAAACCATTTATTTTTAATCTTTTATGCAATTAACTTAGTGGGTAGTAAATTATTTCTTAGTTTGGGAGTTAGTTTGAAGACACACATTAACATGAAAAATTCATACGAGCGACTGATGGACTATTTATTGCTCAATAATTAGAGAGAAAGAGAGTTTTAGGGTTGTAGGAATTGGCTCAGTTTACCGATGCAAGGCGACCATCACATATAACTAATCTTAATTTGGTAAATTGTAATATTAATTTGAAATAAAATAGCAGCAAAAGAATTGGAAATAAAACACAAAAATAATTAAGAATAAAAAGGTAATAAATTGCCATTTGCCCTTATATTCCTTTAAGTATATTAATAAGAAGAATAAGAAAAAGGAAGCTTTTTAAATATACATTTTCCTTTATAGCGGATATTAAGATAAAACGTTTTTAAAGGAATTATTTTTTATTTAGTATTATTAGTTTTAATATTATTACAGTCTTCATAGGACTATATTGGTTTTAAAACTTGCGCCCCACCCCCCTTCCAAAATAACCCCTACTATGTCTGTTTTTGTCTAGGTGTTTAGTGTCTGTTTGTGGTTTTACGGCTCAAAGACTACAGTGGTCATGCTGCGCCGGGACCTACTGTTTTCCGAGGAATCCGAACCTCTTAAGGCCTAGGGAACCAAACCCCGGACTACAGTGAGCAGTGCGATCTTTATGAGATCTCTGAGTAAGCGTTCTTTTTGCACTGCTGGGAGTCGAACCCGGATTAGCGGCGCACTAGGAGAACGCGTTACCACACTGCGCCACCGTAGTGCAGGTGTTTAGTGTTGAGGACAGCTATCCACAATATAATGTACATTTTGTTTTTGGTGAGTACGTATTTCGAAACTTCTCCTCCTTTTCATGTAATTTTGTATGATTACGTTTTGATGAAACAGTTGAAACAATCTGCTATGTTTTTATCCACAATAACGATGAAATTATTATTAAATTGTATGTCAAAACAAAATCAGGCAATAGTAACTAAAATATTCTCTCACGTGCACAATGTAACTGCAGCTGTCTATGCTTTATTTCCATACTATGTTAGTATCGATATTTTTTATTCTAAATATGTGGGCAAATTATCGGTACTTCTCTTTCTTTACCAAATATGAATAGCATACCGACACAATTTTTCTGTACTAAATTTGAATATAACGAGGCATATGTATATGGTAAGAAATGTACAATATTGTAATAACATATCACGTCATTAATTTTAAAGCAAGTAAAGATTATTATGTTATTATTATTATTTTGTACGTGTTCTTGATTATTATAGTTATTTTGTACGTGTTCTTGCTTATTATTATTATTATTATAGACTACTGTCTGCGAAAGTCGCAATACCGTGAAATAATCATGTGGTTAAAATAACATTTATACCATATACACTATTACTGATATGTCTACATGAACGACTAACTTCTCAGAATAATACAACGCATATAACTTGAAAAAATTAATATGTTATGAAGCGAATGCGAGTTGCAAGGTAAGATCAGCTGTAAGTCATGGGAAGCGAATGAAAGAAGTTTCGAGTAAGTTCCTGGGGAACTATTTGCCAGACCGCTTGTTCCAAAGTCTACAGTTCATTCGTACTGACGGCTGGAGACCTTCGACGGCCTAGTTGTCGAATGACCATATCTTAGACATGTTCAATAGGCGATATATCTAGCAAACGTGTAGGACAAAGAAGAAGGGGTACTTTCCGAGCTGAGAAAAATGTTTCAGTATTCCTGGCAACATACGGCTGGGTATTGTTCTGCTGGTATACAGTCTGAGGAGCGCTTTGAAGGAAGCTTGTGTGTTCTGCATCTACGATCTCCTTGATGAAGTGGACGCTGTTGAAATTAGCTTGAATGTATAGCAGTCGAGATCGTGAGTAGTACTCAATGGCACCCCCACCTGGTATGCAGCCACTATGACGCTTTATAATGCATGCTAGAAGATTGTGCTAGCCACAATACCTTCTAATGCGTATGCAGCTATCATTATAAATCCGTTTAAGCGGGACTCAAAACTCACTCATTCTCCAAAAATGTGATATGTTGCAAGTAAACACGCTCCATTATCTGTGTTCGCGAGCTCATTGTGACCTGAGGCGTCGATGGTTCAAAGTCAAGAGAAGCCGTGGCAAAGGAATACATGCAGCTAATCCTTTGTGAAGTAGACACTGTCAAATTACGGGAGTAAATAGCGTCACACCCGCTGCAATGCTCCACTGTTGTGTTAACACTTGCGTTGAAGCTGAACGCTCCATCAATGACAAGCAAGCGAGGTATCTACCATTCCGTGATGTCACACTATTTCTTGCTTTATTGCCAGATTTTCGATGTGTCCTGTTATCTTTAGTTCACTGATTCCATGCGCGCATCATTGTTGTCATGTTATGTCTCATACAAGCAGCAATATTGTCTTAAGAAATCCCGTATCAACGCAAGCCAATTGTTCGTCTTCATTTGAACTCTGTCCTTTGTTTGCATTGCCTTCATTGTCATTGACGCGACATAGTAGTTCCTGATAAACTTTTTACAGCTCGTTATCCACGATTAGTACTTTATGTGCGGCTTCTACACAGCTCTCTATTTATATTTCTCATGCAACAGTTAAGAGAGCGCCGAGGAGCCAGGTACATGCAAATATTCTGTACTTTTAATCATTTATATTACATACCTAACTCTGCATATTGCATAAGTTTCGAATGATTACAATCATTCCCAATTTTGCTATAATTTTCACGAACAGCAGTATATATTTTTTCACTCTCATATCCTTAAGGTCAAGTCGATATTTTGTATTTTGAGAAAATCGCGTATTTCTACTTTCCTAAATGCATTCATATAAAAATAAATTATAAAGTGCGGCCATCTAGGTATCCTTGAGTTGGATTTTGCAGGAGATTTGTATTAAATATGTATATATGTAACCATGTACAGATTAGTAATGTTCAAAATCCGAAACTAACGGAATTAGTGTGAAGATTTTCTCTTTCTGTTAGAGATGAGCAGTAACGTTCATTGATTTGGTCAAGGAAAAATTTTGCCCATCTGCAAGTCAAACCTATGTGCACGATTTCATAAAGGGGGATCTGGTGGAAACTTGGGGAGCGGGATTCAATAAAAAGTGCCTTTTCTCAGATAAAGGATTTGATTCTACAATAAGTAAAAATGTTTAATGGGGATTAACCCCCATGTGTACGGCTTTGGTCATACATAATTTCCGCGCGTCCCAAATTTACATTAATTTTTTGGAAAATTCGATGCACAATATTAATTTTAACCCCTCACTTGGAGGGAATGTTGTTGGAGGAATATTCTTGATGTTAACGAATTTCTTTGTATCTCTTTCTAGAGGGTCACAGATTCCAAGATTCTTCAGTTGGCTCCCTCTATGGAACACCAAGCAAAGGCAATGCTCAGCTTGCTCCGGAGGTATTCTTGGCATTCCTTTTCAATTATCACCACGCAAATAGGAGGCCACGACGACTTCGTTAGAGCTATGCGGGATTTGGTGAAGCGAGATATCTACCACGCCTTCAAGTATGAGATAGTTTCCTAAATTTTAATAAACAAATTTGCAGTCAATTACAAAATGCAATCAAGCCAAGAGCTTAATGGTCTAAAATATAATTACATTTTTATTTTTATTTGCTTTTATTTACTAGACTGCTCAGTATCAGACATTTTTTATCACGACATCTGACACAGTTTATGTCCTAAAAACTCGTTATTTTTTTCCTCGCAAGATTTTGCTTCCAGAATGTCTGGGAACTTTCCAACGCAGAGGAATTTCATTAAAGAAAAAGTAGCGACAACAAGAATGCTATTTCTGAGAATTCTTCTTGTTTTGGGGAATGAAATTTAGTCGCGAAAGTATTTAAAATATTCCCCACCTTAGCATAAACTGCTAGTATTGTATACAATGCAATTTTGAAAGTCAACTTAAAAGTAAAAACATAAAAGGAGTGAGAAAATATTTAAACGTACCTTAAAAACTAGGCATATTTTCGCCTGTAGGCAATACTTCGGTAAGAATAAAAATTTTATGAATTTGATAGGATGCATTTGGCTTTTTGGTACAGAGATTAAACCGTAAAATTGGGAGGATAATAATTAGAACACAGACTATAAGCAAATGCATATATAATTGCGTATTTTAGCCCAATTTCAGCGTTAGTTCATATAAATGCATAAAAATGTGAATTTCTCAAATAAAGGCATATTCTAAGGATTTTAGTAACTTCAAGCATTCAATCATTTGTTTTTCGGAAAAATTTCCCGACAACGCTAAATATAAACTACCCTTTTGCTCCTCATATAAGCAGAAAGGCAAAGGAATATATATATATATATACTATGTGTGTGTGTTTATTAACATAGACGTTCAATTATGCCCTAGGGAGTCAAAAAAATATATAATTGAATTGTAGCCATTATCATTATTAGAAAACAGAAGATTTGGATATGTTCTGCTAAATTGACAGTTAGCTTAAGATCAAATTAAAACAAACATTTATATAAGGTAAAATTTCACATCGTTATCTATCAGAGGTAGATGTGAGTGATAGTCTATCATGGATAAACAATCTACTATGGATATAAACAATCTATTGCAGACAATCCGGAAAGTATTGTAAATGCTATTCAATAACCCCTATATCTCTGTAAAAGACCTTACTGCACAAATATGCTATTCAAGGTTAGAATACAAAGCGTAATTGTTCATAATATCGAAAGCTAGATTGTGATACGCCATAGTTAAATTTACACTCTATAAAGCATATAATTTTGTGTATGTCGAATATTTCTACTCAGTAATTAATAATAAAACTGTTTCGTTTAAAATGCAATAAGCGTGATTTTCATGCAAGTTAAAAAATATTTAAGTGCATAGTTATTTGTTTTAAGTGACTATTTTTTCATTTTAAGTGCATATAGATGGATATTTTGAGGCTTTTAATATCTACTTGCATGTGTATTTTGGAAGTGGTTTTAGTGCATACAATGCGGTCTCTAGAAGAATAAATATCTGTTGGTAGGGGCCGGGCCGTCCTTAGTTAATGCGGGGCCAGGAGCAAAAATATATTTTGGGGGCCCATACATGTATAAGTAAGAAAACAAGACAAAAACAAAATGGAATAATGTATGACTACTAGATGGCAAGAAATGCCAAAGCCGAAGCAAAAATATTTTTGGGGAAATTTTTAATATTACAAAAATTAAAAATTTGAGAATTACGCTTCTCAAGGCCCAGGGCATGGGCCCCGCTCGCCCCTGCTTAAGGGCGGCTGTGAGTGTGGGTCATAACACTCAGCATGATTTACGTTCGATTAGCGTTTAAAGCATGAAGTTAATTCAATTGAAGTTTTTAAATTCTGTAACCAATGCCTGGCGGGTTACCGCAAACTTTAGGCCCTGTCGTTGACGCAGTGGTAAAGCGTTTACCTTTGGGCCGTTAACTCGGTTTCAGCCTCCAATGGCGCCAAACGGGTAAAAAGATACCCTTACCAATAACTGCTCACTGTAGTCCGGGGCTTGGTTCCCTAGGCCTTAAGAAATCTGTTAAAATGCAAATTTCATTGAAGGTCAATTCAGTTGAGCGAAATTTGGGTGACCGGTGTTCTGCTGTTAAAAATTAGGTTTATTATTAGCGTATATATATAGCGGGCTTTAGTAGATATTGAACCCGCTATTGCTTTTGTGTTTCCTCCTGTCTGTCTGTAATAAAATGATTAAGGTAAAGGTCTTCCATAAATGCAATAATGATGGCTATTGTTAACGTTGAAAACCTAGTACCGAGTTACTTGAGAATTAGAGAGTTGCGGATTAGAGAGTTGTGGATTAGAGAGTTGCGAATTAGAGAGCTGCGGATTAGAGAGTTACGGATTAGAGAGTTGCGAATTAATGTTAATTGAAACCCGCTAAATTTAAATATCGACCTTAGGCGATTTTCTTTCACTTGCTGTTGTTTACAGTTTTGTAGTGTATTCGTTATCTACACGGGGCGAGATGTCCAGGGTGAAATTCTAAAGGAAATACTCCCGAAGCGGGTTGCTGAGGTCACTTTTCCGAATCCTGCACATTTTCCTTGGTTGGATAATATCATTCATTGATTGAACGAGTGGGCACATCTGTAACTGAGAGTCTTTCTTCAGATATTGTTCTATAAGCTTACAGAACACTAAATGTAATTGAGAACCAAATGAAAAAATATATCCTCAAATTAACGTTATTCTGTATTCGCCGGAAAGCCTTTAATGAAATAAATTGAAGAAATCCATCTTGGAACACATGAAGATTAAATTAAAAAATTAGCTGGGAGGTACTCTGCTAATTAAAAAGCTAATGAAACGAGTAAAATAATTAACTCGGCTAATCCCAAGTTGGTTTTTACGACTCATTAGTCTAAACGTTAACTTGAGCCAAGAAGTTCCATCAGCAACTCCTCCAGCATTTACTCTTAAACGAAGAAATAAACTTCGGCAATATAACGGCTGACGGCAACCACTAATTACATTGTAATATTAAAATTTACAGTGAATAATAATTTGCGTTTACTATGTATGCTTAAGCCGTATGTTGTTACATTTGTTTAAAAAATTGTTATTCTCTAAGGCCTCGAGGATACAATGGTTTAGGTTTTAGCCTTCTGCTTAAACTATGCCTCGCGTCATCCAAATGAACAGTACTAAATAAACAAATTCTGTGGTAATACAGTAGAAATTCGTTTACATATCGTGCCATTCAGCCAAGTTCACATCCAACCATGCTAAATAGAACAATTATAGACAAGCTTTAAAATCTCCAAACGTACAAAATAACAAAGAAAAAAATATTACAGTAGCTTCTCACTGAAGTCTGGATGTTGGTTCCCACTATTTCAAGAACTTCAAATTCTTCAGAAAATTGTAGTCCCGGACTCTGTATGACTTTTGCTGTCCTTTTCCCATTAAATAAACTGAACAATATTATGAACAGTACTAACTGAACAATATTTTGAACAGTGTTAACAGAAAAATATTATGTGCTATCTGAATAATATTATGAATAGTACCAACTAAACAATACAGCATTATGAACAGTACTCAGTGGCGTAGGCAGATAGTTCATCAGAGAGGGGTTACAGAGCTACAACTCATATATTCCTATGTTAAATATACAAAATTTCATTGCAATGGGGGGTTACAACCCCCAAAACCACTCCCTGGCTGCGCTTATGACAGTACTAACTGAAGAATATTATGAACAGTAATAACTGAACAACATTATGAACAATTTTTATTGAAAAATATTATGAACAATACTAATCGAATAATACTATGAACAGTTCTAATTGAAAAATATTATGAACAATACTAATCGAACAATATTAGAAACAGAATTAATTAAACAATATTATGAAAAATATTAACCGAACAGTATTATGACCAGTATTAGCTGAACAATATTATGAACAGAACTAACTGAACAGTGTTATTAAAAGTACTAACTGAACAATATTATGAACAGTACCAACTGAAGAATATTATGAACAGTACCAACTGAAGAATATTATGAACAGTACTAATTGAACAGCATTGAGATGTAAACCTAAGCATCTGACGTCTGTCTACTCATCAAAGACGATATCGATATTTGAGTGGCTGTTGAAAATCCATGCCTTAATAAAATCTTTTATTACTATAATCCTTAGCCCCGCAATGTTATAGCGTTCCATTAGTATATCCTTAATCCGTGTTTATTTCCAACAGTGTTTAAAAAATACAAAGCTTTGCAACTAACCGTCCACTTCCTTGAGTTGATTTCGTAGGTTTTAAGACGTTCGGATTATCCGGAGAAAAGTAAGCCCATTGCTTCACAGCGGCGTAATGATAACGCCTTCTCCTATCTGGTCATCAATCCCGGTTTTACTCCCAATGGTATCATGAAATGCGTGCCGTTTTCCTGCTTATCCTAATTGGTGGTTTGGTCTCCATGGCAACAGGGGTTAGGATTTCTCGAAAAACTGTACGTTCAGGCTAAGGCTCCTAATAAAAGGGAGCTGGCACATCCGCCATTTTGAGGCTTAAGTTATGGTCCAAATTGTTTTTATTGGCAACATTCTAAAAGATGCGCCAATGTTTACATTCGTCGGATAATCGCGGATTGTTCATTATTTTTATGCCAAAATAGCGATCATTGCGCCAATGCGGAAAACCTTTATCGCCAAGGTAAATAATACCGCATGTTTCAACTTGTTTTTTGAACTGTTTTAGTTTAGCTAGTGATGCAGTGACCCTCAACTTTATCATTTTAACATAATAAAATGAATGTCAAAGCGAAATGCATGGGAGCTGCCTTGGTCATTTGTACAAAAGAAATAAATTCTGTATCTGTATTATACAGTAAGTATACGGCAAAATAGCGGCTGGTACGTCGACCTATAATTCTATGGGCTCTAATTCCGGAGCAGCAAGGCATTTGATGCCCTTGCGCTGAAAAAAGTAAGACTACTAAGACTTCATTTTCCTGAAACAACGTTTGTGTGTGGGTTTGCCACAAAAGCGGCGATTTTTTCTCTGGAGGCTTGGTGTTTTCAAACGCACACGCTCTAAAGTAAGTGGTAAGAAATAACGAATCGATACGTGTGAAATATATTAAAAATATTTAAAACAATGTCTACAATGATTTATTAACAAACATCACCGCGTTTCGGGCGAACAGATCATTTGCCCTTCTTCGGGAATACACGATATTAAAATCTTAACAATCAAGTGGTGTTTCCATTCACATAGTTGCAGAGTTACCATTGCGATGTTTTTTTGAACAAATCGACTATTTTCGGGGTACAGCATTTATCAACATACGGCTAAATTTCCTAAAGAACTGAAACTGTGAGAAAACGTTGGTTTTCCAACTTTTCTCACAGTTTCGTTTTCAGTAGGGTAGGATTAATTGATTTCTGTGGGTCAAGATTGTATCTCCAATGTGCGCAAAACTTGAATTACGATTCTATCAGCATAGAATGCTTCTTTATCTTTTGTTCATTCATACTCGGGGGCTTAAAAGTCCGTGTGCGACAAAGACTAGTAGTACTCGATAAACTTCGTCCTTTCGCCTTAAAATAGAAACTGACAAAAGAAATATACTTAAAAAATAAATTAAAAAATAATTTAATTAAAAAGTGTAAACGGGCCATGTGTTCTTTTAAATGCGCTGCGATTCGATTGCACCGGTTCAACCTATAAACTTACCTCGTTTAACACTACCAAAACTTTATTACTAACTGCTTTAAATTACTAATCACGTATTAGAAGATGATTTGTTAAAAGTGCGTTAAATTTTATGCAAATGTTTTCGGACATATATATACTTCCACTGAATTGAAATTGATTGGGAAATGCGCATAGAATATTCTGGAGACGAATATCCATTTTGGGAAGTTTATAAGCTCCACTGGCTGTTATCGACAATTTTCACAACTGTCGGTTATCCTACATCCTTTACATAAATATTTATTTAACTAATTCCTCAGACGGCAGAATTTCCTAATTTCGTCTTAAACTCCACAGGGTTTTGCAAGCTCGAATTTCCAATACATTTACAAATTTTAATATCCTATCAGTAAATCAAACTGTACAAAATTTGCTACCGATAAAAGATGGAATGTATCAACGATAGAGTATTGCATCTGCATGTGATCATATAATATTTTACGATAATCTCTCTAAATATCATTGTTCTATACCAGGGTTGTCCATCATACAGCCCGCGGGTAACATTCCGGCCCGCCAATAGTGTCCATCCGGTACGCCGAAAACTGTTTGAAATAAAAAAATTACAAGATCTCGAAACAAGAATTTTAGATCCCCCATCCCCCAAAAATGAGGAAGAATCGTCGAAAATAGCATGAGAGACTATAACAAATTACTGTGGAATTTATTTTTGATATGCAGTTATGTAGTTCATTCCTCTTTTCTTTCTTTTCTAAACTAGCTGAAACTGATGGCCCGCAGGATCTGTAGAACATTTTCAAGTGGCCTGCTGCCACTTTTGTGAAAAGTTTGTCAACCTTTTTCTACGCTCTAAAATGTAAAAATTGACGCACCCAGAAAAAATAATCTGATTACAATGAAATTTTATGTCAAATACCTTCCGACCTAATATGCAAATTATTAAAATTTAGCGTCCGAAAAAATGAATTGCTGGAGCTCCAGCCCATCGAAACTTGAGTATTCTGAAATTCTATATGAGTCAAACTCGTTTGCGAGTGCAAAATTACAATTAAATTTCGATTGTGACTATCTATCTCGATTGCAATAACATCTCTTCGACGGGTTTGGGCTCATTATGAGCATGTGTTGCAATTTGAAAGAGACTGCACCATTGAAATAAAAGAAGCTTAATGGGAAAAGCGAGGTATCCCGTCGTTTGGGTTGGACCGATGCGGCTATTAAGAGATGTTAGCAGGAATGGGTAAAACACGGAAAATTGCAGCTACAAAATGGCAGCAATCGACGTAGGGTGGCAACAGAACGGGAAGACAGAGTTATTATCAGAGTGGCTTTCACAGCACCCAATTCGTATTTATTAATCATCCGAAGTGTAAGCCTCACAGAAATAAGCAACAGAACCATTGATAGGCGACTCACAGAGCGGGATCTAAACTCGCACCACCCAATACACAGCTTACTCTTCACCAGTGTTCACCGTCAAGTACAATTGCAGTGATACCGAGATCGATCAACCTGAAATTGCATTGATTGGGGACGAATTGTCTGCAGTGATGTCCCATTTTGAACTAAGGCTCTATGAATAGCTCCTCAGACGTGTCTGGGGACGTCCTGAACAGTTCTGGGATCCTATCTTTGCCGAGTCGCGCCACATAAGCCAGCAACATGGAGTTATGGTCTGCGGTGCCATTTCTTTTAGTAGCTGGATCCTTTTGGTAATCATTCATGGTACCTTTACAGCACAGGGGTAGGCTGGAGAAATTGTACGACCCGCTAAGTTGTCTTTCCTTTTGCGCAACCTCGAACTGACTTTCCAACAAGATAGTTCCCTAACCATACACGGCGAGTCTTTCTATTAATTATCTTCGTGCTTACCAAATAATTACTTGGCAAGCTATATTTCCAGATCTCTGTCATACAGCACATTTAGGAGCTGATGCGAAGGGGACTTCGACCACCCCAGAAAGTTTAAGAATTAATCCAACAATTGGACGCAGCTGGATAAGAAACCTCGACTGACACAGCCTGCGAATGAAATGAGTCAATATCATGCCGGGTAACATCTTGCGTCTAGGCCATTGGTGGATCAGCAGCTTATTGATTTTCTCATTTTGTGTAGCTCTTCTTCTTGTTTGTTTGTTTGTTTGGCTTTTTTATGGCGCAAGAGCATCTGGGCTATACTGCGCCAGTCTCTTCTTCTTGAATAAAACTTCCAATTTTTCCGAAATTTTAACCATTTCTTTTTTTGCATGTGTACGTTACATCAACCAATTTTTGTGTCAATTGTACATTATATAATTAACTAATTCTAATTACGTATACTGTTGCCAAATATAAATAGTGAAATTATAATTATATATGTTTCCAGATACGAAAAGTGAAATTATGTACATTAGGAAAACATCATATAAAGGAAACAATTTAGTATGTTGCCAAGTTTAGAAATTTTATTTATTACATTTTCGTTTCTTGCTATACAAAGTGGCAACAGTCAATGAAGCCTGGAAAATGAATGCATAGCCTTTCTATTGCAGTTACCCAAAAGTTCTTCTTAATAGGTCGATTTTTAAGTCGATATGTCGTCGATTTTTAGATTGTAATTAATAACTATTTCAGTTTAAAAACTATCCCGGTAACTACTTCATAGAATTACCATACATTCCGATTACCGTCTTTTTCTTTTTAACGAAGTTTTTTTTCTCCCGCCGTTGTAATGGAAGAAATTACTGCATTTGTATATATCGCTATTTTATTTATTAATTACATATTTAATATAATATTTTCTTAAATGCAACGAGATCATTATTTAATGCAATATTATTTATTCTTGCTAAGAAACCGGCAAATTTTGGCGACGACAAATATCTGAAAAAAAAAAAATGCATTTTCACCTTGTTTGGAGAAGTGTGACCTTTCCTGTCCTTGCGCCATAATGCATCGAGATGACAGTGGAGCATCAATTCTTTATTTGTGCATTTCTAATGAAGATTATTGGAATAAAATGCGAATGAACAAAAAATGTTTGAAAATGACGAGCGGCAGAATTTATATTTTTGAATATAAAAAATTCGTCCTGTCAATGTTCCCATACTTTTCACTATTGGCGGGTTCTCTATTAAGAGACAGATTTGAGTCCTCTTTTCTCCACGCTTTTAGTTCCTAATAAGAAAGCGGTGATGCATGTTTTTGAAAATACTGGGATTTTGCCAACATTTTTCTACATAGCGGCTAAACTGGAGACGCGGAAAAAATTCAAAACAAACAAAAATTCAGGATAACAAATTGCTTTTAGGGTTGTCTTGGTGAAACAAAAGAAAATTAATTGATTAATAAAATATTATTTATGATGTTCCAAGTAATATGCATTTTTAATTTTTCTAAGTTTGTCGAAGAACTGATGTTTTCTATTATTCAGTCGCGGGTTAACGAACTATATTTTTTTATGTTATTCTTTATTTTTACATTCATATCTAAATTCATAATTAACAGTTCCATATATTCACGGTCAAAATAAATATTACTGAAAGAGTTTTTGAAATAATTCGCTTGACTGAAATAACAACATACGTCTAAATGATGTCCTCTTGTCTTTTTCGCTTTATTTGTCATTACGGCACCTGCTGTTGTTTAAATTGTGTTCAAAGCTTAGTCAAAACCTTGATAATAAAATTGAAGATAGACAATTCAAAACTGGGGGTAAAACTTTTCTCACATTTATTTGGTTATCACGTTTATTTGATTTATTTGGTATACACTATCTGTATATGAAACATCTTTCCACATTGCAAAACTTTCTATCAAGAGGTCCCTGAATTTGGAGTTCCATAAAGATCTTTCGAATACAATCGCCGCAAAGGACTGGAAACATCTAGTAAAGTCAGATGTTCCTGATCGGCCACGCCGTGAAGCGGTGACAACAGACCCTTTGATTACAGGCCTGACGGAGCACATTACCGTATTGGTGTCCTGTCTGCTCGAAACTGTCCGCTTTGTGCAAGAGATGAGACTATGAACAGACAACACATTCAGCGATATAAAGCCCTTCGCTGAGTCACTGAGATCGAACGCTACTGAGAAGCAAGATTCCGTATGGGATAATGGCAGCACACATTTTATTCTTTTCATTTGTATGTCAAATTCCTTGCCATTGGAAAAAATATATTGTCTCCATCATGTTCTTTATATGGTCTTGTTCAACTATAGAGTGTGTGTTTGTAATGTCGTGTACTGTATCCCATTCAATATTTTATAATAGGACCACTTCTCGCTATTTATGTAACTCAGCTTGACAACATGGAGAAACATAGGTTATGAAACATTTGTTGCAATTCTCGATTTAAAACACTTTGCATATGTTTTCTATATATTTATCCAAACTCCAGAGGATGAGTGCAAAATTTAGATAATTTACACTAGTGTTTCACAACTTTTTTGAGGTCGTGACCCGGTGAATAGGTTACTTGTTTTAAAAGACGGGGGCCCAGTACCAACAAATTTGTTCATTAATACTTTTCTATTTTTAAAATTCGTACAATGAACCAGCGATTTCCAACAATTTTCATCTCTCAACCCACTAAAACTGATTACCAAAATCATGCGATATAACAAAAAAAATTGTTCGCCGATCTGATAAAAAATATATGAATGACAATAAATAAAAGAAATAGGTAGACATTTTATTAAAAGGAGATTAGGGCCTACATCTAAATTGTCAGGTGTTGCTTATTTAAATTTCTTCCAACACACTTGTGGACATCTAGCATTAGCGCCCATACGGGGGCAGAGAGCTCGAGCCCCACTAGTCACTGAAAAATTTGATTTGCCCGAACCTGCTATGCATTTACTTTCAAAAGTTTTACAGTTACATTTTAAAATAAGGTACTTTTTAGCTCATTACTAATTGTCAAGCAATATCAATTATTTTTGTAGTGTTTGATATCTTCTATGTTCACTAAAATTTTCCACAGCTTTGAGAAGGAGGTGAGAATTTTACTCATCCCCTCTTTAGAAGCACTCGTCAATTTTTCTCAGTCCCCCTCCCCTAGAAATACTCGTATGGGCGCCTATGATATCTAACGACATACCGGTTGGAAACCTTGCATTGAACTACCTTAAACATGAAAAATTAATTATGGCATAATGATAAAGAGTATCATCATTGGCGTACTCAGGGGGGGGGGTGTTGATGGGGTTGTAACCACCCATTGCAATGAAATTTTGTATATTTAATATAGAAATATGTGAGTTGAAGCTCTGTAACCCCCATTGAGCCTATAACCCCCCCCTTACGAACTTTCCGCGTACGCCTATGAATATCAGTACACTCCTTCTATTAATAGAAACTTTGTCAAAATACTTCATTGCTGAAGGGATGCTGTTGTTTAACAACAAGGATGTTATTTCATTCAGTTTTAAGAACAGAGGATGTGTCTATATTATTGTAATTGGCTAACAGGCACTTTTTACGACCTTTCAAAATGAGCAGTATACCCTTTCTCGTTCATTCATGAAAACTTACATCTTTAAAAATACAGTGTTTGGTCATTGGCCTTTGTTACACGGATGTTATTTAGGTGTTCTGAAGTTGTGCTTTTCGGCGCATTCGCGACTATTATTCTACTCAAAATATTTTCACAGTAAAATATTTATTTATAAAAAATGCTTAAAAAAACTAAAATAGCAATTTCCAGGAGAATCCCTCGCGCTCCAGTATAATTGATGCCAGGGCCAGTTATCAGACCGCGGCCCGGTATAATTGACGCCAAGGCCAGTTATCAGACCGCGGCCGGGTATAATTGATGCCAGGGCCTGTTACCAGACCGCGGCCCGGTATAATTGACGCCAAGGCCAGTTATCAGACCGCGGCCGGGTATAATTGATGCCAGGGCCCGTTATCAGACCGCGGCCCGGTATAATTGATGCCAGGGCCCGATACCAGGCCGCAACCCGGCCGTTGAGAAATACTAACCTACGCTATGAGTAAGTTTGAAACTAAATGACAACAAATAAAGCGGAATTTGATGATCCATCCGTGGCATATTAAACAAGTATTTTTGAAATGAACTTAATCCATATGTTCGGAAAATAAATTTCAGGTGAGTTTAAGGATTCAGGTTTAAATTTATTTCAGGTAAGTTTAAGAATTAACCGTTGCTTACATTTCAGGTTTACAATTCTGGATGTTTTAACATTAAAAGGCGAAAACAAGCACGATTATCAAATCCAACTGGAAGATCTTGTCGAAAGTGAAGCCAGAATTTTGCTGTTATTTGCAACGAGGATGCAAGCTGTGGAAATCATGGCCGCTGCGCAAGTGTTGGGCATCATGGGCAAGCATTATGTCTGGATTTGTTCGCAGTCGGTTGTGGGTAATGAACTGGATACTCCCCCAGGACATTTTCCGCCGGGACTTCTAGGTAAGTAAGTTTGTTATAGAGAAATGGATCGTAATATTGTTGAGTCACACGTATTACACAAAGCAACGGATTCTTCAGTACACAAACAATGTCCACAAGGAATTTCTCTATACTTTACTGAGAGTGGAATTCCTGGACTGATTTCATTTTTGGCCACTTGCTTCAGGTTATGTTATTGATTGGTTGACTGACTTTGTATGTCATTTGCTTTTAAAATAAATAGTATTCTTCAGGAAGAAGACGAATAATAACACAGTATGTAAAAAACACAGCGAAAGTAGAAACTAAATGTTCATTCGAACCTTGTTAGCGTAAATACAATCATTTACACAATATTTCGCTTGTGTTAAAAGTAGTTTGTGTAATCTGAAAAGGATTTCATTTACGGCTTATCGTAAAGGCATTTCGCAAATAGTATTTAAATAAAGTCTAGTTTTGCTAATTTCTAAATAGAAACTTAAAACGATATTGAACCTCGAGTAAAATATTTGTCTTTCTTTTACGTACTTTTGTTTTTATTTCGCTCTTTCGCGTCCATTTTCTATACTGTTTCAAAAAATTAATAGGAAAATTAATGACCGCAGAAAAAATATTTAAATTTTTAATTAACTCTATGTTTTACAGTACTAAATAAATATTTACGTTCTTTAATAACTTAGGGATAACAGGTGAAATTATTGCGGTAAATTCAAAAATTACAGTTTTGTTTAGAAGTACGGCAATTAAGCATTCATTTAATTTTAAATTAAATATTCTTTATCTTATGAAATAAACACTGTAGATAAAATCAAAACCCATTTTTTAAATTTCTTAACTTCATTTTGTATTCGTTAATTTTCGGGCTCGTTAATCTTGTTTACATCTAACAAATATCAGGATTTTTACTTAAAAATGATGAAATAAGTGTGGAGGCAATGTTTTGAGGAAAACTCATTAATTTATATTTTAAATACATTTACTATTGGAAATTATCGTGAATGAAATTTAACCCGAAACCAATTAGTAAATGCATTATGTAAATGGAAAATTACCATATATTTATTTTCAATATTTACGGAACTATTGAAATTTTCCATCCAATTTTAAGGAGCCATGAAAGTGGAAGTTTCAACTTTATTTTATCAACCAAAATTAAAATTCTATATAAGATACATTTTTACATATTAAATGATCGTATCAAATTTAAACTTGATTGCCGTGTTAGTTCTTTTTAAATAATTTCTGTTTCTTTTTTTAGTCCCAAAACTGCTATTTGGCAAAATAGCCCATCCTATGCAAATTTCAATAAAGGTGTTCATTTTTTTGGTAGGGAGATATTAATATAGCTCTTAAAGTAACATATGGATTAGTATCTACCATCACTATAAGTTACATAAAACAATATATATTCTGATATGCAGCAAAAAAAATTTTAACACGCCTCTGAAGACAAATGTATTAAAATAAATCAGAATAATTGCCAATAGCAAAATTCTTATTACAAATTTTTCATTTATATTATCTAAATGAGCAAAACAAATTATAAAAATTATAAAAAAATAAATAAAACAATTGAGTAAAAATTCCATCACAATGCCTTTTCTCCTAACAGTACAGGATTAAAAAAGGGACATGAATAAAACACCTAAAAATATATAATTTCATTCTGATGTAATAATACTTACTTAAAAAACAACTTGCTTTAAAATCTTTAAAAATGGATGCAAGCTTAAAACTTTTGCACTATATTATTTAACGAATTTGGAATAATTTTAAGACGATAAAAAAGTGTTTTTTTCCAGAAAATCTCACTGTCCTGCAGAACAGGGTGTTCCCCAGGGCTGTGTTTTCAGTCCTATTCTTTATACTGAGTATATAAAGAATATGGTGTGGCTAAAGACCTCCCTACCACTGTAAAAACATTATACGATGATGGCCTGCAAATTTCTTGTAGAGCAGGCAATATGAACCTTGTTGAGAGACATGTTAGCTCAAAACAAAATAATGGAATGGATAGCTAATAACGGGTTTAATTTCTCAGCACAAAAAACAGTTTGCATACATTTTTGTTCCAAAAGTGGTTTACATTTAGATCCGGAGCTATAAATGGGAAATGATGTTATCCGAGTGGTTCAGGAGACAAAATTCTTTGAGATAATTTTTAACCACTCTCTAACTTTTCGATCCCATATCAGACATCTACGAGATAAATGTTTTATAGCCCTCAACATCCTTAAAATTCTGCTCCACAAACCCTGGTGGGGCAGACCGATGCTCACTGCTTGAGAACCCTATAAGGCATCAATTCCGTTCTAAAATTAGATTATGGCTGTCCGATTTACGGCACAGCATGCCAATCATTATTCAAACAACTTGACCCCATACATCGTTAGGATCTACGACTGTGCACTGGAGCCTTTCGGACTTCCCCAGTCATTAGTTTATATGCTGAAGCCGTAGAACATCTATTAAGTTTACGTCGCCAACGATTCTCAACTAATTACCTTAAAATTCTTTCACTAAAAGACCATCCGCATAGTTACCACTTCATCAACCTCGTTTTATTTCACATTTTAAATGCTCGTTCCTCATGTGTTCCAACCTATGGCATGAGGATGGAAAATGCTGCAAACTAATTGGGCATTTCAAAAACCATGGTAGCGGAATCTATGCCAAACATCATTCCTCCATGGTTTGATATTGGCACAGACATCTGTTTGAATCTATCCAAAAGACAATACCCCAGACATTGCCTATCGGCAGGCATTCGCTGATCTGTCCTAGTATGCATGAAGGTTACTCCTTAGTTTTCACTAATGGATCAAATGAGAATGAATATGTCAGTGCGGTATTTGTCTGCGGCAGTTGTCATACAGAGTCAACAACTGCCGATATTCTGCTCAGTTTTCAAAGCAAAAATTCATGCTACTGTGTTAGCTTTACAATACATCTTGAATAATTCCTCTTCTCCAACAATCATCAACTGTTCAGATCAATTAATGTGCACAGAAGCACTCCACGTTCTTCAAAGCCTGACTTCATTTAACACCTCACAACACACTGGAATCTACAGAGTTCACAAACAACTTGTGGATATAAACAACGCAACAGTGTGTTTTGAAATTCTGTTGGGTCCAGGCCATGTTGAGTATCTCTGGCAATGAACAGGCTGACATTGCTGCAAAGACAGCAACTGCGGAACCTGAGTGTATGAACATTCCATTCCGAGATCTTAACTCTCGTATTTCATACCATCTGTACAAAAAATGGCGATCAGAATGGAACGAGTAAATTTTTAATAAGCTTCACCGCATTAAACCTCGTCTTGAGGTGTGGCAGTCTAGCTATAGTAGTGACTGTCATAAAGAGGTCACTCTGGCTAGACTTTGCATCTGGCATACAAGCTAAAAGGAGAGGACGCCCCGATGTGTGCCACATGTGGTGAAGCATTAAATGTTTCACATATTTTATGTATTTGTCCCAAATTTAACCAGCATCAGTCATTAACCTTTAACCAAAATAATTTTAGTCTTCACGATATTCTATGTAACTTCTTTAACCATGAAATCAGTTTTAACTTTTTATCTAATATTCACTATTCCCATCTCATATGATTTTTTATATTGTTCCGTTTGATACCTTCGTGAATTTATTTTTAACACGTTTCTACCTTTTTGGCTTTAATTTATTTTTACATTAAACCTGTGTGCACGTTCTTACCTTGTTTGGCGCATGATGACCTTTGCTGTTCTTGCGCCATAAAAACACAACCAACCAACCATTTTCCATAAAAATCACTTTTTCAGTTTCAGATCGCTTTAGTCCATTAAACTTTTAGAAATTAGAAGAAATCTCATCGTTGCGAATGAATTGCTATACAAAAGTAAGTAAATAGGTTTCTGTGGTTTGAGAAGGAGGTCGACAGAGAGGTTGAGGAGGATATGCGGCTCAAGTAGACATGGAATGATAGTTGGTCTGAAGCTAGTTATGGCATCGTCAATTACTTGAGATCTTCTACATAGATTTCACTGGTCAAGAGATGAGGGTTCAAATCAGGAATCCGTGAAGGAGGTGATTTCGATCCCAGGGATTGGTATGAGATTTATATCTGTAGATTGGGGATTAGGACTCGATGGAAAAAAGCTAATGTAATGGTTATTCACAAATGTAATGGTTATTCACAAATGCAATGGTTATACACTTATATGAAAACATTTTTATGTTCCAATTGAGTATGGTTGCATAAATACATTTAAATGCAAAATTAAATTAAAAAATATTCTCATGTTAAAAACTGTATTTTTATGTTACATTATGTTTGCTTTTTTAAAAGCGTGATTAAGTTACTTTTGAATGAACGTAAATGTTGCGCAAAATTATCTACACAAAAACTCTCCAATATGGTATTTCCCTTTTGCTTGGATTTTTAATTTCGCGTATGGTTTCAGTCATTGTAGAATTGCATAGAGATTAAGGTTAAAATTTACTTATCTTAAACTCAGCTTTGGAAGTCTTGCCAATAATCATACCTATTGCAATAAAAGCGTTAGGCAATTTTACTGATTTGATAAAAGCCTTAAATCAATGAATCTTATTAGATATAATTATATTATATTAGCGTAGTATAAATAATAAACACTGTTAAGCAAACATTATGAAAAATTCAAATATTTTTTTTTACTTTCCCAAATTTAATTACGTAACACTAAAGTAAAAAGTTCGATAAAAGTTTAAAAATTCTTGAAGTGTTGTTCACAGTAAGAACAGGCTTAGGGATCCTTGATTTAAATATTTATGTAAATGCATTTTAAACATCTAAACAAAAATAAAAGATGAAGCAATTTTCATCATATTTGTTGAGATCAGCTTAAAACATGCAATATGATCATTTTATTTTATAATTTAAAAGGAAAGCTATTTTTTTAATAATGTGCAAAATATGATACATTTTTTACAAATATTATCAATCAAGAATATTTGTTTATAAATGTGATGCACGACCCCAAATTATTTCTTATTGCAACTAATAGTAGAGATTCATTTAATGTGATTGTCTCAAATGTAAATAAATTATCATATATAATATCAAAAGAATCAGTCCTATTAATTCTCACGAAAAAAATCGAAAATATATATAACAATGGCTTTATATGCTAAAGAGTATGGCAATTTTTCTAAACCTGCGAAAGGTAATAATACAATATTAAATACAAAGAAAAAGAGAAAAATACGAAGGAAAAAAAGCAAAATGCGAAGAAAAAGAGTAAAATGCTAAGTACAAGAGCATCGTTTCATCCCTGGTGGATGAATGGTTAAGGCATCCCTGCGCCAGCAGAGGGTCCTTAGTCCGACTCAAGGCATTGACGATGACGCTTTTCCTTCTATATATAAAGCTCCAGTTTGAGTTAGTAAAGTAGGTGTGTCAAAACTGATTATATATAGGTGTATTAATTCCCAGCAAAAAATTCCAAAATATCATGTCCTGGGGGGCTTTATGTGTTGACCAGTTTGGCAATTGTGCTGGCCCTAGGAATGGTAATTTTTCCAATAAAAAATTATCTAATAATAATTACTACTTATAAAATATATTTTTATGTATTTATTTTATATAAATCGAACACTACGCAGATTAAATCAAACAACAATGTCAATCAATCAACGTTTATTGGCGTAGTGATACCAACGCCGATGGTATGGCGTGATTAGATGGTGAAACGTTCGAAAGAAAATAAATATTTCTGCCTTCGGTGGGACCTGAACCCACGACCTTCCACTTGCCGGGCGGAGGCTCTACCCACTGAGCTACGAAGGACAATATATAATCTCTTTACGAACGTATATATATTGTTGCCAGTTATTTCGCAGAATGGTGTAGTACATAGACTACTATTTAAACCAAATTGCAAAGAGACTGGTATTAAATTGATCGAAATGCACGTTGCAGCATACATGTATGTATTTATTTTATATAAATCGCATTCGTCAATTTAATACAGTCTCTTCTGCAAGTTTTTAGTCTATATGCTACGCCATTCTGCAAAATTACGGCTTATGCGTTAAATAAATATATATCCTTCGTAGCTCAGTGGGTAGAGCCTCCGCCCGGCAAGTGGAAGGTCGTGGGTTCAGGCCCCACCGAAGGCAGAAATATTTATTTTCTTTCGAACGTTTCACCATCTATCTGGTCACGCCATAACATCGGCGTCGGTATCACTACGCCAATAAACGTTGATTGTTTGACATTGTTGTTTCATATATATTTTTATGTTTACCGAGATGGCAATAGTTTCTTGAGATTCAGCGGCTCGACACGAATTTGCGACGAACACGAATTTTATGCGTACTAGTCAAGTTTCAATTATCCGTATGCTTACTTGTAAATAGGAGTGTCGTGGTCACATTACGTTTTTGATCCTGTCACATATGAGTCATGCTGCAACGTTGGGGCCAAAAATATTAATATGCGTCTCTCTATTCATACGTTTTTATATTACAAGAAATTTTTACATTTAAAATACAATTGTTAAGGTGAAAAACATAAAGTCGTGTCAAAAATTAAAAACTGCTTCCTTTTATGAAAAATATATTTATATATCACTTCTGTATTATGAAAATATCATCGAGTTCTATCTGCAGATAGCAGGAGTTGTAATAGCAATTTCTATAAAATAGGAGAAATTACGGATAAAAATGTTAGCATGAAAAAATATTATAAAATAATACGGAGGCCTACCATAAAGAAAAAAGTTACAATCATAAAAATTGCACGGAGAAAGGTGTTATAAGAAAAAAGTTTCAGCGAAAATATATTACAAAGAATACAGTTTTATCAGCGAAAGAAATATAAGGAAAAATATTAAAGCAACACGATGAGGATTTTTTCATTGAGCTCTGCAAATTACAGGATATAGGAATGGAGAAAAGTTCTACGGATGATCGCATTTCAGAGTTGGTTACTCGATTAATAAACAAGATTGAAGGGGAAACCAACCCATTATGATGACAATTGAAAGCTCCTTACGACCACGAAATGTGATTGTTTAGTGTTGCCATTTAAGTAAGGATAAAGCTTATTGAGCCAAACTCCCTGTAAGATTCCGACGCAGATAGTTGCGTCAAATGGATAACTTTACTCGAGGTTTAATTATAGGGTCGTGTAAAGATCGTTAGTTATTGTGTCGTATTACGACAGGAAGTGGTCGGGGTGCATCGGCCGTCAGGCTAATTTCGATACGGTGGTTTGAAGAGAGGAACGTCGTAATGTGACTGTAGCAAGTAGGCAAATGTCACAAGGCTATATAGATCAATGCACAGAACGTCATTCTTCAGCAGCCTCACAATCCATAGCTGGCAAGATTTTGCGGGTGCAGAGGGAGTACTGGATGCTTCAATATCGGCATTGATAGTTTGTCGTAGATTGGATGAGACAAGCTTGCAGGCAAGGCATCTTTTACGAAGACTGCTCCTAATATTAAACTATCGTTGTGTACATTTACTGTGGTGTCTAACTAAAGTTAATTGGCTTGTGTTCAGCGACGAATTTGTATTCGGTTTGAGCATTGATGATTACCAATTGTGAGTCTAAGGATGTGTTACAATCAGGGTAATCCTTCTACCATTTTAGAGTACCACATTGCTCAGAAATGTGCAGTGATGGTTTATTGTGTTGTCAGCTACAATAGCCTCTAGTAAGCATAATGGAGCACATTTACAGGACAACAATATAATGATGATGAGGTGCAAAAGATCGTTGCACTATCATATCTTCAGTATATACTGCATATCATTTAAAAGAAAGAAAATTCGCGGTCATATACAGCAAATATCAGCAGCTATGCTTTACATGGTGTCCCTCTGCTTTCTTGTCTATAAAAACCTTTAAACCTCTCTCCAATTGAGAATCTGTGGGACATAATTGGATATCGAATTTATGCTCTCCAAAGACCTGAAAATGAAGATGGTCTGTGAATTTTGGTGAATATTGCATGGTCTACAGCACCTCAAGGTATTATTCGAGAATGTTTTAGTTCAATGCAGGCTGCGTAAACGAATGCATGGTTCAACATGTTTGATCTACGACGTACAGAATATTCTGTGCATTCAGCCCCTGGGATTATGTTACTGTTCGAACTTCAGAACATTTTATTACAATGTACTTTTTATATCTGTGCCAAGTTTTCTGATATTCGAAGTATTTCTCCATGGCGTTGAACTTTTCTCTGTGGGGCAGTGTATATAATTCTTTGAAATATGTATTTATATTCAGTTAGAAAAAGAATCACAAGTGGTGCAGAATCACATAATGCAATTTTCTCCTGTTAATATTTCCATTTATATTTTTATTATTGTTATTTCTCCTTATTATTACATATAAAAATTAAAATATTATTCTAATTTCAGACTTTACTTTACTTTCAGCTATATATTTTAATACGACGAAGGCAAGGCTCATAGAAGAATTGGATAGGGCGGTTCGAGTATTTGGACATGGGTTGGAATTATTTGTTAATGATCCCAAAAACACTAATTTAGCCCTGGATCCCAACCTTAGTTGCCAAGGTTCAGGGCCTTCAAGATGGGGAAAAGGAGATTACTTTTTTAGGTATGTATTAATGGTATTGTGGACGGCATTTTCATACTATTTAATTAAATAAATTTATGAATTAATTATCTATCGCAGGTACTTGAGGAACGTCACAGTTAAAGAAAAGCAAGGACAGGGGCCGGATATTGCATTCAATTTGGATGGATCGCTGAAGTACGTAGAGCTTCAAGTGATGAACCTGAATCACAATGGATTATGGGAAAAGGTGATGCGTGTTCTCTTTCTCTTAAATTTTGTTCTCATTGAGACCATTGTAGCTTTTAAGACAACTGAAGCTGAAGAAGCCAAATTGATTTCGCTTCAGAGGACAGGTCGGGGGGGGGGGGGGCTACGTCGGATTAACTATCTCTTTTATATCTAATGAAGTTATCTTCATCTTCCCGAATAAATAAGTGCCTATAGCAAACCTTAGATAAAGTCAATGTACCAAGGGCTTGTGTGGTTTGGATTCCATATAAAACTGTTGCCCCTAATTCTTGATAACGTCAAACGTTTCCGAAAATAAAACTATTATAATAAGCTTACTGGGACATAAAAAACAAGGAAACAAATTCAAAGCTACCAATGAAATATTATAGAAAGTTGCATCGTAAAGAAATTAGTGTTTAAAAATAACAATAATATAAAAATCAAACATTTTAAAAAAGAATCTTATCTCGAAGATGAAAAAAATCTCGAAGAGATAAAAACTCTCTAACTATTTAGTAGTTACAAACACTGTTCTCTTTTTCCACTGGCTTATGGTACATTTCTATAATTTTTTAGTAGTGAATAATTATTTCTCTGCTAAAATATCACGTCAAGGTATCTTGTTTAAAAAATACCATTGCATAATTCTGAGACGAAAATTTACAATTAAATATACGAAACCAATACGATGTATTATATGTATGAAAGGCAAAGAAAATGCTAATAATCCATTATCTGAAATTCTTCCTAGTTCTTCTTCTTCTAACGTAACTCTGCTTTTTTGTGTTTCTCCTCCTCCTCCTCCTCTTGAAAATTTTCTGTTTGGCTAGATCAGAAACACTGGTTACTTGGTTCTGACTTTTAAACCATGTGTTCCCTAATTCTGTCTAATGATATTTTCAGTATACTGCTGATAATATTTCCAGTATATTCGTGATAGCATTTCTAGTATTTGTCTGATAATATTTTCAGTATTTTCCTGATAATATTTTCAGTATTTTCCTGATAATATTTTCAACATATTCCTGATAATATTTGAAGTATATTCCTCACAATATTTCGAGTGTATTCTAAGTGTTATTTTCAGCATATTTTAAGTGATATTTCACAGAATACATTCTTAGTGCTATTTTCAGAATATTTTAAGTAACATTTCTCAGTATATTCTAATGGATATTCCCATTATATACTGTGTGCAATTTTCATCATACACTAAGCTATATTTCCAGTATATTCTAAGCTATATTTCTTGTATATTCTAAGTGCTATTTCTAGTATATTCTAAGTGCTATTTCTAGTATATTCTAACTGCTATTTCTAGTATATTCTAAGTGCTATTTCTAGTATATTCTAAAGCATATTCCCATTATATTCTGTGTGATATTTCTTGCATATATTCCTAATAATATCTCTAGAGTAGAGTGTCAGCCCTTTTTTATTTAGTATGTTACTTTTACTCCTAAAACTCCTTAAATCGCCAAGATCTTTTCCCACTCTTCTCGCAATAATTTTTCTTCATCTGACATTTTAAATCAAAGTTCCAATGTGCATCGAAACACAGCGTGATAAACATTATTTCTCCATAAAGTCAAATATATTTTTGTTGTCGTTACATTAGCGATTTTATTAGTAACTAAAAGATGATGATGCTGCTAACTTAAATTTAATAATACCGTGTTACTTATCGTAAAAATTTTAAAAAACATTTTGCTCTTCCAAAACAAAGAGTTCTACAATTTGAGAATAACTCAAGAATTAATATAGAACTCTAAAGATAAAATAAGTAATTGATAAAATCCTGTGACTGCATGAGATGTGTAAAATAATAATAATAATAATAATAAATTTATTTAAAAGATAGGCAAGAATACAAAGTATGTTTATTGTATATAGTATAATGAGTATAATCGGCTACCTGATGGATAATCGGTGACAAAACTGATGCTAATATCAACTTGACGAGTTCCTATCACCCCAATAGCAAGATATGTATTTATTTAAGGCAAAACATGATGGAATAGTAAATATTTTTTTTTTTACTTTAGACCAAAATAATGCTACACTTCAAACGTCAGACAATAAAGAAGGATAAATTTCACCTGATGAAGGGATTATTAGATTTTGAAAAGTTGCAGACCTTTTATATACCCATGATAAATTTTAACTCCTTCTTCCTAACTTCTCTACAGCTAATTGTATTTTCTAGGTTTTTTCTTATTGCAACCTTGTAAATCCTCCGTAATTTTAATTTTTCTCTTAAATTTTGTTCTTTCACGTTGTTTTATACTATTTTCATTTTATTTCTGAATTTACTCGTTTTCTTTCACTCTTACTTGTTTTACGTTTGTACCAATAACCGAGTTTTAGTAGTTATTGTAAATCTTGACCAATCTTGAATCATGTTTGCAAAATAAGTTAGAGCTGTGCCGAGAAATTTTCGTATTTGAGGCAAAGACGTAAACTAGTGTCCCCATAAAAAACAATACAATTTTTTAAAACATACAGTTATAAATAAATTATGAAGTATATTTTACTTTTAATTCTGGCACATAAACGTCTGTATAGATGTACAACATACTCCTATATTACCTCAATTGAGGCCCCTTTAAAAATTTGACCTGAGGCAACTGCCTCATTCATTCATTCCTTCGGCATGGCCACAGAATATACAGTTACGCTGTACAATATATTTTAAGCTTTTAAACTCAGCAACTTTTAACAAAATACGGATACTGACTACGAAGTAGGTGTATAAAAATTCCATTCAATTGTACTAAATCAGATTTAGAAGGAAAAAAAAAATGGCTGAAGCCAACGGTATATCCAGATATTGGTTTTAAAAATTCTCTAAATTCTGATTCTAAATAGATTTTAGTTCTAGACTAAACACTGGTTCTACTTGGTTCTGATTCCAGACTAAGCATAATAAATAGTTATGTTTATTATGTTATTAAATAAAAAACAGATAAAAAAATAGTTCTAAATTAAATTTTGGTTAAAACTACAATCAGGTTCTAAAAAGATTATGATAATAAATGGAACAATATTATATATACATCTTTCGGTCCTCAACGTGCTACATTTTGATTATTTTTCTAGTTAAATTGAGTTCTTGTTTAAGTATTTATTACATTGCTCTTTTTCTTCGCCAGATAGGTGTATGGACAGATTCCGGGTTGGATATTAAGGATATCGTATGGCCCGGAGATTCGCCAGTGCCGCCACCTGGCGTCCCCGAAAAATTTAATTTGAAAGTTACATTCCTGGAAGAGCCACCGTATGTTAATATTTTACCTCCTGATAACGAAACCGGAGAATGTAAAACTAGCCGATCCGTCAGATGTAGAGTAGCGCCTGAGCAAAAATTTTTGGGGTAAATTATTGCAACTTTTCATTATGAATATAGCTAATTTATGCATGTAGATAATTTAAGTACATAGTTAATTTATGTATACAGTGATTACTATAGTTATAACCAGGGTACGATAAATTCGATCGTCTGATCTCCTCTGATGACAAGAGATTCTAAGATATCGAGTAAAAAATTTTCTCGTCATGTTTGATTTCAAGGTTTGCTTTTTGAGATGGATGAATTCTGTTCTTGTCAGACGAATACAATTCGCCGCCATTTATTAAGCCCTCGTTATAATTAATAGTGCCCAATCTTTTATGAAAAATACTATAATATATTAACATGTTTACTATCCACTATAATAAATAATTACCATATCTATAACGTTTAATCTAACTATGGCGGAGCACATAGTTTAGAATACGACGTATGGATATGTTTTGTCAACCTAAAATGTCAGTTATATGAGCATTTAAAAGAACAATTAAGTGCCATCAGCATTTTCAAATTATCCACAGTTTTGGCCTTCTGTCTTAGTACATTGTGATTCTTTCTTTTTATAATTATTCAATCCATGAAGAGTTAGAAGAGCTAATTATTATTATATCCTGAATATTATTATACTTAAAATGGATATATTATGTTTTAAGTGCCAATTGCACCCAGATTGGAGACTTAGAAAATTGGAAAAATCTATATTTTTGATAAATAAATCCATTGGAACCAGCGTGTAAAACACATTTTTTGATTTCTTATTCATTATTAAAAATATTTGAACTGGTGCATTTGCCAGTTTTCAGCCAAGCTCATTTATATAACTGCCCGCAAAAATGATGGACATGGTTGCTGCAATTCAAAGTTACTCCTTCTTAGCGAAAACAATAAAATCACATTTTATGTTACGATGGAAAAAAGTTTTGCCATCACCTCACCTTTTTTTTTTACTCCTCCGTATTTTCAGTTGTAAGAAACGTGTTAAAATGTGATTACCTTTGATGTAAGTGTGAGTCGAAGATCGATTCATACTTACGTCATTTATGGTTTTCACGCACGTAATATATTGTATTCTGTTAAACATAATTACCATATATTATTTTTAATAACAAAAATAAGAACATTTTGACTTTATAACACGAAATTTATAACTACATACATAATTTCGTTTGCTTTTTAGAGAGTTAAAAACAAACCAAAGACATATTTTCGTAAAAACGAAACTTGAAAAACTTTTCTAATAATGTGAGCAGTTTATAACAAAATAATTATTTTCAAAAACAAACCAACTTGACTTACGAAAAAGAACATATGTACAATTACTCTTTTCTTTTTCACCAATGTAACTTACAGGGTAGTAAGTTCGAACGTTCGATTTATGGTTTGTATTGGTATGGCAGGCAGGAAATGTACATTAAATAACCGTAGAAGGGTCAAAAACCGCTGTCGTCCAAGAATATAAACATGGCACGTTACATAAACACTATACATGACTAAGCTTTGTTTAAGTGATAGTGGGAGTCTACATAGAAATATTGGAAACAGAAATAGACGTTGCAGTGAACGCATTTAATAAACGAAAATCGTTTTCACGATTGGAAATCGCATACGTTCTGATAGATTTTAAATGAAATTGAAGATACATTGCCAGGTTTTACAATGTTATCATCATTATAGTTACATTTGGACCATGGATAACGAAGAACTGTTTGATATTTCTTAGATTGCAACTGATTGTAAACTAATGAATGTAACTTAATAACTATTTCATTACGATCAGTTACTTTGATTGTTATTTCATTTGTAAGAACGAAGTTCACAATCCTTTTAATAAAGAATTTGTACTCTCTAAAAAAATATACGTCTAGGATGTGCACTGGAGTTGTTGTGCCTGGAGAAATTTGTAATTTTACGCATTGAACGTCATCGAGCAGAAGTATATTTACATTAAACAAGGCTTTGAGGATGTGTATATTATTCTTGGCCAGGATGCAATTTGCTGGAGGGGTCTGTTAGTGGGCACGGGGGTGGGTAAGATTGGTAGGTCGGGTTTGGGAGGATTGTTGATGTATGTGGGTGGTAGAGGAATGGGTTGTGTTTGATGTGGTTTGAAAAGAAGTGGGGGTTGATAGTATTTGTTGAGATGGGTCACTTCGATGGATTTCTCGGTGGCGAGGAATTCGACAGTGATTTAAACGGGGCCGTGTAACTCGACGACGGCGACAGTGGTGACGGATGGCTCTAGCAGTGAGGAAGGGAGGCCATCTTGGTCGGCGAAATTATGGTGGTATATAGGTGATGGGGACTATTTTTATGCCAAGGGCGCCGATATTACGACAGTCATTTTCGTTTTTGAAATGCAATGTCACTTCCTCTTCAAATGCCGAGTTATTTAAAATAATTTCCTCAAATTTTGGCATGAAAATTTTACTTTGTAAGTACCGGTTCTCATTAATTGTCGTAGGATTAAGTTAATATTTCTCGATTGCCAAATTTAAAAAACGACTGAAAATTATTAATAACGTCTTGGATTTTTCTTATACACAGTGTGGCAAAGAATTTTTAAGGCTGGCACTAGATGTCAGTGCACAGTGACTCGATCAGCGTAATCGCGCATGGACTATAAACTTTGATCGTCTGCTGGCACACTGCCAAAAGTTGGATGGATTTGCTAAACTAACTCAAACGATACGGCCATTTATTACAGAAGTAAAATTCTTTCATGTTGGATTATGGAGATGGAACAAAGGGATGTAATTCAATTTAATGCAAAACTTGGTAAAAGCGCCTCATAGACCTACCAATTGATGAAATAAGTTTACGGTGAGTTTCACTTAAGTGGATCAAATGTTTTTCTATGGTACAAACGTTTTTTGGACGGAAGAGATACGCTAGAAGATGATAAGCATACTGGAAGACCAAGTTCATCCAGGACACCTGAAATTCTTGAAAAAGTGCATGATTTCGTGGTAAGCGATCGCTGTGCGTCACTAAGAATGATGGCAGAGTTTTTAAACATCAACAAAGAAACGATTCGAACCATCCTGCATGAAGGTTTGGCCAAAACAAAAGTATATGCTAAATTTACTGCACACACTTTAACCAACGAACAAAAAGCAAGGAGAAGTGCACATTGCAGATATCATTTCAGCCGCTGAAAATGATCCAAACTTCTTAAAAACCAATGTTACAGGCGATGAAACATGGTGTTTTCAGTTTGATCCTGAAACAAAACGTCAAAGTGCGGAATGGAAGGCAAAAAATTCACCACTAACCAAAAAAACAATAAAAGTTCCATCAAAAATCAAACCAACGCTCATTACATTCTTCGATGGTCAGGGTATTATCCATAAAGAATTTGTTCCAACTGGACAAACAATTACTAGTGAGTATTACTCAAATGTTTTGAAGCGTTTGATGGCTAGAATTCGTCGCATTCGTCCAGAATATCGGGATGAAGGCAGTTGGTGTTTATTGCATGATAATGCACCCAGTCACACCTCACTGATGGTTCGTCGATTTTTGGAAAAAAAATAAAGTCTTGTGTGTTGAATCATCCACCATATTCGCCTGATTTAGCACCCTGCGACTTCTCTTTATTCCCAAAACTTAAAATGAAGTTAAAAGTTTGTTATTTGATGATATTTCAACCATACAAACAGTTTCTACGCATGCTTTGGAGTCGATTCCGCAAAATGAACTAAAACAGGCATTTGATTCATTATTAAATCTCTGTAACAAGTGTATTGAAGCTGGAGGGGCTTACTTCAAATAAAAAAACCCAAACAAATCATTATTTCTTGTTTCAATTTCATTTTACAGACCCAGTCTTAAAAATTCTTTGCCGCACTGTGTATATTAATTAGTGCTTAATCTAAAGCGAAATAGAAGGGCGCAATGCCCTGCCGAACCTATTAAGCGCCCTGCCCTTCAACTTGTCCGCCCTTGTGCCCATATGTCCCATCCAGCCCTCGGAAAATAACGCACCATCCTTCCCCGATGATAATTTAAATTCCCACGTTAGAATCCAAAACGCGTGACGAAATTTATTGGTTTGTAAAAATTCTGTAGTCCAGCATTTCATTTCCGTAATAACACTGATGGTTTTGGCAAAACGAGATTGCAGACAAATATTTGTAAACAAAGCACTGTTGCCAGGTTTGCAGACTTTCAACCATGGACTACTCCGACAAACGTTAGCGGTTCCACCTATTTTTGAGATCAAATTTTTGTTAAAATCAATTTGTTTGTCTTTAAGCACTAAATTAAGCATGTTTTACATCCCTATTTTATGAAGCTTACTTGTCATATAGTATAGGATATTAATATAAGATATTGTTTAACTAAATTATAGTTATATTAATTTAATTATTATTTTGTATGAAGTTGAGATTTTTTAATCTTGCCATCTGGCAACATTGACATTAGATTGCAATCACGCACACCTTCCGCTCGCCTTTCACATATACTTAACTCGGAACTAAAAAAAAAAAAAAAATCCAAAAAATGGTTACCTTCAAACGAAAACTAAGCAATTTAAAGAAAGCAACTATAGGAACTAAACAAATTAAGACGTTGTTTAAAGGAATTGGTAGCAGTAAAGATGACTTACCGCGGATATTCATCATAGTGTCTGCGTATTTAGAGTGCCAAAAATTGGCCCTTTTTCAAATCATGCGCCCTGACCGATTTTTTTTTTCTAGATGAAACACTATGTTAATATAAATAATATTTTCAAATCATGGAATAATCTATTTAGAGAGTATTAGTTTCCAACGCTAAAAAAAATTACACCTTCATTAAATGCGATGCCTAATCCGTATGAAAAGGGAAAATATCTTCCACATTAATACTGTAACTTCGTTACTTGGAAGCGCTTACAACCCGCGTTTGTTAGCGCCAAACAGTCGCCTATATCAATAAATACGCCAATTCAAATGTTTTAATAACGAATAAAAAATCTAAAAATGCGTTTTTTACGCTGGTTCCAACGGATTTATTTATTAAAAGTATAGAGCTTTCCAATTTACTAAGTCTCAAATCTGGGTGCAATTGACCCTTAAAACACTTCCATTGTTAGCAACAGATAGTCACAAAAAAAACCACTGCTCTTTGCTAATCCAAGACAAGTCAGGGGACAGGATTTATGTGACTCTAGGGAGCTTACTAGATCCCCCCCCCCTCAACTAACTCCAGCTCCTTCTTTCCCCACAACTATTTTTCAAGAGTTAACGGCTAGCAGATCATGAAGCTTGTGACTGTTTTAATAATTTTGGTAAATAATTTTAGAAGGAGGGAAGTTTCGGAACAGATTCTTTAAAATCTCAGACCCCTCGGCATCTGCCTTCCTTTTCACCCTGCCCCCCTCCCTTCTTCAAGTTTAATACAACCATACTCGGAAGATAGTATTATCAGATGAAGAAAGCATAGATCTCAGCCAAAATTCATATTTCTTTCTTTCTGAATTCCATACCCATGCCCACAATTTCAAAAAGGGGAAGATTTGATTGAATTTCTTTTTTTTCTCTCGTAAAGAATTTTGAATAATAATTTTTGTCCAAATGAGGATGTTTCACCCTTAACACCCTTTCTTCTTTGAGCAGGGTCTTACTTAATTCATAAACATGTAATGCAACCGTCTCAACGGACCACAAATGCAAAGTATGCATTAAAGTTCTATGATACTAAGTCACTTTCTGTATGGTGTAACCATGGATTGTGTAAATGGCCTAATTAGAACAATAACATCATGAACATGATTAGTTGCATATGCTCAAATGAATTGGGAGCAAACGTATCAAGCTGATGTGTTCAGTCTATGATAAACTAACTATACAGCAACAGACATATGTCCTGTCTCTTTCCAATTCAATTTTATATGCAGAGACTCAATTATTTTTTCTGAATTTTTTTTCAGATTGCTCTATATGCAGTTGCATTAGTTTAAATTACTGTAAATTTCTTGATAAAATAAACTCAGTAAAATATTTTTTTGATATGCTCCTTGATAATTTCCTTATCACTCCAACACCCGAGCTGATTTTCTTGCTCACTTTATTCACATGCCTGTTCCATTTTACTTTTTTTTGTAATTATTAGCCTTAGAATATCAATCTCGCCAAAGATTTCAATTTATTTTCCATTTAAAATAATTTTCTTCGTATCATTACCTTTACCCAATTTTTTTCTTATTGAGAAAAATTAAAATTTTTGTTTTAGAGTCATTTTAATTTGGTTTATTAAATGAATTACATGAATATAGTAACATAAGTTGGAAGGCAAAATATATATGGATTATTATAAATAAAGTCAGGTGACCAAATATAGCACTTTCCGAAACGTTAAAATGTCTAAATATATCAGAGCTGTATCTTTAAACTATATAGGTAAAAGCGAGGATTACATAGATCATAGGTTATTGACATCAATGGCTTATTGTTGTAAATAATGTACAGTGTGTATTAGATGAAAGGTGAAAGGAAGTGTGTACGTTGTATAGCTTGGGGAGAAGATCATGGTAAATATGACATGTACGACAAGGATATGACATGAAAAGCATGCATCGTTCGTTGTGGTGTGTGTAAGGTATGACAATGCCATAAGATGTGTTTTTCTAAAAGCAAATAAGCATATTAAACGTAAATTTATGCGTATATTACAAACTAGTTTTTCTCACCAGAATGTGCACCTAATATTTTTCATACCAATACATCAGACAGATATGATCATAAATATTTTTTAATCAAAGGAAGTGGACACTATGTAAAAACGTTCATCCATCATAAATTCGTAGAATATCCTTTTTTTCTTTGATGCGTTTGCTTATATTATGTAATGGCGCTATGCGAGTTTAAGGAATTTAATATACGACTAGTTAGAATATTGTATCTTTTGTTAGGAGTATGAAAATTTTCAAGCTATGTAGATTTACAATGTTCAGTTACCATTGTTACTTAGTTTACAAAGAGTTTTGTGGCTATGTTTATAAGGAAATAATACGCAAAATAAATTCACAGGAAATTGCAGCAAAATTCATGCTTCAATACAAATGAGAGTCCATGATCATTAACTTAAGTAACCTGACAATTATCGGGCGATATTACGCGGAAAATTTGATTTCATATCTCATTAATTTCACTAGGGAGAATGTGAGCAGGAAGCAAGGCTGCAGCTATGCCTTTAGCATTACGCACTCCATACAGAGAATTAGATTTGAAGGGATTTATTCTCTCGCCGGACATTTTCTTCAGATCTAAGCCTATAGTAAATCAGTTTTGAATAACGTGTTCGTTAATTAAATGCAAATTCTGTCACTGCACAATGTCCAATTTAGTAAGAATTTGTGAATATCTATAACTGACTCATTTGCGTTGAAGATACAGTATATCACCAGAGACGGATATACGTCACATGGCCCTCGATGTGAGCCCAAAATTTAGCGCGCCGACCTCATTGCCTAATTTTTAATTGTTTTCAAAATAATTCCTTTTGTGGCTCAGTTGTTTTTAATTTTAGGGATCTCTTCAGTAGGATACTGAATCTCCTTATAAAAAATTATGAATATTATTAAAAGTGGAAAGCCCTGAGAACAATTTAAATTTCCTTGGGACAAATAAAATGCAATTAAACTTCAATAATTTTGTGATGAGTTAAAGCTAACTTGTTTTAATATAAAAATTAAAGAGCCTTACATGGATTTCAACGATCTGAAATGTCCTCTGTGCAGCCAAATAAAATCATCTTTTTTATCTAGGTTTCACTTTCCTAATTTTTGTTACTTTCAGCATCATATTGTGGTTTCGTTGGCTAAAGTGTTTTCCACTTTCTATCATACTAATTTAATGAACACACATCGTAGTAAAGTATGACTTATACGAGAATTGGGGATAATGAGTTTGCTAAAAATTAAATAAGGTTTAAACACTAATTTTAAATTTTAAAAAATTTTATAAGATATATTTTTAAAAAATATTTTTGTATTCCTGAGTCGTTATGCCATTTTGGCTTGACTGGTCGCACCGCCCAATGCGTTATTGTGTATCGCAAGAACAGTCTATAAATAGTATCTTTAAAATACCAGCAGTTATTTAAATTTAGAAATCTTATGTGTTAATTATATTAGAAACAAGTATAATAAAAAAATTTTTTTTTAAAGTCAATTCCTTCAATGCGCTGCTCAAATAAAAGGGAAGAAAGGGAAAAATTGCGAAAAGCAATTTTGGCGACATTTGGCAACATTTGGCTGTAATTGGCGACATTTGGCGGCAAGCATTAATCGCCAAATACACCAAAGGAAAGCAAAAAAAATTCATTTAAATTTAATTAATGAATTAATATTTGAAAAAACTGTATTAACATCAAGTGTCATCCACTACAAGTTTAAAAAAATTTATTTGAACTTGATTGGATGGATAGAAAGTATTTTATTAACGATTGAAAATTTGAACAAGATATATAAATATATATATATATATATAGGGAGAGTGTGAGCTAATAGAAGGAATTGAAAAAATGAATCCAAATAAATAAATTCTAGGGGGCTGATGTATATGTATTGAATTAGAGAAAATATTTTATTTCTCTTTATCTCTCTTCCTCCCTCTCCAGTGCCCAAAGAGGAATACAGATGCACTTGATATAACAGAAAACATTTTTACATGACCATACGATCTGACAGCGAACACGTGAGCTTGATGTAATAGCGAATTCCTGCACTTGATATAACACAGGGCATATATATTTGAGGCAATAAAAATATGCATACTCGAAGCAACTATGAAAGTTTTCTTTCTATGATGTACTTGACACAATAAGGAGGCAGAGAAGGTGAACGTGGGCGGAAGTTTCACACACAATTAGCTTTTCTTCCTCCTCTCTCTCTCTCTCTTTTTATCTTTCTCTCCCTTAAGTAACGTGTTTATAAGCACTAATATGAGCCTTATCAATCTCTGTAGCATAAATTAGAGTTTTCTGTATATTTCAAAACAGCAATTTAATTTGAATGAATAAAAAAGTCAGGGATTTGTTTTAATGATTTGTTACCACAAAATAATACACATAAAAATATATATGATGTTACATAATTACAAAAGCTCCTTATTTTAAAGTTTGTTTGCAAACATATCGTTTTTTAGTTGCTGGCCTCACTTGTAAAATGAATTAAAATAACATATTAATTTTCCTTAAATTTATATACTGTTCCATATAATTTGTCGCCCTCCTTCATATGTAATTTTGTTATATATATATTTATTATTTCCGTGTGTTATTACATTATATCGAAGGTAATTTTTGAACGCCGTTAAGGTATAAACTTATTTAAAACTAAGATTTACCCGCAACAAAAATAGTACTTAATTGTTTTACTAGGAATTTCTCTATTGCTAAGATTTCTAAAATTGCAGTCTATAATTTAACATGATCCTTTCTACCCTATGTTGGGTGCTGTTCAAGAAACAGACAGATTTGATGCTACTTTCAACCGTGAGCCTCGTCTAAGGGGTTGCATAAATTTTAAATAAGCTAAACTTTGACAATAGTCCCTTTATTCTCTCTCTCTCTCTCTTACAACATCTGATTTACTCGATCTCTTACTGATCTCTTACCATGGTATGGTTAATCTCTCGAGAAATTTATGCTTATCTCGCTTCTCTTTATTATTCTAATCTTCTCTCAGTCGACGACACGACGCAAATTAGTCCTTGTTAGTCTAAGATATACTAATTCTCGGAGGAGTACGACGAACTTCGCTTAAGTAGCACAGAAAAGCTATATTTGGTTCAGAGTAACTATCCGCATTATTTGAGATGTTCTTTGATTTCAGAATGACTGTGGTTATCTGCGGTGTGAGAAAAAAAACCACCATTAATCATTTAATTTACTTTGTTGGAAGTCCTATGTAAGTTATTGGAAAAGTGCTAATTAATAAATATTTTAAGAACAGACAAACGTTTTTATTAAATAGAATAATATGTAAACTCCCTGTTTTGCAAGAAACAGGATCTTTTGTTGATGCAGGTCTTGATCTTATCACACACATGATTTATAATTTCGCTGTAGATCATTTTGATAACTTTGACTTATTTCATACTCCATTTATTACGGGAGCCAGCAACTCAAGACTCTATCCTCCAAATAATTACAGAGACACCTTCCAAACATTTAAAATTTGTCCCCAATATCCCCTCACAAATTTTGAGGCCCCATATTATTTTTCCACTTAACCTTTGTTTTCATAATGTATCACGTTATTTTTTCACTCTTGGATACTCACTTCGCCTTTCTACCCAACAAATTAGTTTCAATTCTAAGTGTTTTTTTTTTTTTATCAATATGTCCCAAGACATCCCGATTGTCATTCTTAACCGCAAAATTCTGCGTATTTTCTAGCATGCTCAATGGTCCCAGCTCACGAGGGATTTCCAACGTATTATCCCTGTGAAGGGTAATAATATCTTACATCCTAATATACGGAGAAAAATGCGTTTGTTCTTGTCCTCGTTCATTTAGTTGATCAAGATAATTCGGGCTAAACGCCGGGACCCTGGTTCGAATTCAGGATGAGGGCGGAACTTCTTTTTCTCCAAATATAAAAAAAACAACTCTTGTTTGAGTCACATAAACGTGGGTGGCAAAAATTATTGTACAAGGGATTTCCAAGTTGTACTCTGCTTCGATTCCTTCCAATGATTTCAATCATTGCTCAGTGGCGGACTAAGCGGTTGGGGGACCTGGCGGCCGCCCGAGACCCCCAATCTCCAAGAGGTCCCGAGCTCGAAAGATTCCTGGTTAAAAACTGTTACAACACAAAAAGCGAAAAAAGCAATATTTAACGTTATTCACGTATTCTACATATATAAGAACAGAACCATTCTTTTATTCAATGAAAGCTAATTAAAAATCATATTAGTTCAACAATGGGTGCCATAGCGATTAAATGCTACTCTCATAAGTGTAGTGTCGTCATGTATAATTACATAAGCGGAATGAGACTTAAATAAAATAAAATTATAATGGAGGAAACCATGTTCTAAATAACACCATTTTTCTTATAAAAAGCTGAGGAGAAGAACGACTTTGATTTTACATCTACGCTCGAGCCTTAATACTTACCACGTATATATCATCATCATCATATTCAACCGTTATCTATCCACTGCTGGACGAAGGGCTCTCCAATTATTTTCCACACAAGTCTATCCCGAGCAATTCGCTTCCACGTCACCCCAACCTGTTTTCTTATCTCATCCTTTTTAAAAAAATTCTAGCATTTTAGAGACCTTCAAAATCATTCCAACAAGAAGGTTTCGAGTTCGAGTCCCCACATACGCTTGAGCTTCTTTTTTTTTTCAAACTTTATCCGATTTTCCAGCCGTAAATTTCAGTAAGTGGATCATATTCTTCTTAACGCGATGCATATTTTGTAACAATTTTAATAAAATTTCATTTTTAAACCGTTTCTGAAGATATCTGAAATCCACTATTTTATTACCAATTCTCTAACCAAAAATTCTTTAATGAAAAAGCTCCCTTTTTTCTTTCTGCGCTAAAAACGTATTTTTGTATAATATTTAAATATTATATTCGAATTTTAAACAGTATGGAAACCATTATAAAATTGAGAAAAAAGCTTTCCTTAATAATGTTTGAAATCCAATTTTCCCACCTAAGAATTCCACTTCAAACCTGTGGGTTTTTTCACAACTGCCTAAATTGAAGGATATTTTTTACTTTCTACACACATAAGAGAAATTCTCTTAAGCAAATGGTTCATTTCTCATTAATCTTTTAGGAAATCTCTAGCATGACAATGACTTTTAACACCTTTCGAAGCTCCAAGTCCCGGGTTCAAATCTCCGTGCTCGCACAGCTACATTTTAATATTTTTGAAACTTCATCTATTTTAACAATCCTAATTTACATAAAATATATATTGTATATTTCTGAACGCGTTGCATACTTTTTCACATTTTTAAGAAGGTTATTTCATTTTTAAGTCCCTTTTCAAAAATATTTGAACTTCGCGACTTGAGTTATTATACTCTTTTAACAACTAGAAGGAAGATGCTATTTCACGCCCGGGAGGTTTGAAAAATAAAGCATTTCCTTATTTGCTATATGAATATTTAACTTACCGTTCTAAACAGAGGGAACGCTATTCTAAATCTAATAAAATAATCCTTTCCTATTGACGGTTTAAATCCATTTTGCCCTCCGAAGACATTCTACTGCAGATCTCTGTATTTTCTATAACTTGCATACATTAAAGAACGTATTTCTGACACAACGTATCCGTAACAATGTCTGTTAAGCCAATAATTCATTTCTCATTCAGTTTATTAAGACAGCTTCACAATTACAGGGAATTTTAGCCCCATCCGGACTATAAGGTCGCGGGTTTGGGTCCCTGTTAACATACAAGCTATTTCTTTTTGAAACTTCATCCGTTTTATCTGCTGTGAATTGCAGCAAATAGGTTGTATTTTTCTGAAAGCGACTCATATTTTTTTTAACATTTTTAGGATGTATGTTTCTTTTTTTTAAATCGTTTTTAAGGATGCCTGGAATTCAAGACTTAAACTATAATTATCTGGTGATAAATTAAAAAAAGGGCTACCTTTTATCTGTTGAGACTGATCTATGTCATACGGCTCCCTTTGTAAACCCAAATATTGATCAAATAAAATTATCAAATATTGAAAATATTCTCAAAATAAAATTTTCAAATCGTAAAATTCTCAAATGTGCAGTTTAGAGGAGTAAAATTCTTAAATGCATATTTTATAGAATGAAATTTCTAAGTGATTTTTTAGAAACGTAAAATTTCGAAATAAATAGCCTTAAGGTGTAAAGAAAAGCACTTTCTGAACGCAGATTTATAGCAATAAATATCGCAATGTAAAGAGATAAGAAAAAAACGGATCTGTTTTTGCCTTTTAAACTTTAATTTTTTGCATTCTGAAGGAATTTAAAACAAAAAAGAAAAAAAGAAGCATAAAAAAAACGAAAAAAAAAATATTTTTTTTTTAAATTGTGAAATGATGTATGGAACAACTAAAAACTAATAAGCACATTAATCAAAATCCTAGTTTACTTTAAAGACGAAAAATTACTTTTTTTCGATCAATTAATCTGATTAAACGAAACCGTTTTCCTCCTATTCACCAGTATAATAAATTAATTTTGCCAGTGACACAATATATCAAAATTTTTTGACAGCTTTTAAACCAAAGGATGAAACCTTGCAATTTTACGTCATTTTTCGTCCTATGACGCGAAAGTGTAATGACTGATACTTGTCATTATCAAGCTTTCTTGAAATTAACTAGAAAGTTACATTTG
>QLNU02015003.1:138101101-138130295 GCA_006491805.2 Dysdera silvatica | reverse complement strand
TTATGCAGACCATGCTCTAAAAATTTGGCCGATATAATATTCGTAAGTGGGCGTACTTTTGCAAATTTATCAAATTTATCCAAATATACATTATCAGCACAATGCCAATTTGAAAATATCATTGAAAACCGGTTTCTCGATCAAGCACCAGCGATCAAAATTATTTCAAGCGTCAGGTGAGTTTTCCCAGTACATTCGCCTTCTACTCCCTTGACAATATCCACTTACAAGCAAAATTCAGGCTGCACACTTCATTTCTGACGTTTTGACATCACCAGTGAGATTTTTTTTCCTCAAATATTTATTTGCCTCAGTTGTCAACAATTCATAGACTTCGTCTGTAACGAATGGAAAAAACCACTGAATTGGAGACCTTTCTTGAGTAATGAGTCGTGGGTTTCCACATAGTGCCTTTTGGATAATGTATTCCTCCATTCTCTAAGTGAAAATTTTTCTTTAGTTTTCGGAATGGCTTTCTAGATTCACCTTCTTTGTCAGACTCTTCAACTCTAGGCAGTTGTAGTTTACTAGGTACTGTAGTTCAGTTTCGGTCCTCAGCAAAATATGATTATAATCAGGCCCCATTTACGGCACGGGCTTACGAGGCCCAGGCCCCCATTTTTTTTTTTTTTCAATATTCAAAAATTTTGACAAAAAAAAATTTTTTTTTCCCTTGGATTAAATTTTTTCACCCCTTCGTACGATCCATAAATTATTTGTTTGGGGCTGTTGACTATCCCAGTATCTTTCGTATGTCTTTACATGAAAAAAAAAAAGGTTTGACAATTTTCCGTTACGTTAAGTATTTGAAAATTTAATTTTTATAATCATTTTAATATTCGATTTGTATTTTTCGAATGGGGTGTTTAATCACCAATCCCCACCACCAAAAAAAAAAAAAAAACCCCTTGTGCATGGTCTTGGCTAGAAGCAGATGCTTTGCATATTTGCAGCGGCTACATCCAGTCTACTAGTTTTGCAATGAAACACTATAACGCCACTGCTCTAATTTACTTGTGATCATGGGGTTTATTAGGATATTTTCTGGGGAGAGGGGGTGTCGAACTTCGTTTGGGGGTGTCAAATTTACCTTCAAAATTTTAATTTTTTTTATAAAATGTACTTACCAGAAAAGAAACGAAATAAAATATTCAGTAGCAATGAAATAATTCATCCATATTTCCAAAAAATAAAAAAATATTAATAATAGTACGTTCATTTCTTTATTCGGAAGAAAACAAAATTCAAGCATTTCTTAGACATTTAGTCCATTCGCAGACGATTGATAATTTTTGAGGTGGCAGGATTTTACTTCCTGTGGTTCCTTTCCCCCCCTTGGTATCTTTATCCATATTTTTCTTCGAAAAATTGTTGCATATAAAAGATTATTACAATTTACATATGCAGAAAAAGTAAGGAAAAATAATTTGCGCAATGTTTTATTTCCTTTCTTGTAATTTGAATATTATAGCGAATATATGAACTATGCCCTGCATGAAAGCCTGCAAAATATGCATAACCTTCTGCAAAATAATATAAAATGCTATAACCCTGCAAAGGGTTGCTGGTATCTGTAGCTGGAAGGAGACCCACGAACGTATGTGACGATGTGTGGAACCGGCCGAACCAGTAACCAGTGTCCTACCCGCCTTCAAGTGGTGCGAAATTTCGGAGCTTTCTATTTATGTGGCAAGTGTGTTGCTGCACGGATGGAAAGGCGGAAGGGGAGGGCTAATTCACCAACCCGTCTAGCCAGCGTGGTGAAATGATGGCTAATTCCTCCATTATGTTGACACACCAGAAACCATGGCCCCTAGTCTCCAGGTGCTGGAGTGCTCCTGATCAAGGCAGCGGTCAGTGTGGCATGAAAGCAGGGGGTGCTAAGAATCACTGGAATGGCCCAGGCTGCCGTTTGTTATTGACCTTGGCTACGTTTAATGGACGATCCCTTGCTTCTGAAGCAAAACTTCAGGAATTGGAAGAGGAACTAGACAAGATCAAATGGGACATTGTAGGACTCAGTGAAATTAGAAGAAAAGGTGAAGAGTTGGTGGAACTGAAAAGCGGACATTTGTTTTACTATAGAGGAACGGAAACTGGAAGAACAAGTGGTGTTGGCTTCTTAATCAACAAAAGAATTAAAGACTGTCTTCTGGAAGTTGAAAGTACATCAGATCGAGCAGCGAGGCTTGTTGTTCAACTAACCCAGCGATACCAACTTCAAATAGTACAGGTATATGCACCAACATCAAGCCATACCGACGAAGAGGTTGAAGAATTTTATGAAGAAATCAAAGAGTTACACACCAAAGGGAAACAACATATCAAGCTCATCATGGGGGATTTCAATGCAAGAATTGGACAACAGGAACAAGGAGAGACATCGGTTGGTAAATACGGATATGGGGAAAGGAATGAACGTGGCGATCAACTCATCGAATTTGGCCGCTTTCGGAACCTTAGCACTGCGAATTTATTTTTGAAGAACCGCAAAGAAATGGACATGGAAACACCCAAATGGGGAATCCATGAATTGACTATATCCTGGCAAACAAGAAATCAATTATTGAAGATTGCAGTGTACTGAACAGATTTAATACTGGAAGTGATCATCGAATGGTGAGATGTAAAGTGCACTTAAATACTAAATTAGAACGACAGAAGCTCATTAGGAAACAAGTAAGTAAGAGGGTGGATCTAATGAAACTGAAAGTAAATACCGAGGCATTCAAGTTGGAATTAAAAAATCGCTTTTCTGCACTGGAAGGACTTATTGATGAAAGTGATATCTCAGAAGCAAATGAAAACATTGTTAAGACAATAGTTGAAACTGCTGGGGAAATTGGTGGTGTAACCTGTAAAAAGCACAATAGCAAATTATCTGAGAAGACGAAACAGCTCATGAAAAGGCGAAGAGATATGAAGGTGGACAATCGAAATACCAGTTCCAGGATTGAGTACATAGAACTTTGTAAAACTCTGCGCAAAAGCATGAAAGAAGACATAAGAAAATTCAACTGTGAGCTAGTAAGGAAAGCCATTGAAAATAACAAGAGCCTTAGGGTTGTTAAAGGAAGTTTATCTGTTGGGAAGAAACACATCATTGCATTAAAAGGAGAGGATGGCACCGTAACAAGAAATAGGGAAGAAATACTTAGAAGAGTTGAAGAATTCTACAAAAAACTATATGAAAGTAACAGTGAATTAAACGAAGACACTGAAATAGTCGAAGGAACAGCTCCTAAAATCTTAAAAGAAGAAGTTTCATTTGCAATAAAAAATATGAAGAAAGGAAGAGCCCCTGGTGATGATGGTATTACATTAGATATCCTAAAAGAAGCTGGAGAATATGTAGAAGACATACTTGCAAAATTCTTTACCAAATGTCTTAACAGCGGTAACATACCAAACCAATGGGATTCTGCAACAGTAATTCTTTTGCATAAAAAAGGTGATAAAGAGGATTTGAAAAATTACCGACCAATTAGCTTGTTACCTGCTATTTATAAAATCTTCACAAAAGTTCTAACACATCGCCTGCAGAAAAAATTAGATGCAGCTCAACCAAGAGAACAAGCTGGATTTCGAAGAGGATTCAGTACAGTGGACCATATTCAAGTATTAAGAGAATTAGTGAAAAGAACATGAACTTCCATTGTGTGTTGCATTTATTGATATGAGAGGCCTTTGACTCTCTCTAAAAACATCAACGGTCACATCAACTCTTTAAGATCAACAGACATTGGAGATGTACATTGACATGGTGAAATGTGTGTATAAAAATGCAAGTGCAAAATTTCGGTTACATAAAGATACCAAAACTATCAAACTTGGTAAAGGTGTGAGGCAGGGAGATACCATTTCTCCAAAACTTTTTACTTCTGCTTTACAGATGATTTTTCAGCTGATAAATTGGAATAACAAGGGAATAAAAATAAATGGTGAATATTTAAATCATCTGCGGTTTGCTGATGACATTGTTATTTTTTCAACGGACCCATTGGAACTCCAAGACATGGTACAAGAGCTCTCAACTAGAAGTGAAGAAGTTGGACTCAAGATGAACCTACAAAAAACTAAGATCATGTTCAATAATTTTGTAGAGGAAACAAAAATACAAGTTGACAACACTGAGCTAGAAATTGCTGATTCATATATTTACCTTGGCCAGCTGATTTCAATGGATGGCAACATTATGAAAGAACTCAACAGACGTATTAAACTTGGCTGGAGTGCATTTGGAAGAAACAGTTTTATCCTGAAGGGGAAATTGCCTTTATGTCTAAAAAGAAAAGTCTTCAACCAGTGTGTATTGCCAGTCCTCTCTTATGGATCAGAGACATGGAGTCTAACAGTTGGAGCAATACGAAAGTTACAGACAACGCAAAGGAGCATGGAGAGGTGCATGCTTGGAATAACTAGGAGAGATCGAAAAAGAAACACTTGGGTGAGAGAGCAAACTAGAGTAGAGGACATCATTGTTAAAGTAAAAGGACTGAAATGGCGATGGGCTGGGCATATTGCAAGAAGAACTGATCAACGATGGACAACAGAAATTCTGAACTGGATTCCAAGAGACCACCGAAGACCTAGAAAACGTCCTCAAACTAGATGGGTGGATGAAATAAGAAAAGAGGTTGGGGTGACGTGGAAACGAATGGCCCAGGATAGACTTGTGTGGAAAGCATTTGGAGAGACCTTCATCCAGCAGTGGATAGATAATGGTTGAATATGATGATGATGATATATATATATATAATAACCAACGGTTTTGCTTTCGCGATGAATACTCCACCACCCGCCAAATTTTTAGGCTTACTGAGGCTGCTTAAAGATGTTTTAATGAAACGCAATTCATGCTTACTTTGTGTTTAGATGTGGCCAAGGCGTATGATTCTTTGTGTCACGAGGAACTGACTCGTTTACTAACTAATTTTTTACAATTTCCATCATGCAGTCATCCACATTATTCATTCTTACCTCTTAAACCGCTATTTTCAGGTTAAAATAAAAAACGTCATTGTTTCTAGCACTAGTCCAACCAGAGCAAGCGTTCCACAAGGCGGAATATTCAGTGCTGAATCGTTTGCTATCTTTTTCACTGATTTCCCTAACCATGAAGACATTAACATTGCCCTATATGTTGATGACCTTACTATATTTTCTTCCAATAAAAACATTCGTCATGCCACTGGTGATATTCAAACTTACACCAATTCTCTTATCAGATGGCTTAACCTATGGAGGAATCGCAAAAATCCAGAAAAAACATGACCAATCATTTTCACACGCAGACTTAAACTAGACGTTCATGACAATATTCACATCCTCCACAAGTCCAGTTCCTGGTCTAACAATATTGTTTATCTTATACTCACTCTCGGTATGCGTCTCGCCTTCAAATTACACTTCTAAAACACTAAAAATAAAGCCATGTCCGCAATTATCATCCAATAAGCTCCTTGGCTTCAATCCTTCTCTCCCTGTATACTTTATAGGCTTCTATTTCACAAAATTATCATTCCATCTATTCTCACATACGCCTGGCCTGCCTGGCGCTACATTTATTAAATCCCTGTAACGTTTCGAAAACAAACAAATTATCCGCATTTTAGAAACTCCCTGTTTTGCAAGAAACAGGATCTTTTGTTGATGCAGGTCTTGATCTTATCACACACATGATTTATAATTTCGCTGTAGATCATTTTGATAACTTTGACTTATTTCATACTCCATTTATTACGGGAGCCAGCAACTCAAGACTCTATCCTCCAAATAATTACAGAGACACCTTCCAAACATTTAAAATTTGTCCCCAATATCCCCTCACAAATTTTGAGGCCCCATATTATTTTTCCACTTAACCTTTGTTTTCATAATGTATCACGTTATTTTTTCACTCTTGGATACTCACTTCGCCTTTCTACCCAACAAATTAGTTTCAATTCTAAGTGTTTTTTTTTTTTTATCAATATGTCCCAAGACATCCCGATTGTCATTCTTAACCGCAAAATTCTGCGTATTTTCTAGCATGCTCAATGGTCCCAGCTCACGAGGGATTTCCAACGTATTATCCCTGTGAAGGGTAATAATATCTTACATCCTAATATACGGAGAAAAATGCGTTTGTTCTTGTCCTCGTTCATTTAGTTGATCAAGATAATTCGGGCTAAACGTGGGGACCCTGGTTCGCATCCAGGATGAGGATGGAACCTCTTTTTCTCCAAATATAAAAAAAACAACTCTTGTTTGAGTCACATAAACGTGGGTGGCAAAAATTATTGTACAAGGGATTTCCAAGTTGTACTCTGCTTCGATTCCTTCCAATGATTTCAATCATTGCTCAGTGGCGGACTAAGCGGTTGGGGGACCTGGCGGCCGCCCGAGACCCCCAATCTCCAAGAGGTCCCGAGCTCGAAAGATTCCTGGTTAAAAACTGTTACAACACAAAAAGCGAAAAAAGCAATATTTAACGTTATTCACGTATTCTACATATATAAGAACAGAACCATTCTTTTATTCAATGAAAGCTAATTAAAAATCATATTAGTTCAACAATGGGTGCCATAGCGATTAAATGCTACTCTCATAAGTGTAGTGTCGTCATGTATAATTACATAAGCGGAATGAGACTTAAATAAAATAAAATTATAATGGAGGAAACCATGTTCTAAATAACACCATTTTTCTTATAAAAAGCTGAGGAGAAGAACGACTTTGATTTTACATCTACGCTCGAGCCTTAATACTTACCACGTATATATCATCATCATCATATTCAACCGTTATCTATCCACTGCTGGACGAAGGGCTCTCCAATTATTTTCCACACAAGTCTATCCTGAGCAATTCGCTTCCATGTCACCCCAACCTGTTTTCTTATCTCATCCTTTTTAAAAAAATTCTAGCATTTTAGAGACCTTCAAAATCATTCCAACAAGAAGGTTTCGAGTTCGAGTCCCCACATACGCTTGAGCTTCTTTTTTTTTTCAAACTTTATCCGATTTTCCAGCCGTAAATTTCAGTAAGTGGATCATATTCTTCTTAACGCGATGCATATTTTGTAACAATTTTAATAAAATTTCATTTTTAAACCGTTTCTGAAGATATCTGAAATCCACTATTTTATTACCAATTCTCTAACCAAAAATTCTTTAATGAAAAAGCTCCCTTTTTTCTTTCTGCGCTAAAAACGTATTTTTGTATAATATTTAAATATTATATTCGAATTTTAAACAGTATGGAAACCATTATAAAATTGAGAAAAAAGCTTTCCTTAATAATGTTTGAAATCCAATTTTCCCACCTAAGAATTCCACTTCAAACCTGTGGGTTTTTTCACAACTGCCTAAATTGAAGGATATTTTTTACTTTCTACACACATAAGAGAAATTCTCTTAAGCAAATGGTTCATTTCTCATTAATCTTTTAGGAAATCTCTAGCATGACAATGACTTTTAACACCTTTCGAAGCTCCAAGTCCCGGGTTCAAATCTCCGTGCTCGCACAAGCTACATTTTAATATTTTTGAAACTTCATCTATTTTAACAATCCTAATTTACATAAAATATATATTGTATATTTCTGAACGCGTTGCATACTTTTTCACATTTTTAAGAAGGTTATTTCATTTTTAAGTCCCTTTTCAAAAATATTTGAACTTCGCGACTTGAGTTATTATACTCTTTTAACAACTAGAAGGAAGATGCTATTTCACGCCCGGGAGGTTTGAAAAATAAAGCATTTCCTTATTTGCTATATGAATATTTAACTTACCGTTCTAAACAGAGGGAACGCTATTCTAAATCTAATAAAATAATCCTTTCCTATTGACGGTTTAAATCCATTTTGCCCTCCGAAGACATTCTACTGCAGATCTCTGTATTTTCTATAACTTGCATACATTAAAGAACGTATTTCTGACACAACGTATCCGTAACAATGTCTGTTAAGCCAATAATTCATTTCTCATTCAGTTTATTAAGACAGCTTCACAATTACAGGGAATTTTAGCCCCATCCGGACTATAAGGTCGCGGGTTTGGGTCCCTGTTAACATACAAGCTATTTCTTTTTGAAACTTCATCCGTTTTATCTGCTGTGAATTGCAGCAAATAGGTTGTATTTTTCTGAAAGCGACTCATATTTTTTTTAACATTTTTAGGATGTATGTTTCTTTTTTTTAAATCGTTTTTAAGGATGCCTGGAATTCAAGACTTAAACTATAATTATCTGGTGATAAATTAAAAAAAGGGCTACCTTTTATCTGTTGAGACTGATCTATGTCATACGGCTCCCTTTGTAAACCCAAATATTGATCAAATAAAATTATCAAATATTGAAAATATTCTCAAAATAAAATTTTCAAATCGTAAAATTCTCAAATGTGCAGTTTAGAGGAGTAAAATTCTTAAATGCATATTTTATAGAATGAAATTTCTAAGTGATTTTTTAGAAACGTAAAATTTCGAAATAAATAGCCTTAAGGTGTAAAGAAAAGCACTTTCTGAACGCAGATTTATAGCAATAAATATCGCAATGTAAAGAGATAAGAAAAAAACGGATCTGTTTTTGCCTTTTAAACTTTAATTTTTTGCATTCTGAAGGAATTTAAAACAAAAAAGAAAAAAAGAAGCATAAAAAAAACGAAAAAAAAAATATTTTTTTTTTAAATTGTGAAATGATGTATGGAACAACTAAAAACTAATAAGCACATTAATCAAAATCCTAGTTTACTTTAAAGACGAAAAATTACTTTTTTTCGATCAATTAATCTGATTAAACGAAACCGTTTTCCTCCTATTCACCAGTATAATAAATTAATTTTGCCAGTGACACAATATATCAAAATTTTTTGACAGCTTTTAAACCAAAGGATGAAACCTTGCAATTTTACGTCATTTTTCGTCCTATGACGCGAAAGTGTAATGACTGATACTTGTCATTATCAAGCTTTCTTGAAATTAACTAGAAAGTTACATTTGGAGCGACTTTACATTTCTCTCATTAAGTACAGATCTATTACATCAACATAATCTAAACTTAATAATGTAATGAAAGGGAATTAACGGGAAGCATCATTAAAAAATGTGTCAATTACTTATTAAAAATCTGCTGAATGGGGGAAGGTACCTAGAATTGCCAGTAAATGTTGGTACGTCAAAATATGTTTGCAATTTTTTTCGCCTCACGTCCGGAAACTATATTTCTAAAATTTGGAAACTTACGGGACAAAAACTAGAAGAAAAAAAAATTCTTATCGAACGTGCCGGGTTTTTGAAAATAAATTTAAGTATTGACTTGGCCGTTAAATTTTGTTCATGGAAGGGCCTTAACCGATTTTACTATTCTAGTTTTCGCCCTGAAACGGAATTGACAAATGTTTTGGAAAGAAAAACAGAAATTTGTTTCATATTTACACGACAATTTCCATGCGACTTATATTAAAAAGAAATCTTGGTACCATTTCTGTTAGGAGCATTTTGTATTAGACTGCACGGCCCCAAATGGTCCTAAGGCCAAGAATGGGCATTCGACAAAAAATTATATTAAAATATTAGCTGAATATTTTCATTTTATTTTATATGAAATACATTTAATTGCTATTTTTAATTGATTAGTATAACTTTGCAATTCTCAAAACTAGTAAAATTTCATGCTTTCTGTAAAGTTTGTTTATACTTATTACGTTTTGATGTTCAGATTTACATAGCACATGCTAATCAATCTTATATATACGTGTTTATTAAATTGTACATACAGAACATGCTTATCAATGAGCAGTTAAACTTACATTATACTTAATAATTTTCGACACCCACGTTTAAGTTCGCACTAGAGTTTCATTTTTTTAGTGTTAGCCCCGAGAAGGGCAATAATGTCTTACAACCTTATATAAAGAGATATGGGGCGTTTTTCCTGCCCCCGAAGGCCTAGCCGTTAAGGAATTCCGGGCTCAACGGAAAGACGCTGTTTCGACTCTAGGTCGGGGACGTCGTCTCTATTTCTCTTACACCTTAAAAAAACTTTAGCTTGAGCTTAAACGTGGGTGTTGAAAATTATTAAGCGTAATAAATTCCCTCGAGAAAAACATTACAAAAAACTCGCCCCGTTACTTTGTGTATTGCCCATTATTCGGTGATTGTGTTAGCTCTTAGAAAGATAATATCTTACAAACTTACATTCATTACCATACATCACATATAGAACAAAGTTAATAAAGCTTGGTGGCTTTGTGTGTTGACCATTATTTGGCAATTGTGTTATCCCTGAGAAGGGTAATAATACCTTAAAACCTTACATGCTGAGGAAGGAAGCGTCGTCCCTGTCCTCCATGTCCTAGCGGTTAAAACACTCCGGTTAAGGTTCAAAGGAAAGCCTTAATTGGAATCTAGGTCGTGGACGGTGTTTATTTTTTTTTTCTATAACAAAAAAGCGCTAATTTAAGCCAAAACAACGTGAGTGTCGGAATTATTACTCATGTTAAATTCTCACACGAAAAAACACAAAAAAGGGAGGGAGCCTAATTTGACTCAGGGTCGAGGACAGAGCCCCTTTGCTGCTGCATTTAAAAGCTCTAATTTGAGCTCAAGCGAGGATGTATAAAATTAATACATGTAAAATTAAAAAAATTGAATAGTATTAATATCTTAAAATAGAGTTCAATGATTACTAACTTCTTTAAAGTAACTATCTAACACTTAATGCCTCAAAGACTAAATGACTCCTTTTTACCGAACAAACATTTTGATATCAGTATAAATAATGGAGATTTTATTTCCTCAAAATACAAACTTCCTTCATGTAACTTTTCAGTCCAAACTAAAAAAGAATATTCACATTAAGAATATCTGTACTAAAATTGGTAAAAATATTCGAGTGGATTGAAACTTCAGCCGTTACATAACCGCTTCAAATCATCCTAAACCTCACTACCCAATGATTTTTTATTTTCTTTATTATTTCCTTCAAATCCGTAAAAACACTTCCACATCTAATCTCACTATATTTATTAGAGTTAAGAAAAATACCCCCTAAATTATCAAGCCCATTCTTCCAGAACTGCTGGAATAGCTTACAATCACCAAACATTATTTACACAAAATCATTTGCCTACAAAACTTCCATCTTCACTTTTAACATAATACAAAAAGACATTTATTTTGACCTAATTTCATTACATATTCCTGAGCGAACTCACTTTTAAAGAAGCCTTAACAATCAAATACAATTGTGCTCACAGACCAAACTTGGATTCTCACATATCTATTGCCTTGGCTCTAGGGTGTCGAATCATTTTCCTAACTCACTTAAATCTGTTTCATTATTATTAATACCAGATAATTGCGAGATCTTCCTTTTTAAACAGACTATCGGTGACGTTAGTCCTACAATCTTTGTAAGCATAAGTTGAAATGCTTATCACTTGCACAACCCATAATATTTTACCTTTCATATAAATTTCGCGTTCGTTGCATGCCGCTTGCAAGGTGTAGCAAATTTAATGGCCAGTAGTGTATGTATGTGTGCGTGTGTATGCGTGCCTGCGTGTGCCCGCGCATTAGGGTGGAGTGAAACAAGTGAATTTTTAATTTGTTTTTATTTTAAAATCCAATACCGCGGAAAAGTTGTCTTATACGCTGCATAGTATTGTGGTAAAATTTGGTTGGATCTGGTTAATATCTTCTGCCTTGCCGATAACTTTGAATATTCCATATTTTTGCGTTTTTTGATGGTATTGGCTTGGAAGTAGGAAATTCTACAATAGGCTTCTTTTATAGTCAGAATAATTTTATATGTTAATATGTAATTAACCATATTTTAACTCTAATGACTTAATTACTAATTTTAGTAATGTAATTACTAAGTTTAATAATTTGATAATACGAATAATACAGATTTAGTCAAATGCATGAACTAAAAGATGAATCACATTTGCAGGCTGAAATATGAAAAGTGTGTTCCTACCTCCTTCTTCAAAGCTCTGAATCTTGGCGTTGTATGTTTTATTGTTTCATTTGCCTTTAAATGGTTTCATAAGCTTCATATATTTTGTATGCTTGCAAGAGTTGTAAAATTCTGTTATGGGAAGCTGTAGGAATGGATGCTTTATGCCAAATTTGTTGTAACTTACCTGCCACTTACTTGGCTATTTCAGCAAACGTTGGCTCCTCTCGGCTTAACTTCTAATTGAACCTTGTCCATGCACAAATTTTCATAACTTGTCAAAGTTTGGCAGCATAGTTTCACTTAATTGCGATGGTGTTTCGAACACGGGTCATCTCACTTCGCAATTCGTTTGATTTCACTATCACTCATAGGCGCACGCAAAAAGTTCATAAGGGGGGTTTGTAGGCTCAATGAGGTTACAGAGCTACAACTCACATATTCCTATGTTAAATATACAAAATTTCATTGCAATGGGGGGTTACAACCCCCATCAGCACTTCCCTGTGCGTATACCAGTGTGTGCGCATTCCAGTGCCAACATTTAACACTTGAAAATAAACGAAATGTAAAATGAAAATAAACGAAATTCCAACGAAGATAAATAGTCGCAGCTAATTATTTCACTCTTTGCCTTAATGGACAACAATATAATACTTATTTATGCAAGGTATTTACAATATGAATTTACGAGTAACCAGTGGCGGTTCAAGGATAGGGTCGGGAGCCATGCCGCTCCCATAAAATATAACTGGATTTTATTATATTGCTTATGTGCATTGCCTCCTCTGGCGGCGCCCGTGCACATGGCAGGAATTTACGCCCCGCCATTTTTATCTAGAATCGCTACCTCCAGTAACTAATTAACCGTCTAAACACTTGAGTTTTTCAATAAATTCGACGACGTTGTGGAGGCAGATGAAATTATCAGAATCCAAAGATATTTCAGAGCATTAATAAATAATACATCAGGTTGCTTTCGCACGTTATTAGATCTAATCATCACAATTTTTATTTCTGAAAATAAATTGTATAATTAATTTAAACTCCATATTTTTTACAAGTTTCAACGTCGTTGGGGAGGCAAAAAAAATTTCCAAAAATTAAAAAAGTGTGTATATATATATATATATATATATAGGAATTCTAACTAACACCAGAGGCAACTTTTGCACACTATTGGATTTAAAATTTTCATTTTTTCACTTTACCCTAGTGTGCATGCATGCCCATGCACACTGTGCTTCCGTATGTCTGCGCGCGCATGTGTATGTGTGTGTGCTTGCGTGATTGCGTGCGTAGAACGTTGCGTCATTTTTAAAGTAATGGCCACCTAGGCGCATTGCTTCACTTTCTTTTGTTGTTCGTATGTTGAGATAGAACTGTGTTAAACTGAGTGTAAACGGTTTATAAGCATTCTCTAATGGTAGTTGGCCATGTAATCTTATGGGCATCATTACACTCGGCAGAACTGTCTTCCACGAGATAATGTGCCTTTCTACACTTGGTAAAACTAAAATAACATCTATTGTGACAAAGGTGCGTGCTGAAGAAAATCTTTCCCAGTATAAGCACACACACAATAGAAGTTTAATGTCAGGCTGAAATGTTGAATCTCTTGAGCATGAAGATATGGTTGTTTCTCGTAAAGTATTTATAGGAGTGGAAGCCTGCTCTATGGTTTATTCATAATTTGTGTTGTATTAGTTGGTGATATATATGATATATATTTGATCTCAATTCGGAAGTACATTTTCACGGACCTTTCAATAAATACGAATTAGTATTTCGAATACAAAATTCTGCAGTTTATACCGATTCCCATTAATAAAATATCTGCTATATAGGTTCATATTAAAGTTCATATAAATAGCAACATACACATACTTACATACTGAATGATGTATATAATAATATCGTGGGCATTCCTAATGCTCTACTAGAATTCGTGTCGCGGCGGTCTTGTATTCTTTCCTCTCTTCTTTATATGTGATTTTTGAATTTATATACATTTGTACTTACGATTGATTTGGTAATATTAGATAATACAATACTAACAAAGAAAAGAATGACATCTCTGTGCCTGGAGAGATCCGAACGCACAGCTGCTTGGAAACCAGTCAAGTAGCCCAATGAATGAGGGCATTTGATTAGTTGTCAAGGGGTTGTGGGTTCGACTCATACCAGGCGCAGGAAAATCATTATTCTCTTGGTGAGTAATTTACAAGAGTTATCCATAAAATAACGACCGTTTGCTTGCAATATCTTAAAATATTTTATTCTGACAAACGATTTCCCTTGTGTAAATGAACCTTACTTTACTTCTCCGCATAGTCAGATCCTACATTTAAGCATTTGTTATGTCTGCCCACGCGCTTTGGAATCCCCCGTGTCGCACTCGACAAGTCATTCTGTCTATAGGCGTAACTTGTGGGGGGAAGGGTAAAAAACAAAAGACCCAAAATGGTACTGAAAAAAAGTACGATTTTGCCTCTTTTCTAAAAAAATTGGGGGCAATTGCCCACCTTGCCCTCGCCAGATTACGCCTACGATTTTTCCAGTCGATTAAGCCAGTTTTTCAGAGCATTCTTGACGTCTTCACCACTTCCTAAACATTCTTCATCCTCCGCTTAGAAAAACCGTATCAGAAGATCTTGAGTACCACAAAATGTGTGCATGATGAGTTTCCCAGCAATTGACTGCTCAACGCAAAAGAAAGAGAATGGGTTTAGCACTGACATTTTTATTCTGGATTTAGTAGACTCAAACCTGTTGGATACATTTAGACAGGAGCTTTTTCAACAGCCACCTCATATTCCGGACCTCGTTCTAGATGACTTTCACCTCTTCACTAGGTTGAAAGAGTTACTGGGAAGAAAATACTTTAAAATGATGAAGACGTCAAGAATAAGGTGCATAACTGGCTTAGTGGACTGGGGGTAGCCGAGTACGACGAGGGGATTCTAACGTGAATAGATATGACAACTACTTAAATGAAGGAGGTGATTATGTGGCGAAAATTAATGTTCAGTTTTATAAGCGAAATAAATCATTAAATAATTTTCTTTTAATTTATACAGACAAACCTGTTAGTACCTGGATGACCTTTGAATCATCTTGGATTACGTACACTTGGAAAGAAGTGAAAAATTACTTTCGTGTCTAAACAAAGGGTTTTTCAATCAGTGTGCATTAATAATTCCTTCTCATGGATGAACAAATATATAATGGTTATATCTTTTTCTAAATTCCAGTATTAACCATTCCGTGGCTATTCGAAATCCGAATTTGTACAGCTGTTGCTCTGGTTTCTGTATTGATCTGCTACAGAAATTTGCCCAGGATTTGAAATTTTCTTACGACTTGTACAGGGTAGAAGATGAAAAATGGGGAGCTCTAAGTGTAAGTAATTTTTTAATTTTCAATTCGTTGTTATTTGATATTTACTAGGGAAACATGCCAAGTGTGAGTCGCCAATTTAGACAAAAATCACCTCATTCGAAATCTTGCCCCGAGGAGTAAAAAGTCCGTGCAACAGCAACCCTTTGCTGCTCAACCATTTTCGAGACACGGGCGAATTTTGGTAATGCAACAGAGTGCTGAAAACGGTAGTTATGATAATAAAGACAGCCCAAGATCCACACTAACCTCTCTGAAAGTAAAAATTTATATCTGGAGAAACATTTGAGTTAATAAGCCCATATTTTAAGTTTAATCACAGGCTTTAATAGGAATTTTTTTGACGTATAAATATGTTATTCGTTTTTTGAGCATTAAAGTGATTCTTCTACTTGAATATACGGCATATTAAAGTCGCCTTTACGTAATACTACTCCTGTATACAGCTTTGTTTATAGGTAAAATATCATCCTTAAATGCTATTGTTCCTGCATACAGATACCTATGCAGGAGCAGTAGTAGGCAGAGGCAACTTTTGGTATATGTATTGATGTAGGTGAATCCCCTTCAATGGACGAAAAGCTAATAATTTGATTATACGTCAAAAAATCCCCATTACTGCTTGTGATTAAGCTCAAAATGTGGGATTATTAACTCAAATAGTTCTCCAAATCTAAATTTTTTAAAAGCTGTAGTTTGAACTCAAAATGTAGGCAGGGGCGGATTTATGGGGCGGGGTGATAATGATCCCTTGAAAGAAAATTTAACATTGACAAGATGAAAGGTAAAGAGGTAAGAGGCAAGGTCCAATGAGGTATCCTTTCCAAAAATCAAGTTATTAATCGCCCTCCCCCCCCGCTTGAATGATCTCTAAATCCGCCCTAATCGTGGCTGTCAGAAATGATTCATAGTTAATTTCCCACGAAAAAATTTCCCAAAACCAGGCAACGGTGGCTTTATGTGTTGACCATTTGGACATTGTGTTAGCCCTGCGAAGGGTAATAATATCCTATAATAAGAGAGATTATTGTTATTCTTACCTTTTGTTTGTTAACTTTTGTTTTGTTTTCTTTTTTTTTTTTTTGCATTGCGGAAATTTGTTCATATCTTGGAAATGGTTGAGCTACGATGGATAGTTACCTTGATTTTTTCACTCCCCGCAGTAAGACGTTTTGAACGATATCACCTTTGTCAAAATTGGTGACCCACAGTTGGTATACATCCCTAGTAAGAATTGATATTTAAAAATTCTATTAGCTCATTCCCGCGAAATTCCTATGGTAAAAATTTTCTATTTCTGAAATTAAAAATACTACGCTTCTTGGATAGGAGTAATGTAAATTTACATATGCAAAACAGGTGCAAAGCAAATTAACGTATGCATAACAGGTGCAAATTAAATTAACGTATGCATAACAGGTGCAAAATAAATTAATGTGCAATAAACTACATTTATTGAAATGTAGATTGACAGAATATAGTCTAATGTTAAAGCAGTTTACCTTTACAAAGATTGAGTAAGGCTATGCTTTAAAAGAGAAAATGGTCGTGTTTTAGATTAATTCCTTTTCAGCCATTTCAATTAATTGCTAATTATTACTATTACTTAATACAAGTCAATAGTGAGTTGTCAAAGTAAGAAGAATATACATATATTAGTACTTTTTCGTACAAGCACTAAAACCGTATTATCACATATTTTCATCGTTCAATTTGCTATCTACTCTTTTTTTTCATACAAACACTCAACGAAAGCACATAATACATTATCATCGCTGTTACTGTTTAATTGGGTGTCCACTGATCCGTCGGCTATCAAATAATCAGTCAACCAATAACCTTCTATCATGGTCTTAACACATCATTATCGTTCAAATTTCTAGCTAATGATTTTTCACCCAAACACTCAACCATAGCATGATATATTATTATTATTGTTCAATTTGCTGTCCAAAAAATTCGTCGATTGTCCAATAATTTTTCTCACAAACACATAACGGTAGCATGACATATTATTATTATTATTATTATTATTGAATTTGCTACCCAATAATGAATAATGCTTTGGCATCTACGTTTACGAAGCTCAAATCAGGCCTGTTTTGTAAAGAAAAAAACAATATACCATCTTTTCCCAGAGTTGAATCAGGGCCTCACTCGCTCCTTCCCCATCCCCGTAAGGACCAGAGTGCTGACCAACTAGACAACCGAGACACAAGGACGATGCTCCCTTTTTCGTATTTACAGTTAATATGATATTTTTATTCGCAGGAATAACACAGTTATTAATTTCTCCACGAAAAATCATACAAACTTGCTTCGATGTCGCTGCTTTTCTGCGTCGACCAATATTTAGCAGTTGCGTTATCTTTGCGTAGGGTGACTATATCCTATAAATTTGAAATGCGAAGGATAAAAAACATTGTTCCAGGTTCCGGAGTCCAATCAGTTTTGGAATTCCGGTTCCAACTCCGACCGGAAAGGTGTTTCCTTTTTTTTTCACAAAGCATTTCTGGGTTGAGCTTTGTGAACGTGAGTACCAAAGCATTATCCATCGTTAATACTCCCATGAAAAGACATGAAAAACTTGCCAGAGTGGCGCTGTATGTAGAAGAATATTTGCAGTTGTGTTGTACCTGAAAAAGATAATCGTACCCTGCAAACTTAGCTGCATAATGCTTTGTCGACTTTCAATTTATTCATGCATCATCATAATAAATATAAACTTTAATAAAATATTAACTTAACAAATTTACATCGTATTTTTTAAAATACATCTTTTTCCAATAGGGACAAAGTCCCTATTGTTCGATTTCTATTCTTATCCTCTCTATTTGCTATGCTTTAAGATAGTTAAAAATGCCATAATGTCCTAAATTTTAGACAGATTGTTGGAATAGTCTTCCATTGTTTTTCAATTCTATTCCAGCAAATGATTGTTTTTTCACAAAACTATCTAATAGAGAATACGTTGTGTAAAATATAATAATCTCCCTCAGACGTTGGAAATAACTTCTCATAATAATATTTTCAACTGTATTTGAAAGCACATAGATATTTAGGATTCTTTTGCATTGTGAGATACAATGAGAATTAATTTGAATACTTACAATTTTTGGACATAAATGTTAACACACTTTTGCCACGATGTTTTGGAATGATTTTTTCTGCATATTTTTAAAAATTATTAGTTATTATACAATTTATTTGTTATTTTGCAGCAATAATATGACCAGGAATGGCCAAAATACGAAAGTTAATAGAAATTAACAGCTCAGCTTCTCAGAATTTAAGTACAATTATTGCGTCCTCGTTCATTGAAATTTTGGTTTTCTACTGAAGTTAATGAATTCTCGGCAACGGCCATCGGAGTATGGAAAAATGCGATTAGGTATACGGATTTAAATTTTCATTGAAAAAGGACTTGCGTTCCGCATTTAATTAAGTGCAATTGCCGGAAATATTCACGTCTGTTAACAATTATTTTGTACGATTCCATTTGCGTTGCTGCATAATGCGCAATTACATATTGCGTATACAATATTACAATTGCATATTGTGTATACTATGTTAAATTGAATATAATCCGCATACAATTGCATATTGTGTATATAATATTACAATTTCATATAATCCGCATGCATATTGCGTATGCAATGTTGCTATTGAATATTGCAATTGCATATTGTGTATTCAATGTTACAATTGCATACTGCGCATTCAATGTTACAATTACATATTGCATATACAAGACTGTGGAATTGCTTCGTTAAAATTAGGGAAAAGAAGGTGCTTAACACATAACGTCTTTTAAAATGAAATTTGATGATAATTTTGCTAAAATAAGTGATGCAAGTTTGCTTAACTAAAATTTCTATTAAAAGATGATTAATAAAAATAACTATTTAAAACACAATGAAAAATTTTCAGAGATGGTGCAAACGCCATTTAGTAATTCCCCTACCTAAAAAAAAAAAAAGAGAATGGTGGCTGTGATGGAATGCGCACTCGGGATTGACGCGAATACGTTCCCCACCCAACGTCGTTTGCAGCAGGGGAGTTCAATAGAACTCATAAATGGATTGTTACATTTATTGTTACACAGAAACCAGTTGATCTCGCTGCTGACGTAAGCACTTTTGGGTGCCCTGTGCCTCCTGACTATCTAATTCACTGACGATGGCATATCCCTGGATAGTTGCTGAGACACCCTTTCCAATACTATACGTCTTCTATATTTCATGTTGGCATTTGTGGGAGCTTGGGCCAACATCGTGAAATTTTTACAATTTTGTTTTTCTATTTAACATTTTTTCAGGCCCTAAAATTGGTTTAATATTATGGAATGAACATGGAGCCCGTAGATCTTATCGAGATCTATCATTTGAAGAAAAATTCAATTCAAAGAATCAATTCATCAAAACTAGGCCCCGCTAGCTGCTCGAAGTTATGAGTTATAGTGATTGTAAATTTCCGCGGACGCCCGCTGTAACCGCTGAGCGTCGAGACCCATCTATCACGTACTGCGCATGTACGGCGGTGACACGATGTTGTGGGGGTATGCCCATGGCGGCGCAACGGAAGCCGCATTGGCTCGCCGCAACCTTGATCCCCTGCCGACCTTCACATGTTTGCATACCCTGAGCCTCCTGATCCTCTCAGCCACTGACAATGATATATCCTTGAATAGCTGCTGAGACGCTTTTTTGAATGATATGCGCTTTCCATATTTCCTGACGGAATTTGCGAAGTTTTGGCCGACAGTGTGAACACATTTTTTTTTTCTTGTTCTAATTTTTTCACGCTCTAAAATTGATTCATTGTTCTTATTGCACATGAAACGCGTTAATCCAATCGAGATAATCGTTTGAGATGAAAACCAGCAACGCAGCTGCTCAGAGTCATGAGCTATACTGATTGGAAAATTCCGAGGAAGCCCAAAACGTCTAGTTTGCGTGGAGCCCCACCCACCCATCGTAAATTATGCATGCGGTGAAATGATTCATATTTTAGCTGCAATGTAACTATATATCCGTTAGAACGATAACAAAACCATTCCAGTCGGACTTATAATTTCGGGTTAATTCAGTAGCTTTGGATATACGTGCAAACATTACATCAAGATTTCTTAGATGTCATTCAGTATTTGAATGGGTTTAGAGATTTACTCACGTCAAAATGTAAAAGTAAGCATAAACTCTAATTTCATAAAATTGTACCATTGCAATCATGTTTCCCCCCCCCCTCTTTTTGCTGTGCTAATACTGACTGTTTATATTACTGTACCAGAGAACGATAGAGGTGAATAATTATTAAAAAAAATGACGATATTAAAAGACAAAATTTTATCATAACCTCAATACCGAATTGTTCCTTTTTTATCATTGTTTACAAGACACCCTAATCTTGTGTTTTTAACTTTTTTTAACAGAATTTTTGAATTTTTCTTAACCATCGTATTTTAGGTATATTGTCGTGTTCTAGCTTTACGTACGTTCGGTTCAGATTTCTAAAGCGCGCTTCCTCAATTCCACTGAAAAATTTGTCCCTTGACATAACTTAAACTTGATAGCGGAAATATCTGGCTATTCATTTAATGTGTTCTGGTCTCAACTCGTGAAAACATTTACTTTTCCTGTTCTATCAACACAGATATTTCTTTTATCTTTCTTTTGACGCTATTGTTGCTCCGGCGTTGAACAAGATCTGCCTTAAAGCATTTCAGATTAAGTTAACAATATATCTTTACCTGATACTTTTATTTAAGGAAGCAACCGGAAACAAGCCTCAGCATTTAAATTCCGATGTATTTTATTTGATTTTAATACTAACGTTATTTGAATCGAATTTAATTATTTTTAAACTTAAAATCCTGAGAATATTTTTCTCTACTAGACTGGCTTCAGTCTTTATTTAATCACCCGCAATACGAACTGCAACTAGGGATTTCGTCAAAAAAATAATTCTACTTCATTACATGATTTCCGATAGTGTTTAAAATGTATTTTTAATTCCCTTTAGCGTGTTTTGTTAGCTTTAACAGTATTGGCATTATACTGCTCATGTAGAAAACGAGTATAGCAAATTATTCTAGTTTAAAAGTTATTAATATATTATCAGAGTCTCTGTATCCTCGCGCTACCTTCTTCAGATTGTTATACGTTATGTTGTAGCTGTATTCTTCTAACTCTCTTTACACGTCATGATAGTCAACATTCTCATCTCGCCTGTCATAAATACGTTGGTTAGAAGGAATTACAGGCAAAATAGAGAAGTTAGCTGACATAACGTGGTGAGTTTCTTTCTTAAGGAGATAGCCCGTGACTACCGAAGCAACTCCTAGCATATTAAAACTTTGAAGTGGGATAATTTGTTATGGTTATTCTCTCTCTCTGCCTGCCTGCAGTGATATTCAACTGAACACGCACAAACTTCTGGCGAAGGTTGTTTGTACAAAAATAAAAATATAACCGCATAGAATCATATAGCAGTGCAAGGTCAGAAAAGCCATCGTCATGCGTCAGATGGCGTTCTTCGACGGTCATCACTTAAACGTGACATCAGTGGATCGGGCCTGGTTGTATCATTTAATGGCCTGCAAGATCGCCGTACTTAACGTGCCCGGCACATTTCTTTTGAAGTTTCATCAAAGGGGTGTACATCAACAGCTTTCTCAATCAACGGCGTGTATGACACCCCGGTTTATGTAAGATGAATTGTTGAAGGAGATAAGGACCTTTCAGCACGCATCTCTGTAGCTATTTAGATTTAGGTGCTATTTAGGTATACATGGCAGAGTTTGTTTTTTCAAAATACACTTGATTCCATGGGCTGACAATTTCTAGCGTCCGTATCAGCTCATAGTAGCAAGTTTGAACACTTTCTACAACCTCAGTGCACTTGGAAAATATCTTGTAAGTAATAAGGCAATTTTTCCTTATGTGTTACTCCTTCACATCTCCTCCTCTCCGTACACTAGCATATGAAGATGGAGTTTCCGATTCTGCATTGTTATACGATTTCAATTTGCTTTTGTGCAACCTACCCCTCATAGAATTTGTATACGCTTAACTGAATGGCCATGTATATGATTTCTACGTACAGGGTCGAGCACAAGGAGGAGATTTGAGGATTAAACCCATATTTAAACGAACTTAATACAAATCTCTTTTAAAATACATTTTGTTGTCGAAATTGTCCCCATTTCCATCAAAAAATCCTCCCCGTTTTGAAATCCTGTGCACAGAACTATGCACGCAGTATGTTGTGTAGTAAAACTCAAATTATATTACTCGTTGATATTTGTTTGCCCAGAATGCTTGTCATTGACATTTCAATGATTTGCGTTGGACGACGGTTTCAAGTAACTCTTTCTGGTAGCTTCGTTTGTCCGGAAATTCATCCCCCATGTAAACCAAGGACTACTTGTATTTTGTTGTAAATTGCAGCCTCACCGTTCCTTGATTATAAATCATAAAATCGTTTATTTGAAATGGCAAAATTCATTCAGTAATTTAATTATAAATTACTACTCACTAAATATTTAATCCATAATTCATTACAATAAATATTTCATTCATAAATCATCTCATGTATCTATTCTTGGGTTCAATCATAAATCATTACTTAATAAATATTTATTTCATCAATCGTAACTTTTACTCTTTTCCCAGTTTAATCGCAAATCACTACTTACTAAACAGTTGCTTTACAATTCTTTACCTTAAATATTTCTTTCATAATTCGCCAGATTAAATATGTTATTCATAATTCACTACATTAAATATGTCATTCATAACTCACCACATTAAATATTACATTCATAATTCACCGCATTGTTTCATTCATAATTCACCACCATAAATATTCTATTTAAAACAAATTACACACAAACGCAGTTTAATTTGAGCAGGAGAAACATTTTACAATTGTTTCGGTGGAAAATCAAGCGTACACCATCGTCAGAAAATTCGTCCAAACTGATTTGTTGCCACTAAATCAAAAAGTGAAAAAGGCGAAACAGATAACATAACAAAAAGCCTGATTTGTGTCGCCATCTATTGTGCAGAATGCTAAGTAAAAGGAAAAGGAACAATTATTGTTGGAAGAAGAAATTATGTTGATTGAAAGAGAGGTTTGTAACAAGAGGGGAAAAAATTGTTCTCAGATGGATTCGTTGACTATTGTACAGGAATTACTGAAGATATGAAAGGCCTCGAAAATATTAAGATCTGAGGGTAAACGGACTTTTTCAATTATTTTTGCATCAACAAAACAGAAACGATGGCCATGTTTCCATGAGTGTTTTGCAATGGCCGATTTTTCAAAATCTTGTTTGTGAACGTACGATTGGTGCTCTTTGAGTCTGAAACGCAGGGCTCTACGTGTTTGGCCAACGTAGGACAATCCGCATTCACAATCTATTTTATAAATGCCAAAATTATTGTGGTCAGGAATCTGGTCTTTTAGTTGGGTAACACCAAGTTTGTTACCTGGCTTGAAAATAACGCGGAAATTAAATTTACGGAGGATGGAGGAGATTCTAGGTGAAAGATTCGGCACAAACGGAATACAGATTGTTTCTTTGGTGGGAGCCGTTTCTTGGCACAAAGTGGATGTGAATTTGGGAACTCTGGATTGTTTCTTTACTGCGAGGTCGATCACCAACATAATTTCTTCTTCCAACAATAATTTTTCCTTTTACTTAGCATTATGCACAATAGATGGCGACACAAATCAGGCTTTTTGTTATGTTACCTTTTTCGTTTTTGATTTAGTGGCAACAAATCAGTTTGGAAGAATTTTCTGACGATGGTGGAAGCTTGACTTTCCACTGAAACTATTGTAAAATGTATCTCCAGCTCAAATTAAACTGCGTTTATAATTTGTTTTTAAATATTATTTTCAAATTATTCAATCAAAAAATTCAAGAAATTTAATCAAATATTCTGTTCATAATTCACCACCATAAATATTCTATTCATAATTCACCACAATAAATATTTCATTCATAATTCACCATGATAAATATATCTCATTCATCATTGAAGAGATCGTTTCCAAACTATTGTAAATCATTTTTTTCCGTTCTGTAATAAACGTGAATTTTTAATATGGGATTTATTTTATATTTTATAAGAAAGGTATTTTTATAAATAATCGTTCTTTAATATAAACACTAAATTACACAATTAAAAACATCATGACAGTATAATTACGTAGGAAAAAAATTAAAAGTTACTTAAGCCTTTTCGGAAACAAAAGTATGACTAATGTCCATTCGACACAAAAAGAATCAAATAAAATGACTCATTTCCATTTCAATGTAATTTAATCATTTAATTACATATAAATAATAAGCAATTATGCGCACAATTTTGTAACATGATTACCGTAAATCTTTCATGTATAAACTCTGCCAATATGACAGCAGGCAACTGCCGTATGCTTACCAAAAGAATAATGGCGTTTTCCTTTTTCAAATTTTTCTCCCAGAAATTTGAATCATATGTTTTGACTGGAATGTGGATAAAATAGTACAGCTTCATAATTTGAATCACTCATTTTTATTAGTTACGCCACTTTATGCTAAACGCCTAAGCATTTTAAACAAAGATTGCAAAGAACGCCCGCCAAACGAACCATGTGATCTCACCGTGCGTTGTAATTGGTTAAACTTGACTTAAACCATTTTGACACAAAATCGGGGACCCTGGTTCGAATCCAGGATGAGGACGGCGCCTCTTTTTCTCCAAATATAAAAAAAGCTCTAGTTTGAGCTACTTAAACGTGGGTGGCAAAAATTATTGTATAACAAAAGTTAAGTATGACTAAATTCTTTATGGAAACAAACTTGAATTTCTTAGTTTATTTTTTATACCACTAAATTCTATTTGGAACTTCTACTTACTGGAAATATATTATACAATATTTTTGATGCAGCTCAAACTAGCGCTTTTTTTGGAAATACATTGCTGTAAACATACTGTAAACTGTCCCACCGAAAAGTAATTTTTTTTAAATTTTGACTTAATGCCTTTTGGAAACGAGCTCTTCAATTCACCACACGCAATATGTCATTCATAACTCATCACATTAGATATTTCATTCATAATCCACCACATTAAATATTTCATCCATAATTCACAACGTTAAATAGTTCATTTATAAATCACCACTTACTAGTTTATTCACACATCATAAACTCACTACATATTTCTTTTATAAATCTTTACTCTCTAAGCATCCCATTTATCAATATCTATTCGTCAAGCCTTCCATTCATAAATTTCTACTTTTCTAACTTCCCATTTATAAATCTCTTTACTCGATATATATATCTTTAAATGTTCCATGCATGAATCGCACTCACTGAACAGCTCATTGAGAAAGATAAATTACTCTTTGCTCTCAGATACGGGAAGTCAAGTCATTTTTTTTGCTCGCGATGCGTGCACTTAAACCACTAGCATACAGTTTATGGCATCAGAGGGTTTATAATTTATTTTGCCGTTTAAAATAAAAATCAAATGTTTTCATTACTAAAAAAAAATACCCGTGACAATAATTTATTTTTAGTTAATTTGGCAAGTAGCCAATTATTACATTTTTCCTTTTTTTTTTTATTAAGAATTTTACGCTTGATGTATTTCCAGTAGGACATCATTTACAGATGGGTTATCGTAATTTTTAAATTTCTTGTATTTATTTTTATACTTTGTTTTTTATGATAATAATTTGTCCGCAAAGTATATTTTAGTTACGAAATATAATTCTTCAGTTTTGAAATATGGTCGTGGGTTTTCGATACATATATTCAGTAATTGTTTTATTTTAAAATAATATGCATTTCTATATGTATATGCACATAAATATTCTGCATCAGAAAGAATTAATAGCTATTTTGTAACAAAACAGACGAATTTGGTTATAACGAGAAAAAATGAAACACATTTATTAACGGGTTTCAATAGATATTGAACCCGCTATTGCTTTTGGCTTTCCTGTCTGCCTGTCTATACGCAATGAAAAGGACAAGGCAAAGGTCTTCCGTAAATGCAATAATGATGGCTATTGTTAACGTTACAAATCTACCGAGTTACTTGAGAATTAGAGAGTTGCGAATTAATGTTAATTGAAACCCGCTAAATTTAAATATTGACCTTAGGCGATTTTCTTTCACTTGCTTGTTTGTATTCAAAATATATCAGAAGAAAACCCTTTATTACGAGAGAAGACTTGTTACATAAGGAGCTTTGTGAGGCCTTCAAAATCTTTATCCTTCGCTGCCTAAACTGATGAACTCAACTAATAAATTATATCAATATCATCTCATGTAAATAATTGTATCTATCAGAAAAAGTTTAATTTGATATCGAGCAAAAATGCAATAAGTTTCACTTATTTTGCGAAGGCAGTGTTTAAAAATAGATATTCTTCCATTTCTTTTTACAAAACAAATGAAGTTTCATTTTTCCTAAAATTTTGATATTTCTGATATTCCTATTCCTACCGATATTGTCAATATTAAGCTGCAAACAATCCTAACTTTGAAATTGACAGCAAACGACTCACCCGTCGACTCACTAACACCTTATTCAAAGCATTAGAATATGGCCAAAATATATAAAGCTCTGATATTTAAATGATATTTAACACATGCATATAAAGATATTCGATTTTGTTTTTCTATCAGTCTTAATATCTTACTTCAATAATAACTCGGATTTAACGCGAACTCTGACATACCGTGTAAAAGTGCCAGTCCCTTCATGATCGTTATAAACGGGTTTGACTGTATACATATAAGTAGTAGTTCCTGATTATTTGCACATTCCCACCGACAGCAGATAGATATAAAATGAAATGAGGAATGGAACTTAATTACAGGTACGGACAAGGGCTTAGCATGGTGCGTAGGTGTGTCAAGTCACTCACTCGCTGAATAAACCTATGAATGATTTTTCCCATCTATTAGAGATGCATGAACACGCTAGAATGATTCAGTAATCCTTCCATTGAACTCCACGACACACAGGAGCGATTCAGTTTTTAGAAGTACTTTTTTTACATAAATTCGTCTAACAACGTCTAAACATTGTCTCCATAGCAAAAATTAATAAAACTGCGCTTTGTAAGCAAATACAGGACTACAATGAAACAATATCTCGACTTTGCAGTTTTAACGCACTCACCTAGCTTTCCAGGTTCGCAACGCAATAATGCTAAACTAAAGCACTTATTGACAAAAGGCTCATTGAAATCTGAATTCTTTAAGTGATTTTGATGCCTCGCTAAACTGCAAGTCTCGGTATAGCGTGATTTTTGATGTCCTACAGCTGTAGAAAAAACAAACACAAAAAATAGTATGTTTGGGGAAAGAAGAGGAAAGGGTGATGGCGAATAAGAAATTAAGAAGTTTGTGTTTTACTGTCCAAGAGCAGATAAGATATTGTCATGAACTAAAACTTACACCTTTCCGAAGGCGAGGGCGGCTCGAGGTTGATTTTGAACCCTGGAGGAACGCTGTCACGGATTGCTTTTTGATGCCCCTCCCCCTCCGGCGAAAACAGGAGATTTTCACAGATGCACAGTGAGCCATATAGCCTACGCGATAAAAGTGGCCAACAGTCTCTGAAAGGAGCCCTCATCCAAACGGGGCCCGGGCGGTCACCCTTCCCTTAAGCCGCCCCTGTCCGAAGGATGCAAACATTTGTTACCTATAGAACTATACCCCGAGTACGGATATGTTAAACAACCCGCCCGGAATTCAGTTCCAACGAGATCTTGCCCTCGATATTCCACTCGGAAAACAAGCACGTTAAGCTTAGACCCTCATACGGTTAGAAGAGTAACAACAAATAACAATAAGTTCGCAAATATTAATTTGAAAATATGCAAATAAATATTAATTAGCAAGATGCAAAGAAAGACGAAAAGACGGAAATAAATAATAATCAGCAAAGATGCAAATAAATAATACAACAAATGGCAGAAAAAAATGGCCTCATTTCTCTGATGATGAACATCCAGAAAAGATGTTTAATAATGGATAAAAAAAAATTGTTGTGAAATTCAATCAAAACATGACGAAGCATATTAATATGCAATGTGAGACGAAAACTATTCTGTTGTATAAGCAAAATTGAGGTATTTATTTGGGTCTTACTTTATGGCATTAGCTTGTTTCAACCTTTTTCAATCACATTACTAAATTTAAGAACAACAACGTTTTAGACGTAGCAGAAAATTTCAAACACACTAATCGACGTACGTTTCGGACAGACGTTGGCCGTCCCTCGTAAGAAATTCGAGTGATCCAAAACTAAACAGCACTGAAGTGTTGCCGTATCAGCACTGAAGTGTTGCCTTATCGGAACTGAAATATTGCCGTATTTACAGGGCTATTTGAGCGACAATCGCGCAGATACATGTCAGTAATGGCTTATTATGCGTAATTTACCAATTGTACTTTATCATATGCATATATGTTAACATAAAACACTTTCACTATACTATTCGGTGTGCTAAGGAACGTATAACATGCACATACTGGTTGCTCTTGGAACATATAACCTGCAGATGGAGTAATTAATCCTACTTTATAATGCTTATTCAGTATCGTAATAGTTATATTCATTACCGTGTGGAAATTGGTATTTTTTTAATGCTAGTGTTTCTTTCCTACTTGGTGGTATTTTTATTTTAAATATTTGCAAAATTCGAGATTTCCCCCCGCAATTATCCCTCGAATTTTAATGTTTTTTTTCCAGCTATAAATTTAATGCCCAATATAGGACCTCTGGGTAGAGCAATGTAGTCCTACTATATAATGCGCATTTAATAACGTA
>QLNU02015003.1:138085543-138101001 GCA_006491805.2 Dysdera silvatica | reverse complement strand
ATATACAAGAATATATCATAATACAAGAATATATGTATAATATATACAAGAATAATAGATAGGAACACAACTGTACATATATAAATTTACTATTTTCTGAAAATATTGCATTTTTGCCAAAGCGAAATTTTTGAGAACACAAATTCAACTAAAAACGAGAAATCCAAGTGTTTCTCTAGAATAAAGATAAAGTATTGTTCGTACTGATATTGAAACTTTTCAATATACTCCGCAAATAGAAATGTTCTTTCTTTAATATTTTTTCAAATTCTGCGCCTACTTTCACTACAATGATAAAAACAAAATAACAATGACCCATCAACATCACGAAACTCGAGTCTGTGTATTTAAGATGAAAAGGAAAATACTTTTCAGAGAGTCTGCATTCTACATAGCCCAACAACAGAAATATTTGTGCTTTATGTTCTAAATTCTTGGCCTTCTTTGTATTCTAACGTCTTTTGAACAGTGGTACACGTTGTGACACCGTGTCTACACTGTTGTGAGATAACTCTGAATAAAGATCCCTTCCAGCTTAGGCATTCCCGACCACATCTTATTCCATGTCATTCTGATTTGTTTTCCCGTTGTATTATTTATATTGGCTAAGAATGTATTCTTCCTTTTCAATGGTCACTCAACATTCAACTGATGTTTTGTTTACTCGTTATGATTCATCATTCCCTTTTTTTTAGCATTCTACCATTTGCAATTTAAATTTCCTCATATTTATTTTCCTCTTACGCCCACCGTTGTTAGTTATTTTAACCATATTGGTATCTGACAGTTTTCATCGCCAGTTAAAGGCGGCGATATGTTGTCTGTTATTTCTTCACAGGGACACCTCAGACAGGCTAAGATATCATAACGTGATACGTACACAAACATTCAAGTTTACCTGAGAGTTGAACTCGATCCCAGCGAATCTGCAGGCTGTGGAAAAACCCATTGGATAACTTATGCTCTTAAAATAAGATCAAAGGTAGCTCTTTCTCACGAATGCATGAGGCAATTTTTTTGTGAAAAAATATTGTATTTTTACGCTGTTTACAAAGATATATCACAAGAAAATGGGTGCCATTATTTCAAAATTCGAAGTCTGGGGTATCTGAGCTTCGGGTTTAAACAAAAAAAAATCTTTGATATTAATTTTGAGCGTCCCCCTGGAAATAAAAATTGACGTGTTTTTGCTCAAAATCGTGCCTATCTTAGAACCAAAGTTATTAAGATGGTGCGTTTTTAAATGAACACCCTGTATATATGAAGTAATAAAACACTACAGAATATTCCATAACAACTGTTATTTCGACAATAAGCATAAGGTCTGTGGCGGATTAAGTGGCTGGCGTACCTGGGGCGGCCGCCATGGGCCCCCGAATCTCAGGGGGCCCGAGAACGAGGTATTCCTAGTTAAAAACTGCCACAACACAAAAAGCGAAAGATGCAATACTTAATATTATTCACGTATTTTACGTATATAAGTACAGAACGTTCTTTTATTAAATTAAAGTTAACTAAAAATCATGTCAGTTCAAATAATTAAGTGCAGAAATATAAAATGTTACTCTCATAACTAAAGCTCGGATTATATAGAATTGTATATGTGCATATGAAACTGCATATTTTAGCTGTTTTTAGTGTTTTTGAATATAAATGCATAAAAACCATGAATTTCCAGAATAAATGCATATTTTAAGGGTTTTAGTAATTTTAAGAATTTTATTATTCTCTCATCTGAAAAATTTCACCACAATACTAAAGTTGAACTTTCTTCTTACTTCTTATCTGAGTGGAAAGGCAATGGAATTTGTAAATGTACACGTTTAATTATGTTTTAGGGAAGTAGTGCCCAAACTGTGGGTCGCGATTCCCAAAGTGGTCCAAAGAAAATTTTTGTGGGTCCCCCCCCCCAAATTCAAAGAAATTTATTTGGCAATAAAAAATATAAGGCTTTTCTTCAAGTATCAAGTACCAGTAAAATAGTGAAATGAGATACATGCTACACACATTGCAATATTCTACTAATCGTTGTTAACTTTATAGTATATCTACTAACCTTATAGTAGTTTCTATATATATATATATATATATAATATAGTTAATATAATATAATTTTTTATTTAATGTGATTTCTTTACTCTATTAAAAATACTTCTATTATGCAAATAATTCAGCGGCGGACAGAGGGGGGGGTCGCAGATCTTTTGATCATTATAAAAGGGGGTCGCGGCTTTAAAAAGGTCGCGACTCACTGTCCTAGGACGCCAAAATGTTGTCGTAGCTGAATTATAGCCACCATCCTTGTTATGAAGACCAAAGCTGAGTTTTACTGTGCTTGGCTGGCAATTGATTGAAAGTCAAATTAAAACAAACACTTATTCTAAATTTCCACACCATTTTCCTTCAGTGATAGACATCGTTCTATCATCGATAAACTATTCGTAATAGACAACCCTTAAAATTTAATAAGTTCTATTTAATACTTTTTGTAGCTCTGGAAAGGACCCGTTTGGCCATAAAAATATTATTACATGTTAGAAAATGAAGCTAAACTGTTTAAAATAACGAGAGACATATTGTAATGTACAAAACATATGATTTAATGTATATCACATTTTTCTACTCGGCGGTCAATAATAAATCTACTTGTTTTAAATTACGTTGCATAACATTTTCAAGCGTAAAAAAGTTTTTTTTAAGTATATATTTATTCATTTTAGGTGCATGTTTTTCATTTTAAGTGCACAATACGTGGATATTTTGAGGTTTTTTAGTGCATATTTTGAGGTTTTTAGTGCATATTTTGCTGGTTTCTTAGTGCATATAATCCGGGCTCTAGTCATAACTGTAGTTTCACCATGGTAATTAAATAAGCGAAATTAGAATTAAATTATAATGGCGGAAACGTTCAATAACGCCATTTTTTTTAAATAAAAAGCTGAGGAGAAGGACTACTTTTATTTTACCTCTAGGCACGCACCTTAATACTTATCCTCTGTGTATATATATATTTACACACACACACACACATACTGAGAGCTAGAATGCTGAAAGGTTATTGGACGTCATTGGATCGTTGTTTAAAAAATATTTTCGCTCGGAAATCGGAGCTTCTGTTCAAATCTTCGAGAACAAGAGCACGTTTATGTCCTGTTCCGATCGTATGAATTTTCCTGAAATTCCCTTTTAAGTATTATTATTTTTACTGTTATTATCATTTTAAAGAGATAATAGTTATTATATAATAAATGAAACTTGAAAAGGAAAGAAAGTGTTTGCGTATTATGGGGTACGCAATCAATGGGATTATTGCTACACCATTATTATTGAAGTATTTATCAGTGAGTAGTTATCGCTTGGATGTACATACCAGGACATAAAGTGTATCGAATTATAAGTACTGTTTATTCTATTTTTGTAGAATTTATGAAAAATAATAATTATATAGATGAATGATGGTAAAAAATTTATGTTTGGAAGCCCGATATAATATCTCAAGTGATATTAAAAAGTTATAAATGATAAAGGAAGTTTGCAATACCATTAATAAAAAATATTAATATATATGTTATTAATCATCAACATATATTGTTAAATATCAACATATATTGTTAAATATCAACATATATTGTTAAATATCAACATATATTGTTAAATATCAACAAATTTGTTAAATATCAACATATATTGTTAAATATCAAGATATGTTGTTAAATATCAACATATATGCTGTTAATAAAGGAGAAATAATAAGAACGTGAGAAACTTATAAATAAATAATCAGAAGTGTTGATAAATAAGTAGCCAGAAGTGCTATTGAATAATAGTTCGAAGTGTATAAAGAGAGTGGAACTTTTCCTAATGTAGATATTATTTCGAAAATATTTTTAACAATGCCAATATCAAATGCAACAGGTGAAAGATCTTTTTGCAGTTTTAAAACGCGTTAAAAACTATCTAAGGAGTACGATAGGAGAAGACAGATTGAACAACATGGCCATATCATAAGTAGAATAATAAATTTGGGACGAAACAGATACCGCAAAAATAAATGATGAATTGGCCAGAGATAAATCAAGACATAAATTTATATACAAAACATTTTTAAGCACTAAGGTAATTTATTACTATTAAATTTTTTGAATAAATATCTGATTTTTCTTGAAACGTTGAGTTTATTATTAGTTACATATTGCCGGTTTAAGGAACTCACTAAAAATCTACTACTGAAATCTTCCCGAAAAAGTCCTCAGTTCCTTACACAATTTTTTTGGTTCGGGGCATGTATCTCAGGGCCTCGAAATGCTCACCCCCAGGGGCACCCAATAGGCTTAATCCGCTTTTGCATAAGGTTTGTTTGTAATACATTATTTTGAGATCCAACTACTCCCTTTGTCAAGTAAAGGAAAAGTAAAGAGTATATAAAGTCCTAAGTTCATATAGCCATAGCGTTAAGATCTGCATTTATGAAAACTTCACATAGAGAATTCCATGTCGGGTTTTTCTCACAGAATGAATTTTCCACACCTGATGGAACCAAATGGCTACTTCTAACTTGAAGTATTGGCGAAAATTTTGTAAAGTTCTGGTAGAGTTTTCGAAATACTTATTGTTCTTTAAGCTTTGAGTGTGCTATGACTCCAGAAAAAATCCGCTATCCAGATTCGTCTTATTCTGATTTAGAATTTCCGTAGAGTCGCAGTCCAGTTTGTGATAAACTGGAAAAGCGAAAAATGTTTTTGAGGGAGATCATGAACCTGATTAAGACTCTACAAATGTACTTCAGAATGCGACGGATATAAATTTACTTATTTATTATATGAAACATTCAAAATAAAATTCTCGTTGTAAATAATTAAAATAATATTGATATTTCATGTACATCATTCACTTTTACATCACCATATTAAATAGGTAGCTTACGTTTTCTGTAATCATCAGAAGTTTGCAACTTCAGGAGTCCTGCTATAAATGTTTCGAAACCTCAACCAAAACCTTACAGGATTTTTGCCAAACGTTGAGTCAAGGGGGGGACATCTTGTGCCATCCGGTGAGAAATCGGCAATGTCTGCAATCCTGCCGAAATTACAGCCCCCAAGCCTCCGGCAAGATAAAAATAAAACTTGGGACTTTTACGCACTTTTCTTCCTGACTTCATATAAAAAAGGAGCAGCATCCGAAAAGTCGTGTGTTTTTAACTTCACGCTAGTGTCAAAATATTATAATAATGACAATAATTATTTTTTTTCTTCAAAACTACACCAGGGAGTATTTTATATACTAATAAAGCAATTGATAACAAGTAGTGAGTACATAATGACACATACAATATTCAGGGTGGCCATAATTTAGCGTACGGTGATTTGAACCCGATAGCAAAAAATCTATAGGGCCAAACTCAGTCAAATTTTGTGCAAATACTACGGGGCCCATGGGATTTTGACTTAAAGGGAAAAAATCTTTCAAAAATTTCCGAAGTGTGGAATTAGTATTTCCACTTCCTTGATAGCAGTATTTTACAAGCAAAGCACGATTGCTTGACTTAACATAGGGCATCAAATTTATCAAACGAAAGCTAAGCACATTTTCAGCATTTCCTATATTTACAAATTAACTACCTAGCTGTTTTTGAGCGCAAATATAGACAGTCGCGCGATTTCAGCGCCAATTTCCCTTGCAGTAGTAAATTTTTAGCTCTTTTTTTTTTCTTTTTTCTAGAAATCAATATCCCATGGTTCCATAAGTGTGTGCACAACATTCGGTTCAGTTTAGTGCAATAGATTTTTCATCAACCGGTTCCAAATTCCATTCTTTAAATAATGGCCACCCAATATATAAATTAAACAACGGACACCCACATACTAGTTATTCAAATACCATTGTACTAAATTGGTTCGTTTATTTCATAAAATTATGGTTTATAACTTGTTCATGAGGAGTACATACTTTCGCATTATCTGTTCTAGACCTATATTATTTGACTATTAGACAACAAAACCAGATTACTTGTTATATATTCTACACTTTTTATTCTATTGTTGTGATATTCTATTGCTTTTTAATTCCTTTGAAAGTCTATTCCGCAGATTTGGTCCTTCATAATGAATACCGTTTCGCTTTATTTCAGTTCTTATTTATTGACATTTAAAATATCCTTCCTTTGTCAATCTCTCTTGTTCTCCAAATTTTATGTGTTTATTCTGTCTTTATATTTATTCTCCATACTTTCGTATATTTTAATTAATATGCAATACTCGTGTATTAAATAAATAATAATTGTTTTATATGAATTAATTCACAAAAACGAAATTAATGAACTTAAGTTTATGATTTTACTTAGGTGAATCAAGTTTACATTTATATAAAAAAGTATTAAGTTATAAATTTATTCGTGAAAGCTTTTATTTTTCATGAGCACTACTTGTATAAAACACTGAAAATTATAATCTGTTTCTCTCTAAGATTCAAACGTCTACTTTATTGATTTCAAGAATAATTCTAGGCTGGAGCCATCTATTCTTTAATATTTTTCAAAGCGATGGACATACTCAAGAATCTCTGCTAAGCGATATATTTTTTTTTATCCCTATTAATCGTCTCTCAACGGTAATATGCACATTTTACTATATTTTGAAACAGATAATTTATATTCATGGATAAATTTGTGATTTAATTTATAGCTTTAAAACTTCTAGTATAACATAAAAGTATTAAAATGCTGAAATATTAATGATATAAATATATCATTATATAAATATTTAGAGACAGAGCAGAGTTAGCAGGGTGTGGTGGACACTAGGGCGGAACCTGGTGCACAAGTAAAAAATCACATGTACCCAACGACGGCTCTGTGACATGGTGAGATAACACCACCATCAAATATGTGTTTCCCGGATAGGTGAACTCGTAAACTCTGAAAAGTGATCACCTAGGAGAAAGCACTTCGAAAACAAACCAAATCTGCCAACCCGCAATTGACCAGCGTGGCAGATTACGGTCTAACCCTCCAACATGTTTGCACAAATTAATTCGCGGCCCTCATTCCTCGGAGGCCTTGGAGCAACTACTTCAAGTAGCAGGAAGACTAGCTCGACGGCAGAGGATGCTAAGAATCACCGGGTTCGAACACGCTGCCAAAACACTTTGGAAATTGGAACTTTCAACACCAGAAAAATGAAAACGGATGCTCGCCTACAAGAACTAATATTAGAACTCAAGCATATTAAGTGGGACATCATCGTGCTGTGTAAAACGAGACGTAAAGGTGAAAATCTTGTAAAACTCGACACCGGCCATCTTCTATATACAAAAGGAACTGCAAACGGGAAATGTAGTTTTGTAGATTTCCTCATTAATCAGAGATTAAAAGGTTCCATCATAAAACTTGAGGGTACTTCAGATAGAATCGCACAATGCACCATACAACTGAACAAACGACATAAGCTCCAAGTTATCCAGGCTTATGCACCAACTAGTAGCCACACTGATGATGAAATCGAAGAATTCTACGAGGATATATCAGACCTACAAAATAAAGGAAATTGCCACTACAAAATTTTAGTGGGTGATTTTAATGCCAGAATTGGAAAAACCCACTTTGGTGAATGTGCAACAGGCCCACATGGCAGCGGTCATAGAGATGCAAGAGGAGACTCGATGGTTAATTTTACAGAGAGACAAGGCCTCTATATTTTGAATTCGTTTTATAAAAAGAAAGCCAATAGGAAATGGACATGGGAAAGTCCGTCAGGAAACAAAAGTGAGATTGATTATGTTCTATCCAACCACAAAAATATATTCAGTGACTGTACGGTCCTCAATCGTTTTGACGTGGGAAGTGACCATAGACTGGTGAGAGTTAAAGTTAAGTTAGACTACCGCAAAGAACGCAGTAAAATGATAAACCTCTCCAAAAAAGTGAAAGCCAACAATGAGGAATTGCTTAAAAAAAGCAAAGAATTTGAACTCGCTATGTCAAATCGCTTTGCATTATTACAAAATTTGGAAGACACCGATATAACAGAACAAAATGAAAAAATCATCAGCAACTTAATTGTAACAGCCGAGGCTCTAGTACCACTAACAACGAAACCTAAAGAAAGTAAAATCTCTAAAGAAACTTTAAATCTAATGGAAAAACGAAGGTCTTGGAAGAACACAGGAATAATTGCTAACAAAGTGGAATATGTGGAAATTTGCAAGACGATAAGGAAACGTATCCGGGAAGAAACTCGTAAATTCAATACAAAGTTGGTACAAAAAACAATTGAAGAAAATAAAGGCATCAAAAATTCAAAACGCAGGCTAATAAATGGAAAAAAGCAAATACTTGCCTTAAAATGTAATGACGGCTCAGTATGCAGAACACGCCAGGAAATGCTTAAGAGGGTAAAAGAATTCTACACAGACCTCTATAAAAGTAACGATCAGCAAAATCTGCCAACAATTGTAGTTACAGAAGAAATGCCGGATGTTTTAGTATCAGAGGTAACAGATGCCATACGATCAATGAAAAATGGGAAATCCACAGGAAAAGATGGCATTTCTGCTGAAATGTTAAAAGCTGGGTGTAAAACGCTTCACAAAATATTGGCAAATCTCTTCTCAAAATGTCTTAAGGAACAAAAAATTCCTAATGCATGGAAAAATGGCGATGTTATTCTTTTGCATAAGAAAAGAGCTCAAGATGATCTTAAAAACTATCGACCAATTAGCCTTCTTCCTGTTATGTACACAGTTTTTTAGCAAAATCACTGCAAATAGAATTTATAGAACATTAAACTATGCCAAACCTCTAGAACAAGTAGAGTTTAAAAGTGGCTATAGTACGATTGACCACATTCAGGTTCTTCAGAGAATAATAGAAAGACACAATGAATACACTTTACCACTATGCATTGCCTTCATCGACTACGAAAAAGCTTTTGACTCAATTTTCAAACCATATATTTTAAATGCACTAGGTAACCAAGGTGTGAACCCAGCTTATGTTAGCTTACTCCAGTCCATATTTTATAAAGCAAAGCGACTATATCTATAAACAGACACAAAGTTGAAATTAACCTTGAGAAAGGTATACGACAGGGAGATACAATCTCGCCCATACTCTTTTCAGCTTGCCTTGAGGAAGTTTTTCGTAAATTACACTGGGATCAAAAGGGCTTAAAAATCAACGGAGCGTATTTAAACCATCTAAGATTCTCCGACGACATCGTGTTTTCGCAAAAGATCCAGAAGAGCTCCAAAGACTCATTGAAGATCTCAGAATGAAAGGAGAAACATCTGGCTTAAAAATCAACTTGAAGAAAAGCATTTTCATGTTTAATAAGTTTATACAAACTAAGAAAATCTTTGTTTTGGGAGAAGAAATACAGCAAGCTGAAAATTATATTTACCTTGGTCAACAAATTACGATGAAAGGCGACATAAATCAAGAGATCGAACGTCGTATCAAGCTTAGCTGGCAAGCATTCTACCGGCTACAAATAATTTTTAAAAAAAAGCTCCCTATTTCTTTACAGAGGAAAGTTTTCGATCAATGCATCCTACCTGTTCTGACTTATGGTAGTGAGACATGGACATTGACTGCCAAAGGTATCCAAAAGTTACGAGTGGTACAAAGGAACATGGAACGGCAGATGCTTGGTATCACGCGACGAGATCGAAAGACCTTCAGTTGGATAAGAGATCAAACAAAAGTTTGTGATATCATTGCGAAGGTAAAAAGTTTGAAATGGAAGTGGGCAGCCCATATTGCTAGAAGAACTGACAACAGATGGACCAAAAACATCCTAGAATGGATCCCACTGGACACCACACGCCCAAGGAAAAGGCCAAAGACGAGATGGGTGGATGAAATAATTAAATATATTGGGCACAAGTGGCAGCAAAATGCACAAGATCGACTTCGTTGGAAAGATGCAGAGGAGGCCTTTATCCTGCAGTGGATTGACAACGGCTGAAATGATGATATAAATATGTTATAATACAGTATTTATGAACTTTCTAAAAATATGGATGATTTAATAGTGCAAATATACATTATTTCGTCGAGACTTTATTTCAGTGTTCATTAATTTTAAATATTTTTACTATTTGTTTACTTATAAAACTCAATAACTAACCCTTTTCCTTCCTTTGTGTTTCTTCTATTCATCCATATTGTCGATCTTAGCATTTTTCTCTGTCTGCGACACGGGCTTTTTTGATTAAGTATTTGCTTTGGGCTTCTGAAGTTTCAAAATATTTGCTTTCCTGCGGTCTTTCCGCTGGTCAAATACTACTTCGGCTTAAGCTTCAGAAAAATAAATTTTTTGAATTTCTTATTTTTTTTCTTTGTATGTGTATAAGAAGTTTTCCTGCGTCCTCCATAAATCATATATAGCTAAATAAAATAATACTTTACCAGATGGAAACAGCAAGTTAATTTATATTCTCGGACTTGAAAATGTCATATCTACGTGATCGATATTGTCATATCTATGTGATAGATACTGTCATATCTATGTGATCGATATTGGCATATCTATGTGATCGATATTGTCATATATTTATCGGTAACAGATTTAAAAATGTCAACTAAAATTATATCTTCGGTTTAGAAAATATTAAGTTAATCTGTACAGACAAGTTACATTAATTTGGACACCAGTTAACGTCGAGAGGAACCGCTGATTCCAGCGCAGATAGCAGATAGATGGGCTGAGATTTATTCAATAAAGTGCTTGTTAGATAGTTTTCATAGGTACCTGGAGGCATGATGACTGAAATGCATGTGACAGCTGGTGAAGGGCACGAGGGGAAGATCCATGGGGCAAACAAGGCGATCGAGGCAGGGAAGTAATTGGAAGCCTTGGTAGTCTTATTCGAACCACTATTCGGTAATTCTATCCATGTGGCACATCGCATTAGCTTGCTCGAAGATCCCATCCGCCCCAGGGGAGACAATCAGAATGTATGGGTGTAGATGATCTGCAAGGATGGATTTATAATCAAATCGGTCAAGAGTGTCTATTACCTGAATGAGTGAACCCAAACGAGACCACAAAACATTCTTCAGATCATAACTTCTATGGCTCCAGATTGTTTTCTTCCAGCAATGGTTGCAGTGTGTTCGTTCTCTGATGCTCATCTTATAGGGAAGCTTCCATCAATTCGATGGGTAGAAGACGTGACTCATTACATAATAATAATAATAATAATAATGATGATAATAAATAATTTACTCGTAAGATCAAGACAAAAATAAAAATAACATTGTATACCATTGCTGAGTTATATTATTAGTACATAATACGTATTTGGTATAGTCAATACACAATATATAATTCATATCCTATCAATATATATATATCAACTATATACATAACACATATTCGTTATGTATATAGTTTACTAAAGGCATACATGTACAGTATATGTAACTGTGTGCTTGTTACTTATTATATAAGTTAGTTCCCACATAATCTTAAAGGAAAGAAGCTATAAAAGGATTTTCGGAATCCTAAAACACTTTTCCAATTAGCAGAGGTCCAATTCCGATACCGCAAATTCAGGCCTTTTGTTCCGATACACCTTCATTAGTATAGGTCTAGTGATCATCCGTCTTCTTCGGAACCATATAATTAGCAGGATCACCTGAACCGTCGCCTTAGACACACGTTTGGGAGCCTTTTGGTTCATTTTAGCCGTAAGTTGTTCAAATCTAATAGCATGGTGTGATACTAACGATAGACGCGTTGTATCTGGTATGACATGGAAATTTAGTCATGGCTCATTTACGTGTGGATTTTTCATCGAAATATTTATATGTTTTTTATACATATCTTATGGTCGTTGTAATGACAGTGTGATATAAATGCCTTCAGCATATTTTTGGCAAGTTCGGGGGCTCTCTGTGAGTCATATAAATCCTCAAACTTTAAATAATGAAGTTGATGTATTAATATTTCTTATCGATAATTGTTTATGTATACACCTGATGTAATATGTGTTACTGAGACTTGATGGAGCTGCGACTTAGCTATTCAGGTGCCCCTATTATAATTCTTACTATTTGGATAGGCCTGCTGGCCAAAGAGGTTCTGGGGCCGGAAATTTTGTTTAAGAGACATTGCACTTCAGACGTATTGAGGAATATTATATTATTTATGAACACTGTTAGTCTATTACTATTGATATGGATAATACATCCATTAATGTAAAATATAGACCACCTAGAGCCAATTGGTAAGAATTTTATGATTTTTTGGATAGTTTGTACGGTAGTGCAACCATCAAAACAAGCATTCAATTAGTATGAGCAACTATTATAAAGATTGTTTAAAAATAAATTTAGAAAATTATTCGATACTTTGAATTGTGATAATCATGTCAACACTACAGCATCTCCGACCAGAATTTCCCCAAATAATGTCACTTCAATTGATTTATTCATGGCCAACAGTTCTAAATTCAACAACGGTTGCTTTTCATATGGTTTTAGTGATCATATACCTATTTTTATTATCTTCGAATGTCGTGGGGGTCACAGTGGAGTTTCTATAAATGCAAGCGACGTTGTTTATAGAACATTCTCTGTTGATAATACGGATGGATTTTTGATAGTAATTCGGGGCATTAACTGAAATGAATTGTATACTTTTGAAAATTCTACGAATGCTTGTGGATACTTTTATTTCGCGTTATTTTTCCACTATAATAATTTTTTTCCCCTTTAGCGTCATAACAAAAATGGGAAATACAGGAGCAGGTGGATAGCGGGAAGCATTTTGAAAAACATTTATTTAAAAAATAAATATTTTACCAATTTTCTTAAGACACGGGATAAACGTGACTGGACTTTATTTAAAAACTTTTCTAATAAATTAAAAAAATTAGATTAAAAAGGCTGAGATTAATTTTTATTTCCAAATATTTTGTACAGGAAATTCTGGGATTATTTGGAAACTAATTATTTTCAAGGACCAAATTTAGCAACCAAAACACAACTTTAATTAAAAATAAACGTGAATATGTGGATGACATAAAACGAATTGTAAATATTTTTAATATTAATTTTAGAGATACACCAATTAGACTAAAAATAACTTTGCACATTATATAAAATATCGCAAATATTTGTCACGTTCTATCCAAAATTCTTTTTATGTATTCAATATTACTGTATCCGGAGCTATGATACAATTATCCAATATTAAAAAGGAAAAAACTGTAATTCAAATGACTTTTGCCCCCAATGTGTTGAAAAACATTACTGAATATGTGGTCGAGCCTTTGATTTGTATCTTATAACTCAGTCTAATCTAGTCTATAATACAGCAAATATCCCAGATAAATTTAAACAAGCTAAAATAATACCAATATTTAGAAAAGAAAATGTAACTAATATAGATAATCATAGACCAATAACTTTATTAACTTTATTCTAAAAGATTTTTAATTAAGTAATATTCAAACATCTAACTGGTTACCACAATATTCTATTGTAAACAATAATTAATTTGGATTTCAGAAACATAAATCCACGGAGGACATTTTATTAAAAAGAAACGAACTAATACATAACAACGCGGAAAATAGGTTTTATACAATTGGTTTTTTTTTTCCGATGTATCCAATGCAGTGATCAAACTGATCACTATATATTACTATATAATTTACATTACGTCGGTATTAAAGGTGCAGTTCCTAAATTAATTCGTCACGTCATTACCCAAGGTCTCTAAGGTATAACGATAAAATGGAAAATTATAAATTTTTGCCATTAATTAGAAATATCGGTGTACCACAGAACTTCTTGCTTGGGCCTATACTGTTTTTAATATAAGTTAATGATTTCTTTGATATTCATCAGGATGATAAACATAACATGTTTGCCGATGACACTAGTGTCTTTATTAGTGGATTAGATATCTCCAGTATTATAAATGTCACAAATACACAAATAACTTAATGCCGCAACTTGGCATTAAATTATTTGTGTATTCGTGAATGGTTCATTATGTATATTAAATATCAAAAATGTATATTCAATGCCTGGTTCTTTAATAATTAATTTACACTTAACACTATTTGTCTGGCCGCATCTATCAATTTTTAGCATTTTTCAAAATATCGCCATTACGGATTACCCTTCTTCCTTAAGTCAAGGACACACACGCTCAGGGAAAAAAATATACGTTAATCACGAAAATCTCTAATTGGCCGATAGTTCGCGCCAAATCTGTATGTAGCCGTTGGATGTGACGTAACGAGCATATTCGCGGGAAAAAGTGTGAAGAAGCGTCGGAGCTTTCAGGGAGGCCAGACGTCAAAATGGCCAACCTCTAAATTAATATTCCTCTCACTATTACGTTGCCATTGTAACCAAGATTCGTATCAAGTTAGCAGTACGCTAATATTGAAGCAAAGTGCTTTAAATAAATATATTAAATAAGATGAGAAGTAATTATTTCTATACGAATAATTTCCATTGGCGACATACTGGCAAGCCGCCATTCGAAGTCTTTAACTGCCTAATATAATAGCCAAGAAAGCCCACAGAGCCTTGCCGCCATACACTACTGAAACAAATATAACATCATATATATAAAATAAACCAAGATTTGCAACTTAAAAAAGCTAAAAAACATAATCTTCACCGTCTTTTGTCGAGACATGTGGCTCAACGCAAGACATGTTGCAGAATCCTGTATGAAAATTACTTATCAGGAGATAAATGGAAATAGATTGCGACTCTTGATGAAGCAGGGGTTTATCTAAATGATTGTAACAAAAAAAGGTCCATTTACTATCGTAAGCGTGGAGAAAAAAATTTCCAAACTTGGTGCCGAGAATGCAAAGAAAGCTTCAGTAAAGGCTTTATGATTGTCGCAGGTTTCTCTTACAATGGGAAATTAAAAATAAAAAAGTGGAAAACAACGTTAAAATCAACTCATGATATTATCAGGAGAATTTTTTACGTCCGATATTTACATAAGAAATTCCATTTTTTTTATTCCAACAATTTTCAGTGTGTAAAACTGCATCAAGACAAAGCCAGCAGTCATACCTCGAAAACTACCACTGCATTCCTTGAAAAAATGAAAATTAATACAGCTATTGCATGTATTCCGTTTCATCATATTCCTGTAAAATCCTTTGCTGCTTCTTCCACGTACTATTGTGCCTTTGGTCCGCTGAAAAGAGCTCCCTCTAAGCGCAAACCCACTACCATCGATGGACTTATGGAAAGTTGTGGAACAACAATGGCAAGCAGTACCTCTGGAAATGTTGCAAAAAACCCTTCTATCGTTGAAAGTACGATGCACACTTACAGCTCAGAAACAAGGTTATCAGATGGAATATTTAAAAAAATAATCTTTACATTTTAAACATTAAAAAAATGACTCCGAAATCATTCTAAAAATGTGTGAACACCCTCTGTATAATGTGTCACCAATCAAGGTCTAGAGAAA
>QLNU02015003.1:138061540-138078589 GCA_006491805.2 Dysdera silvatica | reverse complement strand
TGTGCATTTTAGATGAAGCCCTCTTACTAAAGTGCGTGAAACACAACTTGTACATTATAAAGTGAAACTCTTCTATAGATCTAATAGATTTAAAGCTATAACAAATCAATTATTTGGTTTGGTGTAATTTAATGTATAATATTAATACGGGTATATCAACAAATAAGGGTTATAGTTAAAAACGGTTATAATGAATATCATCCGATTCCTTCATATTCGTCATAGCTGAGCTATATATATATATACAAAGAGACGCCATCCCCATCTTGGACGGGGACAGCGTCTCTTTTTCTCCTAAACAAAAATATCTCTAGTTTGAGCTACTAATACGTGGGTGTCAAATTTATTTGTAATAAAAAATCCCCCACGAAAAACTCACAAAAAACTCGCCCCGGTGGCTTTGTGTGTTGACCATTATTTGGCAATTGTGTTATCCTTGTGAAGGGTAATAATATCATAAAACCTTACGTAAGGAGAAAGAACGATATTCCATGTTTTCGTTCGCCTGGTGGTCAGGATACTCCAGGTCAAACGAAGGGACCCAGGTTCGTATCCAGGACGGGGACGGCGTCTCTTTTTTCCTAAACAAAAAAGTTCTAATTAAGCTAATAATACATGGGTGTCAAATTTATTAGTAATATATTGATTACATAGATGACACTATATAATATTTGGATATACAATTATATATATATATTACACTGTACGATGGTGTAGAGGTAACGTTCCTGTTTACTATGTATAAAACATGAGCTTAATTTGCGTTGATGTCATTCCATGCTAGAGTTTTTCCAAACCAAATTCCGGAGTTTGTTCTCAGCTAATTGGAAATAAAACTCTAATTTCCAGCGCAAAGCATTCTGGGTTATCCATAGATATGAAGTACAAGCAAACGATTTTGTACCTTGGTTTTCTCTTTTTTTCTATAGTTACGTACATAAACAGCGTATATGTGTTAAAATATAATACATATTTATGATTTAATACGCATATTTAAGACCTATGTTACTCTAAAGTTAGTCCTGTAGATTTCAAAGGGGCAAAAATTTCAAATACATGTTATTTAAGAAAAAAATCAGTTATTTTAATTAAAATTCTTTTTATTTAAACTTTGTACTGAAATTAGAAATAATGGAAAGCATTTTTCATTAGAAGTTTTTGTGTTGCAAAGTAGAAAATATAATTCTTTTTAATTACTATGGTAAAGTGGTTGAAAAAACCGGAAAAAATTGTTTAGAAAGAATAGCTATTGTTAAGTAAATGATCTTAGGGCTCACAGAGACTAAAAAAAGAACAAACAATTTGTCTCTTTGAAACTTATATTGATGACTGCTTTGTTTTACATATTAAATTTTATATTTATGTAAAATAATTTTGAGAGCAAAAAATGTAAAAAAGGCTTTTCGAGTCTGGATCTATTGTTCTTCGTGGCTACGTAAAAAACTGGTGCAGATAACTTTAAATTAAGATGTTGACTCTGAGGAGTTCTTTCAAAGTCGTAAAGCCATTTGGAAATTTTGTTTTACGTTTTGTAGTTAATTTAATTTTTTGTCTTACTTTTACGTGTGCGATGGCATTTTGATGACCATGAAGCCATTGTCAGGCAAAAATAAAAAAACAAAATGAACAAATTAATTTATATTTCTTTTAAATTAGATTTAATTCTAGTTGAAAAGTGCTTAGTTCTCCAATATTGTCTATAAATAAAACAACTATAAAGCATTAAATAAATAGTAAAAAACTGATTAGTCCAAAATTACCCAGAAAAAGAAAAGAGATAAAAAATATACATAGCAAAAAAAACGAATAATTTTTTAATAATTTAGTTTATTTCATTTTTTAAAGAGTTTGTAATCTTTGAGAACGATATATTTCATAATAATACTACCTAATACTGTGCTTTCTGGTAGGTATGGGTCTAAAGAGGATGCGGACTCTAAGGCTAAATAGAAACTAAGTTCACTCTAGATCTCTTGGGCCCGGTCAAATAGATAAGACGACATTCACCACGTACGGATGATAGGAAATTTGCAATCCAAACAAGTTTTATTCTTTATTTTATTAACCATGCCCTTAAAATGACAAATAAACTAAAATTTCACCTTTTCTTAAATTACCTCGTACTAAAATTTAAACTTCAAAAACGAGGAACCGGAAACAAAAACGGATATTGATCTGTCTATGATTGTTAATAAAATCAAGTGAAATCTAAAAAAAGAATACGCGAAAAGTTAAAGAAAAGTAAGTTGTTGCTCTCTTCCACACATCCGGCGCGTTGGTCGGTGAAAAAAGAAAAAAAGTTCTGTAAATACAGTAAAATCGCTTTGAAGGAGTATTCGAGTATCACGTAAATAATATTTGGGCCATTTCAAATTCTCCTAGTAAGCAAAAATTAACACTAGCTAATATTGGAACATAAGATCAACGACAACCGCCCCCCCAAACCCACATTCAAGATGCGTGTGTAATATTTGAACACTCCCTAACGAACACCTGACAAATATGGTTATACCATTTTTACTGTCAAAAATTCTGAGATAAAGACACCTTCAAATTATTTATGGTGACTCTCTGTTTGATAATTTTTTTATATAACGTGTCTTTGATAATGAAGAGTTTTACTGTATAACAACTGGTTCAATTAATATTGCTGAGAATAAAATGAATAACAATTAATTTTTTGTTAAAAGTTCTAATTTTTATTTGTACATATTTATTTAATCTCGGAATTTCAATGTCTTTATAAATCCAGCAATTAAACTTGAAACATTGTTTTTTGAGGAAAAGCTCACGTCAATATAATCAATGTACTAGCTAATCATGTTTGCACTGCATTTCTCAAACACTAATGTAATTTACATGAAGAAACACATTTACGTACAGAAAATATGTCTGTTAATTTTACCTATAAAAACATGATTTTATATAACTCCTCTGTGTGTTAACTTTGTCTCCACACGTCAAATATATTCTGTAAAAACTCTTGCTACGAATTTTTTTTAATTTTGGTTTTAATAGAAATAAAAACTAAGTATCAATCAATGATAGATGATATTTGATTGATATTAGATGAAATATTGCCTCCAAAGAAAAAAACGATTTCATGGTGCTTGATGGGAACTGAAATCGCCACAGAATTCGTGGGTTTTGTTCCCACCATACACTGTGAAATCTTTCATTTCTTTGCGAATAAGCTTTCATTTAATATTACCACATCATCAGCTACGATAAGAAAAATGTCCCGTCTTTAACTCATTAACGGCCAAGCATAGAAATTTATGGTGAAATTGCATAAAAATTCATGTGTTTTTATTTATGACAATAGCAATAATGCCTGGTTAAAAAAAATTCTAGTGCATGTGGGGGTGGGTACCGTTAATGCAACGTTGGCGGTTAACAATATCAGTTCCTATACATATAAGTACAAAATTCAAGATTTCTATAATATGCAATTAATTTTTCACATAAGAAAAATTTTATGTTATTTAAAATGCTTTTACAGATATTCCCATAATTATCTGAATAATTATCTAATAAAAATCCAATTAATAAAATTTTAATTATCTAATAAAATTATAATTACCTAATAAAAGTCTAATTATTTAATAAAAATTCAAATTAACTGTGTACTAATAAAAATTCCAATTCAGCAATGAAAATTTCCTATATCCCAATTAGCTAATGAAAATCTTAAGTAACTAAAAAATCCTAATTAGCTAATGCACAACTCTTAATTAACTAATAAAAGTCTAATAAACCATCAAAAATGAATAGCATTTTGTTAACCGGAGATGTTGCGTTCAGCCGTCGATCTCGTCGCAAGTTACCTTTGGAGCGTAAAACTACTTAAGCCAAACCAAATCACAGCATGTGGCCCCAAACTCGGTCCTGTTTTACTACAAGGAAAGGATACTAACGAATTATAATTACAGCGGGGTGGGAAGGTAGGGGCATGAGTGTAGCCAAAGGAGTAGGAAGGGCGTTTGCCTCCCCCCCCCCTAGAAATAAAAGTTGAAGTACATTTGGGTATATTTTAGTATTTTTGATAATATATTTCGGGTTAGCAATAGTTTGCTCCCTAAGATGGAAAGCTGGCAACACCCATGGAGGAGGAGGAGGGTTTCAGGAATACCTCTAATTTATTTTATATATAATATAGTAATAAACGTAACCTCTTTGCTCATAATGCATATTGATTCAAATAACTAATTATTACATTTTATAACCGTAAAAAATTACAGTGTAAAAATCTTGGAAAACGTCAAATTCTGAAATATATAAATGTTTATAGAACAAAGGAAACAAAGTAGCAAAAGTTAGATTGCATTGTCACTACTGTCAACTGTCGATAATGCTAGTCAAAGTAAACATTCAAAGAAAGAATTTGGAGAAACCAAACTAAACTCAAGGTTGCCCCAAAAGGGTGCAGCTATAAGCCGGCCAACATTGCGTTAATGCAACATTATTTCTTCCTTCTATCACATGTATATAACTATTATTTTTTGTAATTTCAATTTTTTATAAATTGTCGACATCTGAAAGATTACGTTTAAAAAAAAGTATGTTGATATTCGTCAATTAGTAATTACTATACTTTTTCAAAAAATGGGTCTTTGAAAGTCCCTCAAAACACTTAAAAATAAAGAATTATAAAGCAGGAAATTCAACTTCTTTCCATTTGCAAAAAATTATATTTAGTAAGATCAAATCCTTTTGAATATAATATGCCAAACTTTGAGGGGAAAAAATAATTAGGATATAGCAAAAAAATCCAGAAAACGATGTTGCGTTAACGCAACGTTGGCCAAAAATGCGATAAAACCAATAAGCGGTGAATTTTATTATATGTAGGCTATAAGACTAATTATAATCATAACGTCTTTCTTTATTTTTTCAAACATGAAATAGACGATAGTATAAATAATTCACATGTACTATATTATTACGTACAATGTGCAACCATCTTTACGGAAAATATCGCATCCCAAGCTGGTTTCAATAAAATACACATATGCCGGAGAGTGTGAGCAAATGTCGCTTTCACCAATCTAAAATGTTCTTCACCTTAGAAATATAGTACGTTTCATACTCAATCTTTATTACAAGCTTATTTATTTGCAATATTTGTCTACGCTTTCATTGGCGCAAACTTTTCTTTTGGTCACTCCACGTAAGGAATATACAATTCTTTCCACACCAGAAAGTAAAATAACCCGAGAAACGAAATACAGCTCTTTCTATTAACAGTTATTTCACAGTCAAGATGGAAAAATATTCTCTGCACCCTACGTTGAAGTTGAATTTAGCTCTTTCTGTATTTATACTACATCAGATTCCCCGCCGAGGCACTGTGTGGAAACAACTTAAATTGGGAAAATTCCGCAGCCCGAACTAACATTCCACTTCTACATATCGCTCGTTACAGTCCGAATTCCCATTCCTATTAATATTCAGACATTCACATTCTTGGTGAAACGCTCTTAGCTTTATTGCAAATGGGCGCGTATCGCGAACGTATGCCCAGTGATCTTGAATGCCACCGAGTAATTGTTCGTGGTTCAGATATTCAGAATGTTCATTTCAAACATACGAGACAATTTTTGGTAATTAACTGCAATCGTTAATGTTATCGGAGAGCTAGCTAGAAATAGGGATTAGCGCGGTATGCTGTGGAAGCCTATGACTTTTAATTTAGATCTAGATTTCCTAGAATTGTATTACAGTGACGCCCAATCGCCTTAAAGTTGTTTTCTCTGCATGGTGCCTCACTTTGCAGTGAAGTTTAATTTTTCTACAGGGGCAGTTGATGTTCATCACATGAAATGGCCTGGATGTTTTTAATCTAATGACACATTCGTTGCATCCGAAATCTGTTCAGGAGAACAGAATTCTTAGATAAGAAATTACTTCGTAAATTTAACTTTTCTCTTCATTTATTTTATTATTTTCACATGGCATTACGCATTCTTCCGCACATGCTAAAAAAAAACGCGTTTGCCAAGAAATGCAAGATTAAATCTTCTGTTGCAAGATACTATTACCTTTCTCAGAGCTAACAAATTGCCAAATAATGGTCGACACACAAAGCCTCCGGGGTCAGCTTTTTTTTTAACCCTGAGATGGGCAATAATACCTTTCAACCTTGTATAGGGAGAAAGGGGGTGTTGTCTTTTCCTCGTTGGCGTAACGGTTAAGGCACTACGGGCTCAACGGAGAGACCGTTGTTCGACTCTAGGATGAGGACGATGTCCCTTTTTCTCCTATATTAAAAAAAGCTCTAGATTAAGCTTAAACGTGGGTGTTAAAATATTTCTCACATTGAATATTCTGTCGGCCATTCTGAAGAAAATGGTTATACGTGTTGGAATATATTTCAGCCAAATAAATTTTAAGCATCCCAGCTAAGTCATTATTTCTTAAGTAGCGAATTAAAGAAATTGCCGCCCTTGGGCAGAAACCGTAGAGTCGCCACTCTTCTGACCTTAAAAAGAAAAGAACACTTTTAAAAACCACGTATATCGTAACGTGCTCTACGTGAAGCTAATTTTTCACATGGTTATTCAAACTGATACATGGAACCCAATCGCTCTTATTGGACACCTTTTAAATATGGTTACCACCGCTTTTAGGATCAGATAAAAATTTTCGGGCAGAAACTAATTCACGGTAATATATTTCAAACCTTTACTTAGCGGTCAACCTCAGATAGGAACAAGGACCCTGTTTTTATGATTAATTCCATTAGATTTTGGACAAAATGCGCTTGAATTTCGGCATTTAATAGAGGCGTATCTCGCAATAGGAAGCTAACGATATGAGCCAACGAGAATTTTCCCGCCCAATAACAAAGAATATCAATTGACAGGGATTAGCTTATTCCAATGACTAATGCTTAATACAGACTTTAGTAATAAATAATATATTGATACACTGCACGGAACAAATAAATATTTATCAACACAAAACTATCACAGTTCAAATTTATTATCAGTTTTTGCTCGACAAACACAGAGGTCCTGTAAGCGTAACAACAGAAAATGGGTGGATTTAATCTCGCGATTAAAAATACATTTCGAAAAAGATTGGGTTGCTAAGAGTGAAACTGAAAGAACAGATTTTGATAATTTTTTCCCGAAATTAATATATTTTAATATTTAACGTTTTATTGAAACGTATTCAACGAGTGCTTAACTTCGTTATTTTGAACTTCAATTATGTACTCAGAAATATATATGTATTGAAATGCATTATTTAAATGATTGAAATGTAATATTTCAGTTACCTCAGAATGAATCCCTCTTTTACAGTTACCTGGTTTTTTACGGACACATTTTTGTCCTGCATGTGTCCTCTAATGCGGGATTTCGCTTCATTTAAGTAATTTTATACAGGGTGTATACAAAATGGCGGAAAAAGTTCACTACACGATTCCTTGTGAAAAAAGGAATAAAAAATGTCCAGTACAATTTTTGCTTAAAATCAATATTTAATAAGATAATTAAGGCCAAAGATGAACGAATCACGCGCCAGACACGCACATGATTAGAAAAGCAAACCAAAGAAATTCTTGGAGAAGCGCCGTTGCATACAAGTGAGTTTCATTCGTTAACTTCAAACTTGAAAATTTAGTTGGGTGTCCGAATACGTCATTGGAATTCCGAAGTATGGCAACCTAGTAAAGGTTGTTTCATCGCCAAATATTAGAAAAGGAAGCCAACGGAAATACCAATCTTTTTTACGAATCTATTCATTTTATCAAAAATGTATCTTTCGACATAGGGAACGTTTAATTATTACGTAAGCAACTTTGCGGGAGTGGGTGGCTTTTGTGCTTATTTTCCTATGTTAGCCAATGCTAATTTTTACTTACAGGGGGGTGTAGCAAATGGCCAAAATATTGCTTACTTGATATTGAACGTTCCATAACCGCTGTACTGAGGGGATGCAGGATTAATTTCTTTATAGGAAGTGAGCAGAATGAGCGCAATAAAGAGGAGAAATAGTCATTTTGAAGCAATCTATCCCCTCCTCCCCCATTTAATCCTGTTGTTTTTGTATTCGTTTGTCATATACGTTAGCAACAGTGGCGTACTGATAACCTTCGCAGTAGTGAAAGCCCGCGAGAAAAAGGCCCCAGAGCATAATTGTTCTTTTTCCCCAAACCTTATAGTAAGTAATTTCAAAAAGGGCTATTATTTTACAATTAATAAGGCAAAAAATTAATCGTATGAAATTTTCTTTAAAAATGAAATAAAAATCATCAGTTTCCAAATAGAAGGAAATAGCCTATGGCAAACTCAGAAGCAACACGGACCTACACCACATGTGGTGGGGAGGGAGGTTATTAACAACTCGGTATTGCTAATGAACTTGGTAAACCAAATGACTTCCAACTTTTTTTAAGGCCACCCGGAAAGCCCTATGTACCTAATGTTTAATTGAGCAAATTTAAGTACCCTTTTCTCAGTAACTATGCCATCTACCGCTATAGAATTCACTACACATATAAAATGCACATTCTTACATATACTGTACCTCAAATATAGTGATTAAGATATAAAAAAATATTTTTTAATTTTTTTTGAACAAAACTCACTGAATTTCACGGGATTTTGACAATTAAAAATTGATGAAAAATTATTTTGTCACTGTATTAACAAACTTTTGCTACAGAAGATGTAGAGAGACATAATATATAATATGTACAAATCTTAAGAAAATGTTCCAGTTTTTTCAAAAACGTACCTGAACCTGGAAAAACATTGTTTCGAGGAAAAAGCAAAAACGTCAAACGTTCTTGCATACATTTCTGTAGGCGGCTATTAGTGCAAAATAAATTTAACGAAGTTCTAATTCTCCCAGACAAATGAATTTAGTATCATTGTAAAGAAAATAGTTGAAATTTAAAAAAATAAATAATTTTTTCCTTCTCTCCCGGGTAGCCTTAAGTGAACATTTGATTTTAATAGGAAATTGATTCTATTCAGATAAGATTTCCCAAACCCACAACATCTGCCTTTTGCAAATCTTTCACAGTTATGAACATCGAGCTAAAATACTACTATTAAAGCCGAATCAACAAGTATCTGCTTTAACTCGTTTCATTTCCTTCGAAACTGAATACCCAAGATGGTAAATTATGAACTAGTTTCGAAGTTATATGATGATATGCAATTTGTACTAAGGCCCTCCTGTGGAAAACGTTGCTTCATAGATGTACTACGTTCTGTTTAAAATATTGGAATATGTTCTCGTCGCTGGCAGTGGCGGATTATGCAATTCAGGGGGCCGAGGCGTGCGTTTGCAGTACACTGTACTGTACCGTTGGTAACAAATACGTCGCAAGCCTGCCAGACTGGTACGCGACTATTTACAAAATAAGAAAAAAATCAATGGCGGATTTTCCATAGTCTCGGAATAACACCATTTATCATGAAAGTTGGAATTTTTTACAGTGAAAAAATATATTTGGGGGTCATGGACCCTGTGTCCGCCCTTGAAAAAAAATACTATTAATTATAATATTTTTCCCACAACAAAGAAGAAAAAATATTGAATCTATTGACAAACGGCACATTTCGATCTATATATTTCCCATCGTCAGGTTAGTGTTTTGGAAGCACTGTCGAGAAATCACTAAATCCGGTGTTTGAGGAGAATTCTCTTAATTTGTCTATTATAGAAAGATTTTGGAAATCCGTTATTAATTAAGAGAATAGTGAATTGTTGAAGACTATTAATTGTATTATTTATAGTGTTACAGATTCTTGATATTCTAGTTCCCATGGTGATAATGATGTTTCTGATGACGACGTTAGAAATATTAGAGCTGCATTTAGAGAGGTGGTTAACTTGGAAGGTGAAGTCCATCTTTTTGTCGTAAATGATGCTTGTTAATTTATTCTTATCAGTGATTTTTATGTCGATGTCCAGGAAGTGAATAGAATTGTTTTGAACGGACGTTTCTGCTAATTTTAATTCACTGGGGTAGATATATTGGAAATTTTCTTCAAACATTTGGTTGTTAAAGGCAATAATGTCATCAATGTATCTATATACATTGCATAAGTACTGAGGTTTATTTTTTCGTAATGGTATAAGAATAAATTTGCAGCGAGTGATGAGTAGCACGTTCCTTGTAGAATGCCACAAATTTGTTTATATACGTGCTTGCCATTATAGATGAAAAATTTTGGCAAGTTTTGCCAGTATTCTTTTTAAATGCTTTTAAGAAGGTGTTTGAATTTAATGAAGCAGGTGTTTAGAATGTTTACCACCATTTCAAGTGGTATGCTTGAGAATAAGTTTTCGCAGTCGCATGCACTGAGGTTATTAACGTAAGCATGGTTCTTTAAATTAGTTGTTTAGATTTAGTTGTTAGTTTCTTTAGATTTATTTAGATAGTTTCTTTAGTTTCAGTTGTTATTGATGAAGATGCAATTCTCTTTGGATTCTGTGATCTCATGGGCGAAGATTTTTAATATATCTAAAAGGATGTAACTAACAGAATTATTGTAACAATTAATCCCGTTGGTAATAATGTGAACTTTAATGAGACTTTTGTGAAACTTAACACTTCGGAAAATAAAGGATATCATAGGATATATATTAATATACTATTTATAGATTCTCAACTGCCCCAAAAGAGTCCTTCCCAAGGCACGTGTCTTGTGCACATACCTTGAAATCCTTCACCGTATTAGGCATAATTAACAGAAAACAAACGAATTTACAGCTATAGATTGAATTATGATACAATGAAGATTCGGGAATGACCCAAGTCTTTTCTTCTAATGGCAAGAAAACGCAATTATAAATGAAAAGAAGAAAAAATAATGGGAGAACATTAATAAAGAAAAGGCTCCGCCAAGCAGTCATGTCTGGTAATCAAACAGGATATTACCACTGATTAACGGCGAGGCCAATGAGGAACATTAGTAGGTGTTTAGTAAATGCTTAATTGCGATAAAATAAACGACATCAGCATGTTATAGTATCCCAATGCCATCACAGAACATGTCACAATACAATTCGCAATAATTTATTCAAAGAAGGATGGGCCAATGATGAATCTCGTCCACATGAAATTACACTAGACACTTGTTTTAGGAGAATACAAAAGAATGTTCTGGTGCGTATGTGGATTTTCTCTCACCCAAATATTACAATTTTTTTTATGTTAACTGTCCAATTAAAGTAGAAATTAGCTTTTTCCCTTCAAAAGATGTTCCATGCAATGATGAATATAACCTTATCCTAGAATGGAACGCCACTGCGAATAAGAACGGCAGTGACTTGCCCACAGCAAGCAATTCTTTCAGGTGGCAGACCTCGTAAAGGAAAAAAAATACATTATTTATCTTCCATACATTGCTAAACGGAACGTCTAGTTGTCTATGGCTCAAACTTTAGCCTCACGTGTTTGCCATGAATTCCCCAACTGCATAAATTTGGCCATGGGAAGTTATTTTGGACTATAGTAAGTAGTGAAACCTTTTCCAATATGGTTCTAGGCTGGAACGGCAAATTTTCCAAATTTTGTTACATGATTAACTAATGTGGATGCAAATAATAACATCCCTGTAGTTCCAGAAAGGCTCGGTTTCGGAGATTTGTTCATTGGACGAAAGTTGTTTCTTTTGGTGTACTTCACTTATTGCGCATGCCTGACAAGGTTTCCATACCTTTGATGACTAAATGGCAACACTATTTAGGACCAGGGAAGGGAATTTCTGATTTTTTTTTCTCTGCTGCATTACTAGGTCAATCACTTAAATTATTATACAATAATTTCTGCCACCTACGTATATATTATAGCTCAAACTAGAGCTTTTTTCTTTTTGGAGAAAAAGAGACGCTTTCCCCGTCCTGGATTCGAACCAGGGTCCCTCCGTTTAGCCCGGAGTGTCTTGAGCTAAACGGAGGGACCCTGCTTCGAATCCAGGATGGGGAAAGCGTCTCTTTTTCTCCAAAACGAATAAATCTCTAGTTTGAGCTATAAGCTATACGTGGGTGGCAAAAATTATTGTATAATAAATTCCCCCACGAAAAACTCACAAAAATCTCGCCCCGGAGGCTTTTCTGTGTTGACCATTATTTGGCAATTGTGTTATCCCTGTGAAGGGTAATAATATCTTACAACTTAAATTATGTGTCAAAGGTTTTTTGTTCAGCTAATTGCCTACGTAACAACACTGTGGATATAAATAATACGTTCACCCTACAGCTAAATTGGGTCTGTTGCGGAGATGGGGATTTCCCTAAATATGGCTTATTTGACGTCCTTTACCACCCCTTTCAGTTTGTTCCATTAGTTCTGAATCACTTTATATGCAAATTTTGGTGTCAATGCACTGTACGGTTTAAGTTGCGGGATACCCTAAATAGGCCAAGTTTAATTACGGCCACACTGTACTTTACAGTGTGATATAAAAAAGAATTGCCCGTAAAAAGGAGGACCTAAAAGGATCATAAATTTATAACGATCTTTTTGTTTTCAAATTCGAGAGCCCACTGAAAACATTTTAACATTTTGTCTTTCTTAACCCAATCTTGTCAACGAAAGAAATATTTAACTGCGCTGAAATGCAGTTTTAAGCTATAATCTACGATATTTATACCTCCTCGAAGATGAAAATTTTATTCCAAGTAAACTTTTATATTCTCTACTATTCCAATATGTATAAGAAGGAACTTTTGGGCGGAATATTATGAACTTGCTCGTAAATTTGTGCTTCAGGATAATTTAATTTCGAATATTTTCTTTAAAACAAAATTCAAATATTTTCATTAAAACAAAATTCAAATATTTTCATTAAAACAAAATTCAAATGTTTTCATTAAAACAAAATTCAAATGTTTTCATTAAAACAAAATTCAAATATTTTCATTAAAACAAAATTCAAATATTTTCATTAAAACAAAATTCAAATATTTTCATTAAAACAAAAATCAAATATTTTCATTAAAACAAAATTCAAATATTTTCATTAAAACAAAATTCAAATATTTTCATTAAAACAAAATTCAAATATTTTCATTAAAACAAAATTCAAATATTTTCATTAAAACAAAAATCAAATATTTTCATTAAAACAAAATTCAAATATTTTCATTAAAACAAAATTCAAATATTTTCATTAAATATTTAAAAATTATGGTATAAATTATTTACCGTATAAAACATGGTTTAACCTTTTCGCGAGCGATGTTTTTAATATTTAACTAAATCCATACCTATTTAACTTAGAGGAATATATTATGACAGATAAAATTTATTTTTGTGATACTGTATTGAGATATTGTTTCTTCAGTGTGAAAAACAATTTAGTATAACACATTGTAACCATGGTTTGCTAGAAGAACAAGGAAAATATATATTTATGATATATTCCAGATTTCTATTTATTTACTATTCTCTTGTTTCATATCCGTGGAATATTATATATAGTACTGTATTTTCGAATAGGCTATACTACGCCATAGCCTAGGGCGGTAAAATTTTTTGTGTATGGAGTCTAACAAAGTCAATGTCATACGACGATATAATCAGATGTTTTGCCGAGAAGAAAGATAGACATCATGCTTTCCATTTAAATACCAGTATTCGATGTGCTTTTATTTTTTTGTTAAAATTAAAATTTATTTCGATAAAATTGAATTTGATTTATTATAGGTCTATATCAAAAAGAGATAACACCGAAATATAAGTTAATGTTGTTTAATGTTTGTTTTTAAATTTACGAGCCTGTGTTTCAAAATATTTACTGTCAGTACAAAAGCTTTTGACGTACGTATATTGAATGTAACGATTTTTATGTTCCTACTACTGATTGGGAGTGGGACGGCTAGGAAGAGGCGGCAAAAAAAGTACCCTCTAGGAGGCCAAACATGGTAAGTCCACCCATAATTATATATAATCAGCATGTTGAATATATATTATATAAAATATATCATTGTGGTCATATATCAAACAGTATTATAACCCTATTTATTATAATATATATATATATATTATATTATAATATATATTTTTATTATATATTATTGAAATGATGTTTTTCTTAATTGCGCATTTATGCATATATAGTTTCACTTGTTTAATATGACATAAAATGAAACAGCTATTGCGAATTTGTTTGTTTGTTTTGTGGTTTTACGGCTCAAAGACTACAGTGGTCATGCTGCGCCGGACTCTAAGAAGCCTTTCCTGAGAAATCCGAACTCCTTAAGCTATTGCGAAAATAGGCGTGGAGCCTATATTTATAACTTCTATTTCAACTGATAGATATAACGGATCACTTTTCAATAATATTTCTAAAAATTATATTAAAAAAACAATATTATATTCATTTATTAAATATAGTATTTAATGATACATTTTAAAAAGTTAATTTAAAAAGATATTAGCTATTATTGCACTTGTGTGTTTAGAATAAAAACTGGTAATTAAAATATACATCCGTTGTCCTAAAACAACTGTCAGAAGCGCTAGTTTTTCCGACTAACGCTATCTGGCCACCTGGTGGCGATGTAGATGGGTAGTTTAACGCCTTAGCTAAGGATAGAGTGGATTGCAAGGTAGTTTAGGTAATGAATTTTCGGTGATAAGGCGCCTTTTAAAAAAGTACAGACATTTTAACAATATAGATTTATTTTACTGTTAATTTGAAAACAATTATTCGCCATCTTTGTCTGTACCATTACATTCCTGTTCCCCCTCGAAGTTGAGAAAAGCCAGAAATCGAACGGAGCCGTGTCTGGACTGTAAAGTGGTTGCATAAATACAATTTAGTTTTTTCCGGTCCAAAAAGTTTTTTGTAAAATAGTAAAATTCGACATGTTTGGTAGCGTATTATCGAGTTGTGCATACCGGTATATTGAGAAGAAGCAAATCTTCATGATACTGACAGCGATAAAGAATAATAGTCGTCAAATTACTCGTAGAATAAATATGTATGGTTAAAATTTCTGTAAGTCTTTAAAACGCGTGTAGCACCGAAAACTCATTACCAAAGCTACTTCTCAGCCCTCTCTACCCTCAGCTGATGAGTTGAACTACCCGGCTACATGTCCAACAGGTTTCCAGATACTGTTGTTCGTAAAAACAAGGGGTACTGACAGTTGTTTTGATACAACTGATATAAAATAGTTTAATTTTTCCCACAACTGTTAGAAGTAAGGCTTATTATTTCCTTTCATGAAGGAAAGCTTAAATAGCTACTGATTTCTTTCTAGCATAGGAACTATAATCATATTATTATTCAAGGAAATTACTACGTCATGGAGAAGAGATTTGATTATCTGGAAATTTTTAGGATAAAAAGGCGGCCATGGGAGATGCAATTGATTACCATCTTAGGACACACGCAAACCCAATGCATGTACGAAGTCGGTGGGTTAAAATACTCCTCGATAGGTGTAGATAATGAGTACATATTCCAACCTGCTGTCAGTAAACTTGATCTGTAAAATATTAATAGTGTGTAAATATGTCACAAAACGAGACAACGTCACAAGAAATTGACATGGTTTGAAGGAGAAATAATTGTTGGATTGTAAGAAGGTGGATTTTGGTACCATGATAATGTTTCACTCATTGGCCAGAATGCTAATGTGCTAATAGTGCCAACAGATGCTAATAGTGCTAATGTTAATAGTTATAAGGACATATTACTAGTGGACAGGAAAATGTTTTATGAAACAGTGTTGTAGATGACTTTATAAGAGCTGTTAACAACAATCATATATGGCCCAGCTTAGGTGTCGATGTACGATCCATCAGCTTCATATATACGAGGGCATGCATGGACATCTTATTAAGGTCTATCAACATCACATACGACCCGGCGTGGATGTCGTAGGATCCATCAACATCACATAGGTCAGTCATGGATATCATTGTAGGATATACTAATATAATATATGGCACAGCATGAATGTTGTTGTAGGAACCACTAACATCATATATGGCACAGCATGGATATCGTCTTAGGATTCATGAACATCGTATATGGCACGCATGGATATCGTTTTAGGATCTGTTAACAGTATATATGGCATAGATGTCTGTTTCCTTTTGTATCAAAGTCTTCCCTCTTGACTCCCCATGTGCAGAGAACAGAATTCAACGATAATAAGGGAAACAGACAGCTGTGTCATATATGATAATGAAGAATCCTGCAACGACGTCCACAACATTTGAGCGACAAAGTAGTAAGGCAACATTCCAGTAGATACCAGTAAACACTGGTAGTTTTTGTTTGGTACAGAGAGAGTTAATAGTTTGCCGTTCACTGCTGTGTTTTTTCAATGAGTCGTAGTTTATTCTTATGTACTGTGACAACCAAATTCTTCTTCGCAGATGCTGCAACAAAATAAAAAAAATATGAATCTGAAAAGTGACATTTTATCAGTGCCACATTATTTCTACATTGAGTGTAATTCTGTGGGATAATATTACGTTTCATTCATACGCCCACTTTATACACAGGTATAATGAGCAGATGGCGATATATCGTGCACATCAAATGAACTGAATGATTAAATGTTGCAATATATAATAGAACATGGTACAATATTTATTAAGTTACCTTAAAATATATTGTTTCTAATTTTAACGGGTTTTTGTACTTATGTAAGAACCTAATGCAATTATAGGAATAAAGAATTAATATGATAGTCTTATTTCTTATTCTGAAAATTAAACGCTGTGCAATGGGTATTTAAAAAAAAGTCTAAGCGAGAAAGAGAAGTTAAAATTAAAGATCGTCTTTCTAAATATTTAATTGAAAATTAAATTTTTTTAAGATTTTACAGGAAAAACGGCTCCGCGATAGATAATTGGAATTTGCAATAGATTATCTATAAACATTAAATAAAAAAAAGCCACGTTTCACATTAAAACGCGAAAGTTTGATTAAACCAGAATATAGACTGGAATTTGGCGAGAGAGAGAGAGAGAACAGATTGTAACACCTAGATAGGGTAGTAATAGTTTGTATCTTTATTAATTGACAAACACTTTTGACGTAATTAGGAGGAAAGCGA
>QLNU02015003.1:138049396-138061440 GCA_006491805.2 Dysdera silvatica | reverse complement strand
AATAATGAAAATTTAAATTATTTTTCTCCCACAGTATTGAAATTAGGATAAAAAAGTAATAATTAATAAAACAGAGTATCACACAAAATTTGTTTATGAAAAACAATAATAGTTAGGACACTAACAGGATATAAAAGACAAAATTTAATAATTTGTGTCCATAAATAATTATTCAAGAACATTGAAATAAACTGAAATTTGTAAAGGCAACAAAAATTACTGGATATCTGCATTTATAACGAATTCCTCTCATTATTCCTACTTCATGTATAGGTGTTTATTTTAGTTAAGATAATATTTACGCATATAATATTATATATATATATATATATTGCCGTCCCCTTTTTCGTACACGATTTATTATTTCGATTCATATTAAAAATTTGAGAAAATTAGTGAGCGCGCACAAAATAAACTATATTTTGTCCAAAAATCAAAGAAAAATAACAGTCATTTTAAAAACAATTATACAGTAATTTAAAACTTTCAATGCAGTAGTGCAGTTGTTATTTCTGTTATATATATAATAATAATACGTATATAACAGAAATATAGACAATAGTAATGCATTTTATATACATATATATATATATTAAATGTAAAAATAATATATGGAATAATTTTAACTATGGTAACGATCTACTATTTAGTGTGTTTGTTAAATGAACTTCCACAAATGCAGTTCATATTAATAATGCACCTTCAGCATTTAGTTGCAAAAAATTTTATGTATAAATAAATACTAGATACGTGTATTTTCCAATTTTTTGGATGTTAATTTTTTTCCAGTCTGGATATTTTATTTGTTAAAATTTCTTTTAATTTGCTACAGAAACGCGAACTCTTTTCGAAATTTTCCCTCACCTAGAAAGAGACCTCTTTGCCGAAAATTCCTTTTTCCCGGTTTTCGGACCTACAGATTGCAAACCAGGATACCCGGGAATACATAATATATATATATATCGTTATTAATTAAAACAATATTTTTATGACATTACATATAAAAATGCTATCTAATAGAAATTTACATTTTAAAAAATTGAACGTCGTTTGTGGGAACAACGGAAGGTTCTAACCCGTTACTGGCAAAATATTAGCATAGTGTGTCTAGAAGGCTTAACTGTGAATTTAAAAAATATTTTTCTGACAAAATATCGCACATACGGGGTGATTATCAGAAGTTAATTAAGACGCCTAATTAATCTTTCCGTTGTTTTGATAACCTTCCAGCTAATCAGCAACAACGATTCCCACATAGCTGTTTTGCATAGTCTTAATTGAGTTAACCCATTAATTAGGCCTCGCTTCTTCTAAAAGCATCTCATATTTAGGGAGGGTGGATTCCTTTTTAATTATGTCTCTGCAAAATGAAAAAGAAACATATTGCAATGAAATTCTGCTCTTTCCAAAAGTATTTAATGACACAGAAATTTGCGAATCTGAAAGGCACTCAAAAATTTCTTAAATCAATTCATGAATATTTAAAGAGGTCTATGCGAATAAGTGCATCTTTAATGATTCCACTTTAAAAATTCGGAACCTCATCAAACTTTAAGCACAGACTAAAAAATACATAAAATATTTTATTAAGTATTAATATTTATATTGTTTATTTTTCAAATTTATTCGCGTAAATATGCAAAAGTGTACGTGCTTAATGGTAGTTTCTACATTTGGTTAAATTTTGGGATTTTTCGCATTCAGAGTATGTTTTAAAGTTGAAATGGATGATAACCGCTTGAGAAATGACAAAAAAAAAAAAAAACTTCAATTTTACTTAAATTATAAATTAAGTAAGCATATAATAAAATAAAATGAACACGTAAAATTTTATATAGCATTAAAATTAGGCCATAAAATTAGCACTGACTTTTATGATAGTCTGTTAACTCATCCTCTCATTATTAAACTCTTCCTTTTAATGTGAGAAGCTCGAAAAAATTCTATGAAAAATTAGATACTTCTTAAAATATTGCATATGCACATACTTCCATAAACATAAAATTATATTTCTTAAGGCACATGTAATTTTTATGCAAAATATAACGCGAATTATTATTTTCACTCAATAGACAAAATATTACAAGGGAAACAGAATTGGTGTCTCAGATACATTGCAGTCGTGAATGGACTACAAAGAAACTAAGTTATAAAATATAATAAAATAATAAACAATAGTTAAGTTTCATCTTGAAATTAATTTTACTGAACCAAAACCCATAGAAATTATCAAATATTTCTAGCAAATTTTTAAACCAAAATTTTTGTTCACACTTTCTTAATTTTACACCAGTTATTGCCATTTTGAGATCTCAATAAAAATTGGCGAAAACTTTACACCTTTTTTTTCAATTTTTACTTTTAATTTATTTTTAATTTAATTAAACATTTAACTTTCTTATTATTTATGTATTTAGTTTATGTAGGATAAGCTATTACATTGATTCCCTTCTTAACGTCAGAAAAGCATCGCAGGTTGAACAAATTATTATTTTCATTATTATTAATGTATTACACTTTAAATCCGAGCCCCGTATCAATCATATCATCATGCGGAAACACTATGAAGTCATGCGCCTTAATCCGCTTGTCTGATAAAATAAAGCCATCTTATAGTATTTGATATACCATAGTGTACATAAACTAATTCGCATTAAAAATAAGCACCGATTAATACGCAATACTAAACATAAGGATGCAATCTATAGTTTCATTAATAATAATTATCTGTTTATCAATGGATGTAAACTGTAGGTATCATCATCATCATATTCAACCATTATCTATCCACTGCTGGATGAAGGTCTCTCCAAATGCTTTCCACACAAGTCTATCCTGAGCAATTCGCTTCCACGTCACCCCAACCTGTTTTCTTATTTCATCCACCCATCTAGTTTGAGGACGTTTTCTAGGTCTTCGGTGGTCTCTTGGAATCCAGTTCAGAATTTCTGTTGTCCATCGTTGATCAGTTCTTCTTGCAATATGCCCAGCCCATCGCCATTTCAGCCCTTTTACTTTAACAATGATGTCCTCTACTCTAGTTTGCTCTCTCACCCAAGTGTTCCTTTTTCGATCTCTCCTAGTTATTCCAAGCATGCACCTCTCCATGCTCCTTTGCGTTGTCTGTAACTTTCGTATTGCTCCAACTGTTAGACTCCATGTCTCTGATCCATAAGAGAGGACTGGCAATACACACTGGTTGAAGACCTTTCTTTTTAGACACAAAGGCAATTTCCCCTTCAGGATAAAACTGTTTCTTCCAAATGCACTCCAGCCAAGTTTAATACGTCTGTTGAGTTCTTTCATAATGTTGCCATCCATTGAAATCAGCTGGCCAAGGTAAATATATGAATCAGCAATTTCTAGCTCAATGTTGTCAACTTGTATTTTTGTTTCCTCTACGAAATTATTGAACATGATCTTAGTTTTTTGTAGGTTCATCTTGAGTCCAACTTCTTTACTTCTAGTTGAGAGCTCCTGTACCATGTCTTGGAGTTCTGATGGGTTCGTTGAAAAAATAACAATGTCATCAGCAAACCGCAAATGATTTAAATATTCACCATTTATTTTTATTCCCTTGTTATTCCAATTTATCTGCTGAAAAATCATCTGTAAAGCTGAAGTAAAAAGTTTTGGAGAAATGGTATCTCCCTGCCTCACACCTTTACCAATTTTGATAGTTTTGGTATCTTTATGTAACCGAAATTTTGCACTTGCATTTTTATACACACGTTTCACCATGTCAATGTACACATCCTCAATGTCTGTTGATCTTAAAGAGTTGATGACTGCTGATGTTTTAATAGAGTCAAAGGCCTTCTCATAGTCAATAAATGCCACACACAATGGAAGTTCATATTCATGTGTTCTTTCAATTAATTCTCTTAATACTTGAATATGGTCCACTGTACTGAATCCACTTCGAAATCCAGCTTGTTCTCTTGGTTGAGCTGCATCTAATTTTTTCTGCAGGCGATGTGTTAGCACTTTTGTGAAGATTTTATAAATAGCAGGTAACAAGCTAATTGGTCGGTAATTTTTCAAATCCTCTTTATCACCTTTTTTATGCAAAAGAATTACTGTTGCAGAATCCCATTGGTTTGGTATGTTACCACTGTTGAGGCATTTGGTAAAGAATTTTGCGAGTATGTCTTCTACATGTTCTCCAGCTTCTTTTAAGATATCTAATGTAATGCCATCATCGCCAGGGGATCTTCCTTTCTTCATACTTTTTATTGCAAATGCTACTTCTTCTTTTAAGATTTTAGGAGCTGTTCCTTCGACTATCTCAGAGTCTTCGTTTAATCCACTGTTTCCCTCATACAGCTTTCTGTAGAATTCTTCAACTCTTCTAAGTATTTCTTCCCTATTTCTTGTTACAGTGCCATCCTCTCCTTTTAATGCAATGATGTGTTTCTTCCCAATAGACAAACTCCCTTTAACAACCCTAAGGCTCTTGTTGCTTTCAATGGCCTTCCTTACTAACTCACAATTGAATTTTCTTATATCTTCTTTCATGTTTTTGCGCAAAGTTTTGCAAAGTTCTACATACTCGATCTTGCGACTGGTATTTTGATTGTCCACCTTCATAAGTCTTCGCCTTTTCATGAGTTGTTTCGTCTTCTCAGATAATTTGCTATTCTGCTTTTTACATATTACACCACCAATTTCCCCAGCAGTTTCAATTATTGTCTTAACAATGTTTTCATTTGCTTCTGAGATGTCAACTTCTTCAATAAGTCCTTCCAGTGCAGAAAAGCGATTTTTTAATTCCAACTTGAATGCCTCGGTATTTTCTTTTAATTTCTTTAAATCCACCCTCTTACATACTTGTTTCCTAATGAGCTTCTGCCTTTCTAGTTTAGTATTTAAGTGCATTTTACATCTCACCATTCGATGATCACTTCCAGTATTAAATCTGTTCAGTACACTGCAATCTTCAATAATTGATTTCTTGTTTGCCAGGATATAGTCAATTTCACTAGTTCCCCCATTTGGGTGTTTCCATGTCCATTTTCTTTGCGGTTTCTTCTTAAAAAATGAATTCATGATGCTAAGATTTTCAGCTTCTGCAAATTCGATGAGTTGATCGCCACGTTCATTCCTTTCCCCGTATCCGTATTTACCAACCGATGTCTCTCCTTGTTCCTGTTGTCCAATTCTTGCATTAAAATCTCCCATGATGAGCTTGATGTGTTGTTTCCCCTTGGTATGTAGCTGTTTGATTTCTTCATAGAATTCCTCAACCTCCTCGTCGGTATGGCTTGATGTTGGTGCATATGCCTGTACTATCTGAAGTTGGTATCGCTGGGTTAGTTGAACAACGAGCCTCGCTGCTCGATCTGACGTGCTTTCGACTTCAAGAAGGTAGTCTTTAATTCTTTTGTTGATTAAGAAGCCAACACCACTTGTTCTTCCAGTTTCCGTTCCTCTATAATAAAACAAATGTCCACTTTTAAGTTCCACCAACTCCCGAAGTTTTGCTTCAGAAGCAAGGGATCGTCCATTATACGTTGCCAAGGTCAATAACAAACGGCAGCCTGGGCCATTCCAGTGATTCTTAGCACCCCCTGCTTTCATGCCACGCTGACCGCTGCCTTGATCAGGAGCACTCCAGCACCTGGAGACTAGGGGCCATGGTTTTTGGTGTATATATATTATATTCTTGGAATAGACTTATTTAAATATAAACGGTCGCAGGAGATTCCGCGAAAAGAATCCTCTCCTGAATGACTGATAAAATTAAAGCATTCAGCACTCTTAAATTACAGCCAACTTACTGTAGCGTCCCAACATGAAAAGTTTACCCACACCTCAGCTGTAAGTTTCAAAGAAAAATTAAAAAAGCTTGGCCAATGACAAGGTTAAGAGACGTAGATAATCTGTTAAGCAGAATGCATTTCGACGAGTTTTGAACAGAGTAGGCCACTCTTTGTTAGAAATCGACTAAATTTGAATAAACAGTAAGTATTTGAATACTGCCGTCAAATATAAATCAACTGAATGTAACTAATCCAACTATCCTATAAAAACTTTAACGAATAGAAAGTGGTAAAAATTATATACCCAATTATTTTAAATTATAAGGAAAACGTGGAAATGACGCTAATTCCAAGACGACATTTCAGCTAATTTCCCTAAGTGGTAATTTAAAAACCGAACTTCAAAGAAATGGTAATTGTCGTACGTAATTCGACTCCAACTGCAGATTAGCGAAAGCGATGTTTGATTTAAAGATTAAAATAAAAAACGTTCTTCATTTTTTATCTAAATTTTAAGCGCTAAATGGACCAAGCCCACTGCATTACGGATGCCATTATCATTAGGAGTTTTGAAAAAAAAACCTTAGAAATGCAATAAAATTTCACATTTGAAGCTAATAGAATCATGCATGTCATTAAATATTAATTTATCCGCACTTTGCTTTGGCAATTTGACGGAAGAAAATTTTATTTTCGTTTGTTCGAAATCTCGAAACCCAATAAGCCCAATAAAGCTATGTCTGAAGAAAGAAATGCTCACGTTATGAAAAGGAAATGGAGGCTGCTGATTTTATTACATAGACTTTTAACCATTTGAATCAAGAATTAATTAAATAAGAAACAAGAAATAAGAAATTTTAACCAAGCATTGGTGGAACAATGAATAAAAAATGTGACTTTATACTAAGAAGATTAAAATTGCATGAATTCTTTCAATGATATGGATAATTTTAGCATCAATTACCTCTATTTGTGAAGTTCTTATCAGCAAACATAGATAATAACGAATTTGCAATATAGTTATATTATTCTTATTAATTATGAATAACCCAATAACAATAATTACTGCCACAGGAAGCCAAACAATTTGCAGAAAAAATTTAAAATTCACAGAATTTTAATTTACAGGAAAAAAAGTTTAAATGATTTTCGCTTAGAGACATAGGCATCTAAAAATATCATTAATTGAATAAAACGAGATTAATTTAACAATGTAATACCCAACAACAGAACGAAGAACAAAGAATATAAAACAATCACTAAATTATAATTTGCAAATTTTTCTTATCATAGCCGATGATGTGGTAATATTAGATGATAAACTTCTCACAAAGAAAATAATGATTTCATGGTGCCTGGCGGGAACCGAACCCACGATCTGTTGGTATCCGGACAAGTGCTCTTCCAACTGAGCTACAGGCGACCGATCATCCTCCCCTCTGCGAGCAGTTTATACGTCGGCTGTAGCTCAGTTGTAAGAGCCCTTGCCGGGATACCAAAAGATCGTGGATTCAATTCCCACCAGACACCGTGAAATCATTCTTTTCTTTGTGACAAATTTATCATCCAAACTTTAAATATCATGAGTTAAATGTCATGATTGAATTCAACAGATCTTGGCAAAAAAAATGCAAAAGAGTTATTCAAATAACGGCAGGTGCTATTGAATCAAACATGAAAACATTATTGAAGAACTTAGATTTCATACATTACTTCAGAATATCTGCAAAAAATTCCCTTGCTGTGGGCATATCTTGAATTTATAGAGGTATACAAATACACAACAGCGGAATTATGGCACTCCTGGATAAGAGAAAGCTAAATCAGTAACTACAGATTAAAACGGTGTTTAACATTTCCCCCTTTGCCTGTAAAACACACCAATTTTTGTAAAGAATAAAATAATTATTGTCAACTTAGTTATTAATGTAATCGTCTAAAACCCTTGAAAAGGGTTTAATTATTGGTTGAAAGAAAAAGGAAACTGGATGTAATATATACTGTGATATTATGTAATAAGTATAACAATGTAGGAATACTTAAAAGTAAAGGTAAATGTATATAATTACAGGCTTTGTGTCCCTCTAATCAATTTCTTAGCCCCCATCTCCTGCTCTGCAGTAGAAAAACAATGAATCTTTGACATAACTACAGATGATAAAATGTGAAATTGGAAAACCATGGAGGTCCAACGAGGACTAATTTTGTGTTTAATAGATGCACATATTATTTCTGATGTTAACCCAACAATTTTACAAACCGAATCAAAACATCAAAATGAATTCTTTTGGCATGACTTTGAATTTGTGTTTTAGCCAAGAAAGTTAGCTAAACCATACTGGAAGTTACAAAGTCTATTCTATGACACTTTGCTATCGGACTGCTATTAGGAAGGGAAACAGAAAACCCGACAGATAAGGTTAAAAGACGTAGATGATCTGTTATTTAACAGGTCATTTACGTCCTAACGTCTAGGTTACGTTACGTCTACGTTAGAATTCACTTCGACGCGCTTCGCACAGAAAATACCACACTTGGTTAGAAATCGAATAAAGTTGAATAAACACTAAGTATTTAAGTATCGAATTGCAAAAGCATAGTATTATATATAAGTGAATCATATCCACCTTTAACTTAAAAATGAACAAAATTGTTATGTGGATCATTTATTATTATAACTTTCCTTCCACCATCAAACACATAAAAAACAATCCCTCTTTAAAAGTCTCCCCCCTCCTAAGGGAAGACGATGTTAAATTTAAAATACAGTGGAGCACTTATTATCTGAACTTCGATTAAGCAAAATATCCTATCGATTTCTTTTCATATTCTCATCGATTTCTTTTCATATTCTCATCGATTTCTTTTCATGCAAAAAATCAAAAATCGATTTTTTTTGATCCAAAAGTGGTTAAGACACACTTTAAATTTATAAAGCCAAGAGTCTATGAAACCAATTTTATATGTGGTATTCTCAAGAACTCAACGTGTGCATTTACTTTTCCATGAAAAAGAATTTCTGTAGCTAACTTTTATAAACTAATTTAATAAATATATAATTAAGCAGTTGAAATGCATCCCCCCCCCCTTTTTAACAAACACTGATACATCTTAAAATGTGTACGTAGTCGCCAATTTATTCATCTCAATGTGCGTCTATTAAGTTGCCACAGGGTATATAATACCTCCATAAAGACTTAATAATTTGGCGAGATTTTTTTTTTAAAATGTTATAAATATACATGTAATACGAACTGTAACATTTAATAAACTTTCTAATGTTCAGCTCTCATCATCCTTGTTTTCTGAGTATCCAAATCCTTTTGATAAAAATTATTTTGCCGAATTAAAAAACATAATTAAAGTCAAATTGCAGCCCTCAGGTGCCACAGGATTTTCAGAGTAATCTTTCACATTAAAAGTGTATTTAAAAAATCCGAAAACGTGATTAAACCGATAAAGTTAATCTTTGAGCGGTATTTTTTTGCTGGAATAAATTTCGTTCAATTTTCCTTTTAAGTTTCATCTCCCCCCCCCCACTTCCTCCTCTTTCTCTTTATTTGTTTTTATTAATTCCGTTAAAATTTGACATTTAATCATTTTTGGTCTTTGAAAGTTTTTAAGAGACCAGTATTAATTAAGTTTCGTGCTGGCCTCTTTATTTCGCAAATATATAAAAAATTATGTTCCGTTTATTTATTCATTGAAGCATTATTTGAAATAAAATACCAAAACGGTCAAAATTTATTTTGCTACATTAGTTTTGTAGAAACTTATTAAAAATACGTATCATTAAATATCACAGATTAGTAAAAACTCAATGGATCCTACGAGCAATTTTAAGGTTCGGTAGAGCGAATTGAAACATTTAAAACAAGCATAGCTGTGTTTTACAAAGAATCAATGGAGAACTCCAAATAAACGTTCATTTTGCCTGCGCTTGACAAAGGGGGTCTCTCAAGACGTCGTGTTTCAGACCTCATGCCAGTTTTTTGTTATTTTTGTGTGGTTTTACGGCTCAAAGACTACAATGGTCATGCTGCGCCGGGACCTACTGTTTTCCGAGGAATCCGAACCTCTTAAGGCCTAGGGAACCAAACCCCGGACTACAGTGAGCAGTGCGATCTTTATGAGATCTCTGAGTAAGCGTTCTTTGCACTGTTGGGAGTCGAACCCGAGTTAACGGCGTACTAGGCGAATGCGTTACCACACTGCGCAACCGCAGAGCCTCTTCACGCCAGTGCTGAAATGAATATTCTTAAGCACTACCCCTGTGAAACTTTGTATTGCTCTTTTATAAAATATATTCATTGTTTATTACTTTTCCCTATCTCTGAACCATTTGATTCCATATGTTGGTACTTTTGTTCATAGCTCCTGATTATTTTTTCAAGTTTATGCCCCTGGCCTACAGCATGCGCATTATATATGTACATAAAAAAAATTTAAAAAATTTTCCTCGCCCATTCTTGGCGGAAACAGGCTTTGGGACGGGCAGAGCGCCATGTTCCCAAGCCTCTTTTTACATCACTTCTTAATGTGCCATGTCTAGAAACTTCCTGACAATGTGACACGTGTTTAGGATTGTGGCTTTTTGTATTTCAATGTAGGTGTTTGGGTCAATGTTGAGTATCTCCAAATTCGTCGCAAGCGTTTTTGGTACTATCCCTGTTGCTGAGATGACTAACGGGATGATGAAGATCTATATTATATATATATATATACAATCAATTTTATTATATTGTTAAAAAGAAGACAACACCTAAATATAGAACAACAAAAACTACAACAGAACAACCCCATATAAAGCATTAAACAACAAAGAAGTAAGACCAAGTATGAAAAATTGAAAAGAAAAAATATTGAAAATAACCCGAGGTGCAGAACTTCGTCAGGGGAGAATCCACACGAGGGGTAATAAATAAATAGGAGCGTTTCTGTTAGCAATGCAAGCATTTGCTAAAATGTTTCAAACTCATTCTCCCAACGCCACTAAAAATTAGCATTTTAAAAAAATAAAAAATATATTTAATTTAAAGAATAGAATGAAAAAGGAAATAGTAAAACCAATTTCTTCTCGGCATGGGCCTGCCCATGCCTAATAAATATCGCCCTAATAAAAAGAAACAATGTATTTCCGCTAAAAACACGAAGAAAAAATGTCTGAACCGCCCATAAAAACAGAAGGAAAAGAAGTGTTGCCATACCCAAGAATTCTCCCAATTTAATCCTGTTGCCAAACCAGAAAATAAATGGTAACAACGTAAATTATAAAACCTGTTTAAAACTTACCAGAACAAAATCTAAATCTGCCAAAACCCTTAAAATCCCCCACGAATAAAATTAATTGGAACCTGATTATGAACAAGAGTTTTTCCTAAAAATTTAACAACAATATAAAAATGCATATCTTTGTAGCAAATTCTGTCAATCCTATTAATTTGTGTAATAATAATATTCCGCTGGATTCCGACACTAATATTAGACAAAAAATTCGAAAGAGTTGAAATTTTAAATTCAAATTCTATCCTCTTATCAAATAAATCATTAACAATATCAGCGGTACTTTCGAAATTAATATATATATGTATCCAAAAAATTAATATCAGTTAGTGTACCCCTTTCTTTAATTTTGAGATGTTCAGGATAAATATATTGATAAATATTTAAAAATTCTGAACAATCAAAAACAAAAAGATCGTCTATATATCTAAACGCTTTAATTTCAAGGAAATTTTTTTACACAGTAATGTAAAACTATGTTTGCTAACGAACTTGAAAAACAACATCCCATTGGAATACCTTTAATTGGTAAATAATATTTTATATCGTTAAAAAGCAAATTATCAAAAATACAAAATTTAAATAATTGATTTCAAATGTTTTGAGCAATTCCAATAATGCTACTCTAAGTTTCAAATAAGTAATCCCTAATATCAGCTAAGGGTATACTTGTAAATAAATTTTTAAAATCATAAGTGTTCATTTTTTCAATAGTATTTTAGTTTTCATTCAAATATTTCAACACCCACAGATTATTAAAAATAATAAATAATTTTTCTTTATGACGTATTTCCCGTAAAATTGTACTTAAACTATTTTGAAATTCCTTAGATGCTTTTCCATTATATGTATTAGAACCGCATGTAATAAATTTAAACCTCACAGGAGGTTTATAGAATTTAATTACGATAAACAAATAAATTATTTTAAATTAACTATATATATATATATATCATCATCATCATATTCAACCATTATCTATCCATTGCTGGATGAAGG
>QLNU02015003.1:138024098-138049296 GCA_006491805.2 Dysdera silvatica | reverse complement strand
GTTAGAACTTTTGTGAAGATTTTATAAATAGCAAGTAATAAGCTACTTGGTCGGCAATTTTTCAAAACCTCTTTATCTCCTTTTTTATGCAAAAGAACTACCGTTGCAGAATCGCATTGGTTTGGTATATTGCCACTGTTAAGACATTTGGTAAAAAATTTTGCAAGTATATCTTCTACCTTTTCTCCAGCTTCTTTAAAAAGATCTAATGTAATGCCCTCATCGCCAGGGGATCTTCCTTTCTTCGTACTTTTATTGCAAATGCTACTTCCACTTTTGTGATTTTAGAAGCTGTTCCTTCGATTCCCTCAGAGTCTTCGTTTAATCCACTGTTTCCTTTATATAGTTTCCTGTAGAATTCTTCAACTCTTCTATTTCCTCCCTATTTCTTGTTCTGGTGCTATCCTCTCTTTTTAATTCAATGATGTGTTTCTTCACAAGAGGCAAACTTACTTTAACAACCCTAAGGCTCTTGTTATTTTCAATGGCTTTCCTTACTAGCTCACAGTTGAATTTTTTATGTCTTCTTTCATGCTTTTGCGCAGAGTTTTACAAAGTTCTATGTACTCAATCCTGGAACTGATATTTTGATTGTCCACCTTCATATCTCTTTGCCTTTTCATGAAGTGCTTCGTCTTCTCAGGTAATTTGCTCTACTGCTTTTTACATATTAGACCATCAATTTCCCAGAAATTTCAATTATTGTCTTAACAATGTTTCAATTTGCTGCTGAGATGTCAACTACTTTAATAAGTTCTTCCAGTGCAGAAAACAGATTTTTTAATTCCAACTAGAATGCCTCGGTATTTTCTTTTAATTTGTTTAAATCCACCCTCTTACATATTTGTTTCCTAATGAGCTGCTGTGTTTCTAATTAAGTAGTTAAATTCATTTTACATCTCATCATTCGATGATCACTTATGTATTAAATCTTTTTAGTACGCTGAAATCTTCAATAATTCATTTCTTGTTTGAAAGATATAGTCGATTTGACGGTTCCTCCACTGGGGTGTTTCTATGTCGATTTTCTCTATAGTTTCTTCTTAAAAAATGAATTCATGATGCTAATATTTTCAACTTCTGGAAAGTCAATAAGCTGATCGCCACGTTGGTTCCTTTCCCCATATCCGTATTAACCAACCGATGTCTCTCCTTGTTCCCGTTGTCCAATTCTTGCATTAAAATCCCCCATGATGAGCTTAATGTATTGTTTCACCTTGGTGTGTAGCTATTTGATTTCTTCATAGAATTCCTCACCCTCTTCGTTGATATGGCTTGATGTTGGAGCATATGCCTGTACTATCTGAAGTTGAATAACGCGCCTCGCTGCTCGATCTGACGTGCTTTTAATTTCAAGAAGGTAGTCTTTTATTCTTTTGTTGATTAAAAAGCCAATAGCACTTGTACTTCCAGTTTCCGTTCCTCTATAATAAAACAAATATCCGCTTTTAAGTTCCACCAACTCTTCACCGTTTCTAATGACCTCACTAAGTCCTACAATGTCCCATTTGATCTTGTAAAGTTCTTCTTCCAGTTCCTGCAATTTTGTTCAGAAGTAACCGATCGTCCATTATATGTAGCCAAGGTCAATAACGAACGACAGCTTGGGCCATTCCAGTGATTCTTAGCACCCCCTGCTTTCATATCACGCTGACCGCTGCCTTGATCAGGAGCACTCCAGTAACCGGAGACTAGTGCCATTGTTTTTGATATATAAGCATAGTAGAGGAATTAGTCGCCATCATTTCTCCACGCTGGCCAGACGGGTTGGTGAATTAGCCCTCCTCTTCCGCCTTTCTATCTGTGCAGTAAATATCAATTTGCTTCATATACAGAAAGCCCTGCCCGTACCACTTGAAGGCGGGGTAGGACACTAGGTTGGACACTAGGCTTGCCAGGCTGGTTCCACACATCGTCACATACGTTCAGCGTGTAGGTCTCCTTCCAGTGAGATACCAGCAACGATTTTGCAGTCCATATATATATATATATTATCCTTTAAACAGACACTTAGCTTTGGACTCAAGTTGTAACTATCTTTATGGACACTCATTAACTTTATAAAAAAACATCAAAAGATATTTGATAGGAAATAAACATGTTCAAACGAATGCCATTTCCTCGGATTTCTCATTATCCGCAGCCGCCCTGGCCATGCCACCTAAGATGTTTCTTTTCCTCTTGGAGAAGAAACAGTACCTCCTCTTTGGACATAAGCCAGGATTTGGCTTTCTTCAAATATCACCTGAAACATCGATAACAATGGCCAGCGGTTTGATGAGAATGAACACAGATGGCGGTTTTTCTTGCTAAAAAAACCTTTCAAGTTGTTTTTAAGGCCTCCACTTATAAACATAGAGACTATTATTTATGACCATCGTTATATTACGGCTCGAGATTTTGAAACAAATAGTGTAACATAACTGAAAGACATGATGACGTTGTCTGTGACATCGTACGGTTTTGAATAAAGCTAGACGATATTCAGTATTTCGAAGGAGTAAAGATAAACTGAAGCAATTTTTTACTTTTACTGTCTTAATATATAGTCTATATATTTAATGAGCACGGTGGTTACTCATGAATATAGACTAGTTATTAACTTTAACAATTATTGCAATAATTTTTATTAGTTCTTGAATTTATTTTTATCCTTTATGTCATATTTCGGTTAATGTTTCTCATTTTCTATACGTTTACTTTTGCAGATTTGTATAGTTTGTTTTTTTCATTTCTTATTTTCAGACATAAAATTTTTGCAACTGGTTGGAATGCAAGAAACAATAAGGAAAAGAATTAAAATAGATATGTAAGTGATGGGGAAAAAGTGGAATGGAAATAGGAATATTAAGGTAACGAAAGGACGGAAATAAAGTTGATAAAGTTACGGAAATAAAGTTGATAAAGTTACGGAAATAAAGTTGATAAAGTTACGGAAATAAGGGAATATAAAGAAAAATGAGACGGCCTAAAAAGTAAATTAAGTAGAAAACAAAAAAAAATAGTAAAAATAAGCAAAACGTACCAACAGCATGGGAAAATTTCGCAGCGTTTCAAAAATTACTGCTTTCTTTATCAAGCTAAATCTCCAGTATTATCAAGTGTCATGCATTTGTACATCCCAGTTCTATATTTTCTCGGAAGCAGTCTTGCCCCTGGTTTTCCCAAATCAATCCCGCATCCACGTTTTCCCCAAAGCAGTCTCGCATCCGGATCTTTTCAGAACTATCGTTCCGGTTTTCACCATCATCTTTTAAAATTATTGTATGATTCAACATAAGTTTTGAGATAGTTTTCGACTATGAAATTGGGTCAATAACATCTCAAACCCGGAAAAACCCGGGTGCGGGGCTGCGTTGGGAAGAACCAGGTGCATGATTACTCCAGGAAAATCAGAGCGGTGCATATATAAATATACGATACTCTTACTTACTCCAGTATATTTCTCTTGATAAAGGAAACAGTAGTTCTCAAAATTTCCAGCGTTACGAAATTTTTTTACACCATTGGTAATTTTTTTTTATTTTTACTCTTTTTCTACTTAATTTTCTTTTTATTTAAGCCTGGTTTTTGTTTTATTTATGCAACATTTTCCAATTTATTTTTCTTATTTCATTGCTTTCACTATTCTTATTTCTATTTTACTTTTTCCTACTTCACTTATTTTTTACCCTATTTCCTTTTCTTTCTTTTTCTTTCCTTTTCTTTCCTTTTTTGTTTCGCGCTCCAACTAGTGACAAAAATTTTGCTTGCTATTGTAAATCCGGTCAATCATTGCATTCATCTGTTACCAGATATATCTTCTGCTATATGTTCCCATCTGCCCACCTCGTGGTTGTATCCAATTAACATTTTAACATTAGCCAGTAAATTATAACTCAATATTAATAATTTACTTTAATATAAGCATTAGCTATTAAACTGTACCTCATCATTAGCCATTAACTTATACCTTAGCATCAACAATTAACTGAACATAAATTAACTGATTAAGGTTAATATTGAAAATTTCCGTTGTTTCGAAATCATTTCTGATTCGAAATCACAGTAAGAATATTTGAATTTACCTAAAGTAAAATGTTCGAATTTGACTACAGTAAACAGTTAGAATTTGCCTACAGTAAAAATGATTGAATTTGCCTACAATAAAATGTTTGATGTGATAGATGCAAAGACAACTACAATTTGGCTGTGTAGGCTAAATTATCTAACTCCATTTCTACCCAAATTAAAGAATTTATTATTAACGAAAACATAACGAATTTATAGAAGAGTTAAAATTAAACTTTACTGGCTACATTATAAAGAATATAAAAATGAGTAGTCGTAACTGACCAACTCAAAACAATTACGTGGCATCTAACGTCGAACAAAAGTAAGCTAGCTGTTTCCAATGGAAAGTTCAAAAGCTTTATACTCTGGCAGCCGCAAGCTGCCTGGTTGGAATATACTACAAAAAATAACCTACGTCACATGACGTCATACATAAGAGTTCTGCATCCTTCACATGTTTATAATGAATATATCTAATGACACAAAATATCTCATTTCATATTCGCAATTTCCGTTGAAGACAAACTGAAGATCGTTGTGAAAAGACAGAAATTTATACATACTTTTTGTCTTTTATTTGCATCATTTGTGTACTAAATAGGCTTGAATTATTTTAAATCTAATTGCGGGTTTTCTTAATGGATATAAAATACACACGCTTGCGTTTTACTATATTTAACCAGACCAACTTAAGAAATCACAAAAAATATTTTTTATAAGAACTCTCTATAGCAGAAAGTATTAAAATTTTATATAAGAAAAAAAAATATCCCCAAAAAATGAAGCTATGTTTTCTGTGAACAATAATTATTACAAAATTTTTAGTAACGTTTTTGTATACTCTTTACTTTCCAAGTTAAAATCTCTTATTACTATCAGATATTTTCCATATAAATGGTCAAAACTTGAAGGCCATAATATCTCTTTTTAACACAGTCAAATTTTCTGACACAGGACCCTTTTAATTAATTATTAATATCGGACTAAATTATTATAATCTACAAATTAGCATAATAAAATAAAAATAATTCCTTCTCCATTTCTAGGTAAACGCCACCCCATTCTCTCTTTTCGCAGCTTTGATTCATTTTTATAAAAACAGTAAACATTTAAATTCTTACATCTTTACGTATATATTTTCTTTATATATTGATGAACTTCGTCATTATATCGACTACAACGTTTATGTGTCTTCTATCCTACAGAAGCTTTTCTAGACAGTATACAGTGGTTAAATATTTATATGTGTAATTCGCTTAAAAGGAACCCCTTCACCTTTACTTACCAATTTAACACAGGCTATTTGCATCCGACGTGGAACAGGTTCTTCAGAAATAACTTTTTCTCAAACTTCAGTGCGCCACTTCGAATGCTTTTTTTTGCTTGGACTAAACCCTTTATTTTCAGTCTATCAATGAAAAGTTTCTTTAGAGGCTGTTGGATATACTTTCTACCAGCACGTAGCCTGCGGATTCCTACGGAATCTTGGTAATTTACATAAAATGCGAGAAAGCGCTTTCGCGAGTCAAAATGTATCCTAAAAGATAAATTCAGGATTTCTTTAAAAGCATGGCAAGACCTCTTTTATCAAAAACTATTTCATTCTACCTAAGTGAAGAAATTTTTGAATTTCTTTAGAAACTCAGATCATAATTTACAAGTTACCTTGCATCAAACAGAACTATACTAACGTTGCCATTTCCATGCGAGATGATTATAAAAGCAAATAGAAGAAAAAATATCGTATGAAAACTGTAAATAAGCTTAAAAAAAATTAAAAATCTATCACAAAAATAACGCTCAAATCTGAATTTGATTATAGAAATATATGTGTTGAAATTTTCTGATGGATGTGAAAAAATTGTAAAGAGACTAAATATGATATTAGTAAATACAGATGTAATGTAATACAGGAAACCATTGACAAAAAACATCCGAGATAATGTCAGAACATTGAAGTAACACTGAAGAGCATTTGAAGTGAAGAAAGGCATGTATATTAATATGAAAGCGGTACAATGAACTTAAGACTCAGCCAAATCAAGGCAATTTTGAATATTTACCTTCGCAAATGACGTAGTTTTACTAAGCAGAAACTGAACGAGTTTAAAGAATCCTTACAAAAAATTCCAAAATGGCGTAAAAAAAACTAGCATAAAAAAACCACTGGCAGGACAATTAGAGAAATAATGCAAAGGACATAAAAGGTTTCAAGATGAGAGAAACTTTGTAGTTTGTGATTAAGAGACAATTAAAATTTTAAACAAGTATGGTACTTTAAACAGTTGAGTGCCATTGGACAAGAGACAAGAAAGGTTGGAAAGTTTCATATTTAACGGAGCAGATTTAATTAAAATAATTTCCTACATTTGGCGCACTGACTTAAATTTAGGGAAAATACATGGAAACGATTTACTGAGTTTCATTTATATAATTTGTATCGCACGTATCGACAGATAAACGAATTAAATTTTCCGTAATAAAATTTAAACAACCTTATTTGCATGCACGTGACATTTGTATTAAATTATTTTATTGCTTTTAAGCAAAATATCTGATTGATATAATTAATTTTAATTCATGGATGTATCAACTTTAATAAAATGCATTGCAATCATCAAATAAAATATAATTTTCCCATACATGTTTCTTATCGTAAAATATATATGCTATATTTAAGCTTGAAATGGTTTCTCTTAAAACAGTATATACAATAAGAATTTTATCCTAATTTTAATTTAATAATTTCCATTAGCTCATTTTTTTGCAAGGAAAACAAGCTATTTCCAATAGAAATACATTTATTAATATATCAACAAAGCAGCAATTTGATAAAGTTTTCTCAGTTTCTGCTTAAAAATCTAAACCAATTTCAAACTGCTTTTATACCTCACTCTTCATGTTTGCGAAAAAAAGATAATTTACATTAATGAATATTTTAGAAGATTGAATATAGCAGCTGCTCTTTCATTGAGAATATTAGAAAATTTCACAATGAAGTATTCGGAACTTAAATATTTATTTTAAATATTATTCTCTAGAAAGGCATGGTATTAAAAGACAAAATTTTTAAAATTTTTCCTGCTAAATCTAAAGATGTAAAATTGACAAATTGTTAAACACTGATTTTAATGTACCTGTTTAAATTATGGTAATGAGTTTCTTCAAATATTTATAAATAAAATCTAAAGACATAAATTTCTGATTAAAAAGACTTTATAAAATATTATAAATGTATAATAAAAAACATGAAGAATGTTTTCAATCTGAAAAGGTCCTCTACACTTTAAAAAAAACCAATAAAATCGGTAATAGATGCGAACTTATTCTTCATATTGTACTAAGAAAGAACAATTTTAAAACTTTTATTTCTTAATAAGGATTAATATATTTCAACGTGTGAGCTATTCGACGAAAGCAACCCCCTCTGGCAAAACAACACAATTTGTGCCAGCACCTCCAGTAACTCAATTTTAAGACAACAAATACATTAGGTTTCAAAATTAGAAATCAAAATCCTTTCAAAACAAAATTTTTCATTAGAGGATGAATTTTTTTTGTATATGAGATATTATTACTTTTTACGGGTATAATAGCTCATATATAAAAAAAATTCATCACCTAATATTACCGCATCATTAGGTATAATTAGAAAATTTTCCCAATGTTTAAAATTTCACTGCTCAACATAATATTTTCAAGTTCGTATAGATTATTGTTTTTTAATTTTTAAAAATCTTCTCTTACATCCTACCTTATTAGCTCCAAACATCAAAAACATTTTCTACTAGCTTGATCTCGACGTTTTAAAAGTCGCTTTATAGGAATTCGTTTAAGTTTGTTTCTACTTAATATAACAAATACAATTTACTTATAATAAATGCAAAGTATTATATAAAGAACTTGGACACAAAATATTAAGCACTGATAAAATAGCAAATGAAATCGATCACCTACAGCTTTCGGATGCGGCAGCAGCAATCCTTCATCAGAAATAAAGGACCACTGCTGACGTCTCTGAAAGCTCCCAGTCATTTAGTTCATTTGCTGGATCGCTGGTGCGTAACATTTTTATGTGAATACACTTCCTGACAATGAAAATTACGCGCCATAAACATATAAATATAGTATCATGCAAACTATAGAGGTTGTGCATATGAGCAACTTATACAAACGATTACAAAATTGGTCAATCAGGCGAACCACATATAATGACATAAGAAAACAGCCAGCACGGGAAGTCGTCATTTAAGACGTCATCACAGCTGCGAGAAATAAGTAGTTTTGCTGCTGCTGTGTTTGAAGAAAGAACAAAGAGTATTAATGCCTTTAGGACGCCATTTGGTCAAACAGATGGGTTCACGACAAACTTCGTCCTAGGTGACCGAACCAGCAGTTAATCCTGGAGTGATAATGCGACGAAAGCGCCACGTGGTGCCGCAACTATCAATTGCATGCGAGTTCAGTGGTCCCAGGAAGGAAACATGCAACGTCATAATGAGTCTGGCATTCGGAGGCGAACGTTTCTGAGTCTATATAGTACATGATGTTGATGGCATATAAAAAAAAAAAAGCTTTGTGTTCATTCAAAAATAACGTATCTATCGTAATTTCTGCGGATTGTTCAAAGTTAGTAAATTAATGCAAGATATATGAATAAACTACGAAAATTGCTTTTATACATACATATCTACGTAGCATTTAATTTTGTTTTTCAAAATATAAATGTTAAATTTATGAAAAATACCTCTTATATTACTTCAAAATAGCTTCTCTACAACTTCGTTAATTAAAGAGTTTAAATACGCTTTTAACTTTTAACTAAAAATAAAACAACTTAATTAAAGCACATGTCATTAGTTTAAAGGGATGAGTCATATTTGCGTATAAAAAAGTTTTTGTAAAAGTTGTTTTTAATAAATAATGTATTTAAAAATATTTTTTAAAATACATGAGGCATTTCATTTTTTTTATAAATAATACATGTACTTAACAAAACAGGAGATGATAAACCTTACGAGATAACACATTTGTTTGAATAATTAATTAAAATACCAAAAGGAATTTTGAGCCTTTATTTATTAAAATAACAATCAAAATTATTCTCTTATCGGGTATGCCCGATGACATAAAGAGCTTATGAAAATTTAATACCGTGTTTGAATTCATTGATTAAAGAAAATTAATATTACATTAGCTTGCTTTAAGGGATTTCCAATTTTTTTTTAAAAAGTAACATTTTTAGTAAAGTGTCAACAGTTACAAAGCAACACCCTATTCTATTACACAGATATAATAATCTGCTTGCTGAATTATTCACACTTTTTCTCTTCCAATGAATTTATCTCCCAAAACTTGTTCCCGCAGATTTTGAACGTTTGATTCTAATCACATTTAAATTGCTTTTCTCTACATGATTCCTTGATGTAAATATATTTTTTTTTAATTTTAAAATACAAGGACAGCAGGAGTCAAGCTGCTTTGGAACCTACAATTTTTCGAGAAATTCGAACTCTTAAGGCCAAGGAATTAACTCCAAACCTGTGGGAAATAGTTAGTTGGGAAACTTGTTTTGGGAGGTGAGGGGCAGGGTTGTGCGAAGAACCCATATGAACCGCACAATAGGTGTCAACGTATTACCACTAGACCACCGTAGTACCTGAAAGAGTTTTGGAAACTGATTTATGGCATTTCACAATATTTGTTACACACATATTATCCCATTATGATTCCAAAAAGAAAATATTTACCCACACACACACTCAAGAGGGACTCGAGCCAGGGATTATTTGGTTTGCGTTCCCTTTTTGTCTACCAGACTAATAAACAGCAATGCTAAAAACTTATCAAAAAACAAATTTAATATTCTAATAATTTTATGTGGTACTTATCAAAAAAACAAATTGTATATTCTAATATTTTTAATCATTTGATTGAAGGTTATAATATTTTCAAATGAGAACTACAGAGATTACAACATTGTCTATAAGATATTTGATTGTTACAATCTTGTCAATCAAAATTTTGATGATTAATATTAACTACAAGTGAAAATTTTGCAAGGATTATAGTAATGTCAATAAGATTTTTGAGGGTTAAAACATTATGAGAGAAATATGAGCGATACACTGCGAATGTCATTCCCAAGTTCATTTCCTTAAAATGCAGCGTTGCTCACCAGCTTCGATTGGAAAAAACGTTACATTCATGCAAAATGGCTATTCTCAGGGCCGTCATCAAACGAGTTCGGTGCAAGATCGCAGGGATTGAAAAGGAACTGTATGATCTCCATTTAAAATTAGCCAAATTTGCTTCCAACTTCCAAACCTGGGATCAAAAAACTGCTGATAGGTGTCATTACATTTCCGAAAAACAACAAACTGTTTTAGATAAGAAATTTTCGAATTTAATCACATTTCCGAACACCAGCTCTCCACTTCAAAAGCATTTTGGAGTACTCAATTTTTCTAAAGCACCTATTTCTGACCATCAACTTCAACTACTATCCCTCAACTCCAATTTTGCAGTATCAAAGATTATTCACCCTACAAAAATTATTGCTCCCATTGAAAAATCCCTGAAATTCAGCAAAATCAGTCCGGAGCAAAAAACTGTTTTTCGACATTGCATTACGGAAGCGCTGTCTGCCAACAACAAGCCTACAGGCAACTTATCCTCCAACGATTTACGTGACTTGCGGAACCTTCATAGTAACAAGGACTTAATCATTACCAAAGCAGATAAAGGTGGACAAGTGGTACTAATCGACCGGCAACAATACACTGATGGTGTAGACAAATTGTTAAAAGATGGTCCTTATACAATCGTTAAAAAAGATCCGTCGTCCGTTCAGATGCAAAGAACCAAGAAAGCCATTCACAATAGTTCCGTTATTGATGTTCGTACTAAGAAAGTCATTACACCATCCATAGCTAATGTCGCCCGATTGTACGCTCTGCCAAAAATACATAAAGCCAACATACCCTTCCGACCGATTGTTTCAAGTATTGGCACAGCCACATATGCTCTTTCAAAACATCTGGTGCATTGTTTTTCCCATCTACTTGAAAACAATTTCTTTACAGTCAAAAACTCGTTTGAATTTACCACGCGCCTTAAAAACTGCACCACCTTTTCTTCAAAAATCATTTCTTTTGACGTGAAAAGTTTATTCACTTCTGTACCGTTAAAGGGAGCTCTTGACGCTTTGGCTAACCGTATGAGGGAGTTCCATTACTCAGATTTCGAACTTCATGAACTTTTACATCTCACCGATCTGTGTGTTAATAATACAGTTTTTTCATACCAAAATAAGTTTTTTAAACAGATGGATGGCCTTGCCATGGGAAACCCCCTCTCTCCCTTACTTGCGAATATATATATGCACTACGTTGAAACAAAGATTATGGACCTTCTCTCCTTCGATTGCTGGATCAGAAACGTTGACGATGTTTTCGCGATCTTGACTGATCCGAATGTAAATCTTGCACTGACAGTCGGAATTTTGAACGCAGTAGACACCTGTATCTGGTTCACCTTCGAGGAGGAGAAAAACTCGAAATTGGCCTTTTTGGATATGATGGTTACGCGAACGGAGACCGGTTACAAAACCAGCATCCATCACAAACCGGGTGCTATTTGCCTACCACCACATGCCAAATCCGCACACCCACAATCCCAAAAGATGTGCACTTTCTATTGGCTTACCTCCCGTGCTCTGAAATTGTTTTCTTCTGAACAAGCGCTCTCCAAAGAGCTTACACACTTATGCAACATCGCCTCAAACCGGGGATATCATCCGTCAGTGATCAACCTTGCAGTAAAGAAACTATCCAGAGTTCCCAAGTTCACATCCACTTTGTGCCAAGAAACGGCTCCCACCAAAGAAACAATCTGCATTCCGTTTGTGCCAAATCTTTCATCTAGAATCTCCTCCATCCTCCGCAAATTTAATTTCCGCGTTATTTTCAAGCCAGGTAACAAACTTGGTGTTACCCAACTAAAAGACCAGATTCCTGACCACAATAATTTTGGCATTTATAAAATAGATTGTGAATGCGGATTGTCGTACGTTGGCCAGACACGCAGGGCCCTGCGTTTTAGGCTAAAAGAACACCAATCGTACGTTCACAAACAAGATTTTGAAAAATCGGCCATTGCAAAACACTCATGGAAACATGGCCATCGTTTCTGTTTTGCCGATGCTAAAATAATTGAAAAAGTCCGTTCACCCTCAGATCTCAATTTTTTCGAGGCCTTTCATATCTTCAGTAATTCCTGTACAATAGTCAACGAGCCGGTTGAGAACGATTTTTCCCCCACTTGTTACAAACCTCTCTTTCAACCAACATAATTTCTTCTTCCAATAATAATTGTTCCCTTTCCGTTTACTTAGCACAATAGATGGCGACAGCAATCAAGCTTTTTGTTATGTTACCTTTTTTTTGCCTTTTTCACTTTTTCGTTTTTGATTTAGTGGCAACAAATCAGTTTGGACGAATTTTCTGACGATGGTGGACGCTTGATTTTCCACCGAAACAATTGTAAAATGTTTCTCCTGCTCAAATTAAACTGCGTTTGTGTGTAATTTGTTTTTAAATGGTTAAAACATTGTCGATCAGAATTTTGAATGTTACAATATTGTAGATGGGAAGTTTAAGAAGACCGTACACGCAGTGGCGTAGCTAGGTATTTTGCCGCCCCCGCCCCCCACTAAATGCTATTTTCAAATACACGTAAGTTTTTCTAAGGAATGAGAGATCACATGTCAGGTTTTCTCTGGAATTATCCACAACAAAAATAATATATTGAGAACCTTTACCAATGCACAAATATTTACAAATAGCTTTTCCTGAATAATAAAAAAGTCGAAAAGGAAAAGCTATTTGCGTATTTTGCCGCCCCCTGAACTTAACCTGTTAACTGGGTATGACGACATTTTTCGTCATGCCCAGAAGACTACCAAAATGCGAATGACGACATTTTTCGTCATTAAAATTAACCGTATTATGTTGAACGCATTACGTTTTATGTAGTTCTTATATATTTAATCCTAGCGTGATGGTGTGATGACATTACTTATCACTGTGAAAAAAAGTCCCCAGTGTGAAACGAGTTTCACAAAATTTTATTCCCCGGTTAACAGGCTAAGGTGCAAGTGAGAAAAAAAATCATAAAAAATCCAGAATGGGGTAACAAAACAAAAAATAACAAATTTGTTTTTTAAAGGCTAATTGCCACACCCAAATTGTGGCGCCTGGGGCAACCACCCCTTTGCCCCCCCTAGCTACACTACTGCGTGCATGCGGTTTCAGATTCCTGTAATGAAACTCGAATTTAGACTATTTACTAATTGCACTGTTCAACAAATTTTCTCGAGTTTCTTGTTGCTCAATAAAAGTTGTGTGTTTCTTATAAATGGTAGGACACTGAAAAAGAATATGTGGTAAAAATTTTCTATCACTCTCCAATTTTAAAAATCCCATTTTCAATTTTTGGACTACATTGGCATTTGTATAGCAATAATGACTATATTTTATTTTCACTTTAAATGTGTTTGATCCAAAAATTAAATAAATAAATTTTAAAAATTCACCGCAACATATATGTAACAAATGACTTAAAATTTTTACTTTGTAAATTTTGTTTATTTGACTTTGTCTAGGTGGCACTGAGTGCATCGTGAGATTTTGTTTTTCCTCTGAAGTCGTTTTTTCTGAAGTCGTCTGAAAGTTGTTTTTACTCTACGTTAGTAGAGTATCTCTCGACTTCAGTATCGTAATATCTCTGCTGAGTGCTGTTTCTGTGTTTTACTTTTATTTCGTTTAAATTTGTGTATTATTTCCACAAATTTATGTGAAAAATATCCAGACGTTTTGTCAATGAACTCGATTCTTTTTGTCATATATGCGGTGAACTATCTTTAAAATGCCATCGAGCTTCTAACTATAAAATATCAATTAAACATATATTAATGAGTTGCAGAAATTTGGGCTAACATTGAAAATTCATATCTTGGCATTTTATTTACATTTTTACCCTCAAATATGGCTGCCATAAATGAGGAGCGCTTCTACCAGGATATTTGTGTAAAGGAAGCGTGATATCAAGGCAAGTGGATTTAATGTGCTGGATGATTACTTTCTGACTGTAGTTAAAGAAAAGCTACTGCCTATGTATAAAAGAAAATCCATAACTCAAACGTTTATGTGCCTGTTCATGCGAAATTTTACTTTTCATACGAAATTTCGTTTATTTGCGTACAATTTCTCTTTCATTTCTCTAAAACACTATAAACACTAATTTTTAATATGCTCATCTTATTTTTTAACTATGTAAGTGTTTTTTAATAATTTATTTCATTCCTAAAATCAAACGAGAAAATACAAATTTGATGATGACCAATGCAAAAATTTGTCAAACTTTGTATTTTTGATTATTTCAAAATCTGTGAAAGATGGAAATGTTTTAGTGACATATTCTCTTTCAACACCCTCAAAATTGTAAAAATTACCACTTATTTCATGAGAAATATGAACCCTACTGAATAGTGTTATTGACGCATTAAATCGATGATCTTTTTATAAATTCCGTATGTAGATATTTGCATAAAAAAATTTAATTTCTAAAATGCGCAGTAATTTTTGAAGCATTTGTTATCATATATTAAAATCGTATGTACAGTCCCTCTTCCTCCAAATGGAAGGAAAGTTTTTCTTTCCTGAAAATGCAACTTGAGAACCAACCATCTTTATTTTCGAGTCGTATCGAATCTCTGCTTTGACTGCCACAAAGAAGAACTATCTAAAGAAAATTTTTCTCCTTTCGTCTAAATGTACATCACATGGGATTGAAATTGTATCCCTGCTTCCAGATCCGGGTCTATTTTATCGAAATTTAAGTCCATCAGTGGACAAAAGATAGTGCTTTTTGCATAAGAATGATGTTTCAAACAGCAGCATGACTATTTATCAATTCTTAAAAAGAGGCATTTTCAAAGCGCATATATCTAGTTTTATAATACATATATGCATACATATTTTCGTTTGGCAATGCATAAGTAAACACGACCTGTACGGTATACTGATTAAATGAATACTTATGAAACAAGTAAACATCCTCAATTCAGGAAAACAGTATTAAGGGAAAGCATTTAGATTCAAAATTGGATAAGTGTTAGCAAGATAATAAAACAGAATACTTAAACTTTTGTAGATATCAATAGAAGTTTCATTAGGAATACTGGAAAAGCATCTGAAAAATTGGGTTCTTTTTTTTTTACTTTTTGTCGAAGTTTAATCTATATTTAAGTATTTTTTTTTAGTTTTTAAGGCGCAAGGAGGACAAATGCCATTCTGAGCCAATAAGTAATTTTCTTAAGTTATTATTTTTAATGTTTACATATGGAAACATGTCCTTAATTTAGTTAGGAAATATACCATGTGAAGAATCGTTGCTTTAGTATCTTAAACAAATTAACAGGTTATAGAAATATACATATAGTTAGCATGTAATTTTTGGGGTCGTCAGCCTCGTATAGACTGTCTATTACTCATCAATGTATACAAAGTGTTTTTATAACATTCTTCAGCTGTAGTTGTATAAATCGAACACTACGCAGATTAAATCAAACAACAATATCAATCAACGTTTATTGGCGTAGTGATACCATAATAATAAATATTATTGTTATATGTTGTATAAATACATATGCTGCAACGGGAATTTCGATCAATTTAATACCAGTCTCTTTGCAATTTGGTTTAAATAGTAGTCCATGTACTACACCATTCTGCGAAATAACTGGCAACAATATATATACGTTCGTAAAGAGATTATATATTGTCCTTCGTAGCTCAGTGGGTAGAGCCTCCGCCCGGCAAGTGGAAGGTCGTGGGTTCAGGTCCCACCGAAGGCAGAAATATTTATTTTCTTTCGAACGTTTCACCATCTAATCACGCCATACCATCGGCGGTGGTATCACTACGCCAATAAACGTTGATTGATATTGTTGTTTGATCTTGAGCTGCTTTAAATTTTCGTAATTTTCGTTATATTTGTTTGTAGTTTCATGGCTTAAGAACTGCAATGGTCATATTACGCTGGAACGTACTGTTTTCCGAGGAATCTGAACCTCTGGACCTACAATTTTCCGGGGAATCTTTCAAAGCCTAGGGAACCAAACCCCGGACTACAGTGAGCAGTGCGATCGCTCTGATTAAGCGTTTCTTGCACATTTTCGTTATGTGTATGACAAAATCAACCGAACACCCATTAAGGTAGACGAAATGCTGTGTTATAGATTCTCATAGAAATAAAAAATGAACTGCAGGGATTTTCGTATTTCATAAAATTCTTTCATTGGTCAAGGAAAAAAATGAACGCAAAGGGAAAAGAAGAATAGTGAAATAAACTAAGAGAAATGGAGAATCAAAAAAGCAGTAAAATATAAAAAGAAAAAGCTAGGTTATAATTTGTAATGGTGCGCAAAGAGTAATTTATTTCAACAAAAAGGTAAAACAAAATGTGTCATTATTGCCTTGGCTAATATATTATAGTAGATCAGTGGTTCTTTAACTGTGGTCCTCGAAATCCTTCTAGTGTTCCACAAAGGTTCGGAAAAATACTAAGAAAAAGAGCATTTGCTCTTTAATGCTAAGAATAAATTATGAGGGAACGAAAAATTCCTTCCTTAAATGGTGAAAATTAGTGATGAAACACTAGAAATAAATATGTATGATGCAAATTCTGGGTTTTAAACTTTGAGTTAATTCTTGGGGGGTCCGCAAGGGCGAGTGATCTCTGAAGAGGGTCCGCTGTCTAGGGAAGTTAAAGAACCGCTGTAGTAGATAAATAACAAGTTTCAAAAAATACGATCGCGTACGTTAAATTTATGTTAATACAGTTTACATGATCTAAAATTTGGAAAAAAAATAATTTTAAATACGAAGCTACTAATTTAAATTTATATGAGTTTAAAATACAAGATATTTCTACTTATGAACTAAATTTTACATACGAACTATTGAATTGTAAAACAGACCAAAATTTTAAAAATATTTGACACTGAGACCACCTGTAATTTTTTTCCGAATCGAATTATATTTGCTATTGATAAGACATACGCATCGCTTTGAAAGTCATCAATGTTAGGCATTAAGGATTTAAATATGAAAATATTTTAAATTTCACTTGATGTGCCGATATTTCTTTGTAAATTAAAGGGTCAAGAGATTCAGGAAGCTGTCTTTATGCAAATACCAGGAATAAATGTGTATCAGATATTCCGATATATGCATATTATTCCGATATGCTATTCATCAATATTAATGTATTTCGACAAATCATGACAATATTCTTTTTTATATAGAGAGAGATGTAATTTCATATTTCAAAAGAACTTTTTAAGTTGCAAATAACTTGAAAATTGTTGTAAACACCAAAGAACAGGACAAAAGATGGTAGGAGTCTAAATGCAAATTACTTGTAATGTATTCAAACTGAATCAACTCCTATACAAACAGTTTTATAAATTGGTTTTCCTTTGCATCACACGAAAACGAGGTATATATTCCCTGAAAACTACTTTAAAATTTTCGATTTCCATCCATAGAAAATGAGTTTCCCTTGTATAACCGGCTAAAGGGTAACCTACCATAAGTTCCCTGAATATAAAAAGTTATATCTGGAGGAGTTGAGTTATTAAGCCCATATTTTAGGGTTTCTCACAATTACTATCGGATTTATTATTATTATATTTTTTGCGTATAATCAAATCACATTCGTTTTCGTCTATTAAAGGGATTCTCTTATTTTCCCTGAATCATAGGCGGATTTAGGACTTTGCCCCCTGCAAGCTGAATCGTATTTTGCCGCTTAATCTTACCGAAAGTAATTAGAGGCATAACAGATTTGGCGCTCTTTTGGCGCTCTTTTCCAAATTCTTGATTTCACGGCCCTTGTAGTTACTTCAATTTCGTCTTTGGCAAGTATTCATGAATTTGGCACCTTTTGAGCCTCTCTGAAGGTGGTGCCCATGGAATCAGCCCTCCTTTTGCCAATGTTCAGTTTTTCTTCTGAACACAATAATGCAAAAGTAATAATTCAAATGGCCACCAGAAAATTCAGCCACGCCTTTGCAAACTTTTTGTTGAACATTTGCCGCTTTCAAGCTTCAGCCTACTTAGCCGCCACTGTCCTGAATGTATACCAAAAGTCTCTCCTACGCACTACTTCCCCTGTATACAACTATGCATATATAACAATATCATATAAGAAAACTTTGGATCTAATCCACAATGTAAAAGCAAGAATTTTTCGGACTTTACCCCACATGGTACCTCCCCTTTACGTATGACTATACAGAAGCAGTAGCATGTGGAGGCGACACTTCACCTGTATGCATAGTTGTAAACAGCAAAAGTAGTGAGTGGGGGCGACTTCTGGTGTATACTCCACTGGCCTTCTAAAATGCCACATTATGAAGCATCACCATAGAGTTCTCAAAATTATTATGAGCCCAAGCACATTTCATGTACGTTTATGTATTATGGTATATGTAAAATCGCAATTTATTTCAGATTATTGGGGGAGCCCATATTACTCTTCGCCTATGCTATGAAGGACAAGAACTATCAAAGATTTATTTACTGGACAAATAACGTAAGGTACAAGGGTAAAATGGCTGAAAATCCCGCATCATGCGACTTGCGGAACACGAAGAATTCAAAATTTTGTGTAACCGACATTGCTGGCAATAACTGCTGCGAAACCTCTCTGTGTTGAAAGAAAAGGATTTTAGGTGTGTGTTTGGGGTATGTCAGTTTATTCTGCTTCCATGCATTGCGAAGATTCATTTGGCGTGGCAGTGGGTAGTGTATGCTTGGGCACTCGTTTTCAATCCCGACTAGACCTGTTAGATGGGCGACATATCAGGAGAAGGGGTGGGACCAAGTCAGCAATGTAACCTGGTGGGAAATGAAAAATTGTTGAAGTTGCATTTTATGTGCGGACGCGCATTGTCCAATTGAAACTGGCCTCAGACAAGCCTTGAAGATAAGGGAGGACAACAGATTCCAAAACGTCAGAGATATAAAGCTGACCGTTAATTGTGCCGGCAATACGTACTAGGTAGGCGCAGCAGTAAAATACAATGGTGCCCCAAACTATAACCCTTGGTGACGGACCAGGATGACGATGCGTAATGCAGAGGTTATGCAGTCTGTTGCCGCGGCACTGCTAGACTCTGAGAAGGCCATCGAGGTGTTGTAGGAAGAATCAAGATTTGTCTGAAAAGACAATGTCGTGACATTTGTTCGTCCATGTTCGGCGTTCAGTGCACCATTGCAGACACATTTGCCTGTGGTGTAGCGTCAAACGGAATCGCAGCAATGGAAGCCTGGCAAAAATTCCCGTCTGCTGCAGAAAACATTGAAAGGTACGTGCTCATTAGGTTGGAGTGCAAAAAGCCAAAAAATTGTTTTCAATTTTATTTTTTCCTGACTAAATGAATGGTTCTGCTTAGTGGAAAAAGCACAGTAAAATAATCGCGACTCAATCAATAGTCTTCAGGTTACACACGAGGTAAAAACAGATGTTTTAAGTGTTAAACAGTGAAAATATCAAAACATTTGTGCTTGTTATATTTCATTTCCTGGCGCAACATATGGCTCTAATTGGTAAAAACCCGGGACAGCAAAAAATTTCAGCTTAATCACTCATCATCTTCAGGTTCCACACGAGGTCGGAAGTAATTCATCCTGGTGTAAAATTTAGGAAGTTCATTCCGTGACTTGATTCGGCTGCGTAAAAATACATCCCTAGCTCCTGCATAACATATTGCCAACGACGCTTCTGTCATCAGTTTCACATGCCTCGCTATTACTTGAGAATGGGATTCGATATAAGTTTTGGACAAGATATGTGGACGACACTTTTGCAATCCTTCCTGATGATGACTCCGATCTTTCGTATATCATGGATATAATCAATTCCATCGATCCACGTATTTGGTTTACCTTTGAAGAAGTCAATAGCTCATTGCAGTTTTTGGATGTCCACGTCACAATAACCCCGTCTACTTTCCAAATCAGTGTCTGTCTACAGAAAACCGTTCACTGTGGTTCTCCAATGGCATTCATCATTTGCATACCCATAAGGCCAGAAAATGAGTTCATTTTATTGGCTTATCTCCCGTGAGACAAAATTTAATTCTACTAGGCAAGCCTTGGATATTGAACTCGATATTATACTGAACATCGCGTCGGATGGTGCTTACGACCTGTCCACTATCAATAAGATTTTTCTTAACTAAATAAATAGACCCAAATTGGCCACTACTCTCTACAATAGCTCTTCTCATATTATCAATATCCAAAAAGTATATTTATATTTAATCCAAAAATATCATCCAAAAATTTCTATTCTACCCAAATTCAATTTTCGTGTAGTTTTTAACCCCGTCAATATGTTGCGTTCTTCAAAATTGAAAGATAGCATTCCGGACAGCGCAAGATTTGTGATCGGAACGATCAAGATCGCGAAAATATCGTCAACGTACCTGATCCAACAATCGAAGGGGAGAAGGTCCAAAATCTTTGTTTCAATGTAGTGCATATATATATATATCCGCAAGTAAGGGAAAGAGGGGGGTTCCCCATGGCAAGGCCATCCGTCTGTTTAAAAAACTTAATTTAATTACTTTTAGTTTAATTAATTACTTTCAGTTAGTTTAATTACTTACTTTAAGTTACTTTAATTACTTAAATAAGTTTTTTAAACAGACGGATGGACTTGCTTGCTCCCCTCTCCCCCTTGCTTGAGGATATATATATGCACGACATTGAAACGAAGATTTTGAACCTTCTCCCCTTCGATTGTTGGATCGGGTGCGTTGACGATGTTTTCGCGATCTTGACTGATCCGAATGTAAATCTTGCACTGACAGTCGGAATTTTGAACTCGGTTGACACCTGTATCTGGTTCACCTTCGAGGAGGAGAAAAACTCGAAATTGGCCTTTTTGGATGTGATGGTTACGCGAACGGAGACCGGTTACAAAACCAGCATCCATCACAAACCGGGTGCTATTTGCCTACCACCACATGCCAAATCCGCACACCCACAATCCCAAAAGATGTGCACTTTCTATTGGCTTACCTCCCGTGCTCTGAAATTGTTTTCTTCTGAACAAGCGCTCTCCAAAGAGCTTACACATTTGCAAAACATCGCCTCAAACCGGGGATATCATCCGTCAGTGATCAACCTTGCAGTAAAGAAACTATCCAGAGTTCCCAAGTTCACATCCACTTTGTGCCATGAAACGGCTCCCACCAAAGAAACAATCTGCATTCCGTTTGTGCCAAATCTTTCATCTAGAATCTCCTCCATCCTCCGCAAATTTAATTTCCATGTTATTTTCAAGCCAGGTAACAAACTTGGTGTTACCCAACTAAAAGACCAGATTCCTGACCACAATAATTTTGGCATTTATAAAATAGACTGTGAATGCGGATTGTCCTACGTTGGCCAAACACGTAGAGCCCTGCGTTTCAGACTCAAAGAGCACCAATCGTACGTTCACAAACAAGATTTTGAAAAATCGGCCATTGCAAAACACTCATGGAAACATGGCCATCGTTTCTGTTTTGTTGATGCAAAAATAATTGAAAAAGTCCGTTCACCCTCAGATCTCAATTTTTTCGAGGCCTTTCATATCTTCAGTAATTCCTGTACAATAGTCAACGAGCCGGTTGAGAACAATTTTTCCCCCCTCTTATTACAAACCTCTCTTTCAATCAACATAATTTCTTCTTCCAACAATAATTGTTCCTTTTCCTTTTACTTAGCATTCTGCACAATAGATGGCGACACAAATCAGGCTTTTTGTTATGTTATCTGTTTCGCCTTTTTCACTTTTTCGTTCCTGATTTAGTGGCAACAAGTTAGTCTGGACAATTTTTCTGACGATGGTGGACGCTTGATTTTCCACCGAAACAATTGTAAAAATGTATCTCCAGCTCAAATTAAACTGCGTTTGTCTGTAATTTGTTTTTAAATACTTACGCAGTGTGTCGCAACAAGTATTTATTTCATTGACAGTTGTCGAACTGATTCTGCTAAAAGTAAGAAGCGAATTGGAAGGGCGTCGGAAGCAGGGATTTTTCCCGTTGGGGTTACCCCAGCCGGAACTCTCCTACAACCTATGACGTCAGATGGGGATTCCCAACATGCGGGTATATAAGCTTAGGACTTTCACGAACTCTTCATTCTGCCTTCACTTGACAAAGGGAGCAGTTGGCTCCCGAAACGTCGTGTTTTTAAACCTTACGCCAGTGTCAAAATAACTGTTCGCTATAGAAGTAACAGTGATTATAAATTTTCCTATGTTTGTTATAGAAGTAACAGTGATTGTAAATGTCCTAATCTCTGGAATGGATTACCGGAAGAATTGAAAATTTAAATAAGATAAATGAATTAGAAAGCAGATTAAGGAAATAATTTCCAAAATTGATTGTTAGAAGAGTTGAAAAAAATTGGTAATAATGATAATTTTAATATGAAAATTTTGAGGCTTGATGATGATGAATGATTTAATGGGATTAGTACTGGTACCTTCTACTTTTTATTTCTCATTACCTATAGTTTTCATGTTTAACCGACTTCTGACTCCAAGTGTGTTATATTCTTCCTGATACTTTCTTGAGACCTTTCTTTATATGGTCCATCGCGACTTATTGATAATTTTTATATCTTTATGGAATTTTTTGTCACGTATCGTGATTATGATTATACAGCAGAAGAATAAATATTTTTATTGTCAAAAGTTATTTCACTGACAGTTATCGAAAAGTTATTTCGTTGATATTTATTACATAACTGTTTGATTACTATTTATTGCACAGCTGTTTGATTACTATTTATTGCATAGACGTTTCATTGATAATTATTGAATTGGGTGATAGTTATTCAATAGTTAGTTGAGAGAATAATATTTATTTAATTGTTAAAGTTTAATTGGCATTGTAAGTATAATATTAGTGTACCGGGATACTATGCAATGCTTCCCATTTACTCCAGAATATTTAAGTATAATATATAAGTAAAAATGGATTGGCCCATGACAGAAAAAAGTAACGAGAAAACCATTTATTAATTTGAAAAGAGTCGCTTCACATTCCGTGGACTTCATAACGACGTTGTCGCCATCACTTCTTAAAACGTGCGGCGTTTAAGGTTTGACAACTAAATAAAATGATTTTCTAGAATTTAAAGTAATCTCTGGAGTTTAAGGGACGTGGATGAACTGATTTGATTTTCAGTGATGACAGAACTGTTCCTAAATAAAATTGATAGCCATGTTGCTTCCAGTTGAATTGAAGTCAATGCTTTCCAAATTTGATTTGGCGCCCTTTTCTTTGAAACAAAATATAGAACTTCTCTTACTCCGTCCTCCTCTCCCCGAGGAAAAATAAAATAAAATAACAATGTCTTTGCAAAAAGTTTCTTGCACATAATTCTTATATTTTCCTTATTTCTTCAGTACAGTACTTTGCAATGCCCAGAGGGCGGGGCATTGTGTTACCTGTTATATTAAATTAATAATATTCATGAATGTCAAGTCCCATAATTTTATGGTAAGTGTTATATATTTTATGAAATGCAAAATTAAAAATAAAATATTCAAATGCATTTAGCAATTACGAAAACTTTTATATTTTTCTGTATCGTTTCTCAGTCCTCTTTTTTTAATTTACTTAATTTCAATTCATAATTGGACGGCGTTGAAGCAAATTTTTATGGTTAATCTTTTTTACCACCCTTGGTACACGGAGATTTCAGATTTTTTACCCATTTAAGTATTGGAAATAGTAATTTTCAGGGCATGACTTTTGTAAGTTACATTATTCCACATTTAAATCTATGAATGCAAAAAACTATATAACTTGTATGACATCTATTAATTATATAATTAAAACTCTTAATAGTACTAATTAATAAGCTTTGCGTAATAATATTGGAGTCTCAGTACTTCAGTAATAAAATATTTTTGAATTATTATGAATTCAATAAATATTTGCGGAAATTATAAATCTATACTTAGAAAAACAGAAACCGAGTAACTCATGTTAACTCACGTTCAATTACTGAACTCAACATAACTTCTGTGAGTAAAAAAGTTTACTTCACAATTTATACAATAATAAAAATTAAAATATATTTAATTTTTTTTGATTTACTCTCTAATCCAAATGAGCAATCAGTATAAAATCTTAAGATCACACACACTGACATGGAATATTTTGCACAGATGTAGATTGCTGGGTAGCCGATTTGTCTAACTTCAAACATATCTGGACCGTTTTATTTGATCGTAAGGACGGATTGGGAGCAAGGAAACGTATACACGGAGAAAAAGTCCTAGATGACTCAGAGAGAATTTCATGATATCAGGAGACAAGCACGAAAAACTACAATGACGCCTTTGACGTCAACATCCCGAGATATGTGAAATCTTTGTAAAATAACCTTGCCACGTTTCTGTACCATTACCCGGCTATTAAGAAATCAAATGTACATTAGCGGTATTCTTAAAATTTGTGCTATTCACACGCAAAATTATCGGTTTTGTCTGTAATGGCATCGTCACAGAGAAACAATGGCTGCTAAAAATTGGAAATTGATACTTTTTAGCAGATTTATCCTGGTTTTGTTTGACAAACGGATTTGTAAGGAGAACCACAAGTGAGCGCACACCCACTATATATTATCATCATATTCAACCATTATCTACCCACTACTGGATGAAGATCTCTCCAAATGATTTCCACACAAGTCTACCCTGAACAATTCGCTTCCATGTCACCCCAATCTGCTTTCTCATTTCATCCACCCATCTCAGTTTGAAGACGTTTTCTAGGTCTTCGGTGGTCTCTTGGAACCCAGTTCAGAATTTTTGATGTCCATCGTTGATCAGTTCTTCTTGCAATATGTATAGTCCATTGCCAGTTCAGCCCTTTTACTTTAACGATGGTGCCCTCTACTCTAGTTTTCTCTCTCACCCAAGTGTTTCTTTTTCGATCTCCCCTAGTTATTCCAAGCGTGCACCTCTCCATGTTCCTTTGGGTTGTCTGTAACTTCCGTATTGC
>QLNU02015003.1:138006216-138018245 GCA_006491805.2 Dysdera silvatica | reverse complement strand
TATGCATTATTTTCAGTATGCATTGCATTATATATGCATTATATTGGTATATATATGTTAGTACTATGTATTTTATTCAGCATGCACCTTGTTACAATTATGTATTTTATTCTGTATGCACCTTGTTAGTACCATGCACTGTACTTTCTATGTGTGAAAGTTTTTATATGCATAAAAAATCATTAGTAATTTTTTTATACTTTTAGATGTTTATGTCAGTTAGGCATCCATAATCCAAAATGATTGGTAAGATAATATTTCAAATTTTGGAATATGAGATATGGCAAAGATGATATAGGAAGAACCAACTGAACTTATCTACATTCCTCCAGCCCCTTCTTCACAATTTAAAAATGAAGCCTTTCTTATTATATTAACGCTGTACATTTATCCTCTTTTTGTCTTCCACATATAGTCTGCCAGCACAAGAGTATGTTATTCACCGACAAATGGTTATTTTACTGCTTAATTCAAAACCATCACTGAATTGTCGGTTACTTTTTCCGGCTCAAGAGAAGCGCAGTTAAAGCTGCTTCAAACAATGTGCAAGTACTAATGAAATGCAAGAGGTCGAGATGGGTGTCTCTTTCAAAGAACCGTAGAGGTTAAAAACATGATTTAACGACATGTTCAGCTGATGATTCCAAATAGAAAATCATAGATCTCACAGAAATCAATGAAATGATGATATGATAGAAATCATAGAATCATGGATCCCAAAAGGCTATCCACACTAAAGGCGAAGTAGCGACCTTGAAATGTTTCGAATTATAAATATCCAACTTGAAATTTAATCAACTTGCACCTAACTCCAACGCTTCTATTATATAAAAGAAATTATAAAACCCACACGGTACCTTTCTTAAATTAAAACAATATCTTCGTCCAATAACACATAATCGTGCCAGCATCCAGAGTGTTATCTTAGGGATCGTTCCCCTAAAACTAAATTTTTAATGAGATCTGACTACAGCCTTGCATGCTGCGATTATATCAATACGCTCTGTAAAAGTTTTGAGAACCGCCGAAATTAAAACCTGGCTATGGTCTTGCAAATAGTTCATGAACAATAAAATCTAAATAGCAAAATTCTGAGGAAATTCTATTAAAATTCTGAGGAAATTCTGTTAAAATTCTGAATAAGAAATGTTTTATTGCAGTTAATGACTACCCGTGTCCAACTAACTGTTAAAACTAATGACTGATAAAACTTCTGCCTATTAGTTTTTAATGAATTGAAAAAATGCGGCGGAGTCACAATTAAGGTTTCGGGATTTTTTAAAATAATTATCGCACCTCATCATTTTAAAAAATTGAATCGTTGGCAAGTTGACAATGGAAAATTTAATTAACAGTTGACTAAGGTCCTCTTTTTCTAATTTATTTTTTCATATGTCTTAATCATCATTCATAACGTTAAGTTAGTTACCAGTATATAGTTAACTTATCCATAACTGTTCGCAATTCGTTTCTCCACTGCTAATCTGAAATCTGTCAGATGAAAACCCCAAATAGGAAAGATTGTATTTGGGACGTCCTGAGGACGTTCTGGACGTCCGTAGGACGATCTTTACTATCTGGGACCGAATGTATCTATCTATCTATCGTACTTAACTGCATAAACTATTAGCACTTAAATAATCACAACAATGAAGGCGGATTCAAATAGTTGTTATGGCAGTTATTCTTTTCAACGATTAGTTGTAAAACATCCTTTCATTTAAAAAATAGCTCAAATTCTCTTAGCCAATATTAAATATGTTATTGATTAGTCGCGGTGGCCGGAATTCATCAATCTGACTTTTGTCTGTTTTGTATCCGGTCATCCGTCAGGCATCTTCCAGTCATATCATTTCAATATTTGTATACAATTTTTTCGTTACCTGTAAAATATTACTATTATTATTATTATTTTATAATTTCAAAAGGATTATGTATTTATTAATATATGTAATTCAGCTTCTTACATCATTATTATGCTCGATATATATTGTTATATTATACAGCGTCAAGGCGAAACGTACTGTACTGGTGATCTGGAGTTCTTGGTTCAGTTCAAGTCTCACCCAGAAACCTGAGATCCGGGGATGTGTCTTCTTAATATATAGGCGGTGCCCAGTAAGTCGGTTTACATTTCATAATCAATACCTTTTAAAAGAGGCAGGGATGGATGGATGGATGATTTAAAGGCTTGGACTGGAATAAGCACTGAAGACTCACATTATCCATGCGAGTATAAACGGGGAAATGTGGTCCATATTGGCCACCAATCTACGAATTTTGGAAGGCATACTTAATGATCGTTCTACGCACGCCCTCTATTAAGAAAGTTTCGATTAGTAAACACTGAATAATATGTAATTAATCAAATCAGAAACTATGTTTTTATGCGAAATATATACGGATTTATCAAAAATTGGATTTCATCATTTATATATGTTGCATCGATATAACTGTAATTTTGAGGTCTATATGTGCAAAAACCTTATATCGAAATGGATCTTTTTCTCACACATGAAATTTAAACATAAACGTTTTAAATCATAAACCAAACGCACCGAAAATATCTTTCTTCTACAAGAAATTCCCATGCGATTAAGCAAGAACGCACATGGACGAGAACTTGCTATGAACGACACAGAATTTAATCAAAACGCAATCTCATGTTCTGACTTTGAAAATACCCCTCAACACCTTGGCGATCGATGTAAAAATTGTAAATATACGATATATTATAGAATATTCCACATAGAAACGTGAAGGTCCTAAAATTTCACCAATTAGATATGGAGCAATATTTTCATAATTGGATGTTTCTTAATAAAGAGCAGCATAAAAAGTTGAATTTGTAGTTTTTATACATATACCACCTTTTCTAAAATATGTAGCACTTTCACCATTGCTTGATAACTTGAGCTCTTTTTCTATGGTAAATTACCTTTCTACCACAAACAGTCGTCGACTAATTGATTCATCGTTATTTTTAATCACCTATATAGCCTAAAACAGCGGTCGCCAACCTTTCGGACCTCATGGACCACTAAATTCATAATTTTAAATCCCGCGGACCACATTTCGTGAATTTAGTGCAATATAAAGGCGAAAATTGTCATTCAGAATATGAGAATTTCTTAGAATATTATTTTTGTTTTATTATTAATAAAATATTAAAAATGCACATAATGTCCGGATCTTCTCCGCACCACCAGTTGGCGACCGCTGACCAAGAAGATCCTGGAGAACATGTAAAAGACATATCTGCAAAATTCTTTACCAAACGTATTAACAGCGGTAACAGCAAACTCGGTAGTAGTTGTCACTCTTCTTTTATGGAATCCCAAAAACATAACGTGATCTCTAACTGTTTTCAGTGGACTATGTAAGGGTACTTAGTGGCTCAATCCCCCTCCCACCCACTGTCTAACAAAACACATTATTTTCTCTAATTTCGCCTAACATGGTCGTTTTTAAAACTTCCCATGTCCCCTATAATTTTTGGAATGCTACGCCACAGACCATATTTCACATCTAAAAAGAAAATTACACACCCCAACACATTTACGAACAATATTTTCAGACACTTTTTTGGTCAGCCTGATTTTCTCTAAAGGACTGTCTCCAACGTTGTTCATTGCGAACTTTTGTATACTTCTTTTTTGCAAATAAATGTACCTATCTACACGAATTTATCTATCAAATTGTCTTCCGGAGAGATTCAGTTCTGATCTCATATTCAAGCTCTTTTAATCTATTGTGATTAGAACCCACACAATACGAAAAAGCATCTGATCACAGAGTTACAAATGATGCACCGAAATACAAACACACCTGATACTATATTTAGTCTTGCAGACCCTCACCAAAAATATTAAATTACATTTTTGAATTGAGATATTACTTTTAATGGACTACTGCTGACGCGTCCTAAAGCTCATGTGATCTATTTCATTTGTCGTTTTACCAATGTTTAACATTTTGTATGTTTATTTCTGATATTCAATCAGCAAGAGCCGCGACTCAAAATGGGAGAAGTGTATATACACTGATGAATGAGAAGTGTCATATTAAAGAGCATCTAATATTTGTAGTTAGATAAGTGTGATTAGCTTTAATCTTTGCAAATAAATTTCGGCCATTGGTTTGGGGAGTCGAACATCAAATAAATACTCAGATTAATAATGCAACAATACCAATAATCCCTCTAAACTCCCATTCTTTACCAATGCATTCTCTTAATGGTCAAATGAATTCGTTTCTATTCAGATTCTCATTTTATCGTACTGCTGAAATCGACGGCGAGTGGAGAATACCCTTCCAGCAAAAGTTTAGCTCAAGTAAATGATGCAAAATGGCGGATATAATAAAATGGGTATTAGTAGCTTCGCATGCTTCAATTGTGCATTTGACTTTGGTCCCAGAAGAACGGCATGAATTTGAGAAAAAAATGTTCTCCACTTAATGTCATCACATCAAACTTTATTTTCTCTCTTCGCTAGGAACTTTCGTCGAACTTACGAAGCATTTTTGGTTCCTTCCCCTGGGACTTAGTTATTCTAAACCGATTTGTCTTTGATGCCTTCTTGCTGAAATGCATTTCTTGTAAAGCCGTAAAAACATGGAAAAAAGATATTCTTGACTTCTGGCGTTTGTTATGCACAGCGAAATATTTTTCTCTTTCCCAGAGCTATGTCATTAAGTCCATCTTGACAAGTTAAAAAGTACCTTTCCGGATCGCTTCACTCAACTTAAAAATCCATTTTGTTATTTTGCAAATGTATATTCATATTTGCATAATAAAAGAATGTACTATATATACATATTACATTCTTTATGTATTATATGCTTTATGCTCGAAATACATTACTTCGTGCTTAAAATATATTGCATGTTTTATCCTTGTGATTTTACGCACTCCCTTTCGTGTTTTTACAAAATATTTTTATGTTTTTAGAAGATACATGATTTATAAAATACTTGTTTTTATTTTTTTTCCCCAAGATACTTGTTTATATTTTTTTACAAGATACCTACCTGTTTGTTAACAACTTCAGATTTATATTCTTATTAAACACATAATTATATTAGTTTTTAACTAATATTAATAATTTAATAATTGCTGGTAAATAAAAATATAGTTTTACGAAGCCTGGTTGGACCCGAGCCCACGAAAATATTTTAATATTTTTTTTTCTTTACGAGTAAATTAACACAATATTGTTATAACATCATACGTCTAATATGAAAAATTGTTAATTTACTAACATGATGATATTGTTTGAAATTTTGTGTAAATCAATAACTTAATCATTTATTCAAATCACATACGTATCACTACGCCAATAAACGTTGATTGATTGACATTGTTGTTTGATTTAATCTGCGTAGTGTTCGATTTATATAAAATAAATACATACCTGTATGCTGCAACGTGCATTTCGATCAATTTAATACCAGTCTCTTTGCAATTTGGTTTAAATAGTAGTCTATGTACTACACCATTCTGCGAAATAACTGGCAACAATATATATACGTTCGTAAAGAAATTATACATTGTCCTTCGTAGCTCAGTGGGTAGAGCCTCCGCCCGGCAAGTGGAAGGTCGTGGGTTCAGGTCCCACCGAAGGCAGAAATATTTATTTTCTTTCGAACGTTTCACCATCTAATCACGCCATACCATCGGCGTTGGTATCACTACGCCAATAAACGTTGATTGATTGACATTGTTGTTTGATTTATACAAATCATTAAGTATTCAATATTGCATATCATTCTGAATAATTAATGTAGACTTAAAATATTTTGACGAAGTATGTATATCTATTCACACTTGACTGCATAAAACGATTTAATTATACTAAGGCTTAAATTAAATATAAAATATAATTATTTTCATTATCAAACAATAAATTATCTTTTTTTTTTCGCTTGAATACGGAATGTCCGTATAATTAACTTTAGTAATAGGCAAATATGATATTCCTGTGGGCTTCCACAATAAAAATACCACGTGTTCACTTTGCAGTCTTCCTTGAGTGTTGCCACAAAGAATTCCAAGAAATGCGAACTTCATAAGTTCGGTTCTTAAAATTGGCAACATGCCAAAATGTTCCTTTTTATTTCATATTTTCCATATATTGTATAATTATAATTGCACTTTTTGTATTTGTCAACGATATACAACTGCTTTCCTCATTTCAAAAATAATAATCAATCTTCGACTTACCATAAAATTTATACACGTCTCATCGAAAGCTCCACATAAAATAGTACAAATTTCTTTTGACTTTGTTTTATAATTATATTTATCTTTTGGTGCATTAGTAACTATCATTTAATCAAGACATTAATAAATTATTGTTTTCAACTGGGTTACATCTTCAGGCGAATCAGTGGATTAAATGTGGCACATAATCGATTCTTTTGTACACTAAAGTCAATGAATTTATTTTGAAACGATTTCAAATAACCTTGAGCTTTTTTTTTCAAGAGACAAAGAATTGTTTTCAAACAAGATTTACGGAAAATCGTTATCACTTTCTCTGAAGTAACCTTCAAACAAGAATTCCTGAAATAAACGAAATGCCAACAGTACTAGATCCAATAAATATGCGTACAAGGTACTTTCCTATGATAACAATAATAAGATGGGAATATATTTTAATCATTCTTCCTAAATAAAATATTTTAAATATATTTTTATTACCAATTAATAAATAAAAGGCCTGTGTTTGCTAGTCTAATCAATGTGATGGTATTACAGTTTCTGATGCGGGTACAAGAATTCATTCATTAAATCACTAATTCGTTTATGTCATTATTAGCAAATTTCGTGGTATTATGATGAGCACTTCTCATGATGTTAGAGAAGTACTTTTTTAATGATGTTAGAGAAGTACTTTTTTAATGATGTTGGAGAAGTACATTTTTAATGATGTTGGAGAAGTACTTTTTTAATGATGTTGGAGAAGTACTTTTTTAATGATGTTGGAGAAGTACTTTTTTAATGATGTTGGAGAAGTACTTTTTTAATGATGTTGGAGAAGTGCTTTTTTAATGATGTTGGAGAAGTACTTTTTTAATGATGTTGGAGAAGTACTTTTTTTTTAATATGATTGCTACGCTTATCAGTAGAACTTGACAAGTCCTGTAGCCACTAGTGGCTAAAGTTTTGCTTGTAGCCTGTAAAAATATTTTCCTGCAAAATTCCTTGCTTTTCTTATTGAAGTGGGCGAGTTTGATTTACCATGATTTGCCTTTGACTTAAGCTTCAGTGATCCAATAGATGCAATCGCTGCTTTCTGACATTGAGCCCAACTTCAACGCTTGTTTGGTTATATGTGTATGTATCGTGGGACGCTATTAGTCACCAGTATAATCAGTGGTGAATTTACAGGGGATTAGAGAAATTCCCAAATCCATAAAAATGCGGTGCGAATCGGTTATAACGATCGCCGAGTTTAACCGCCAACCGCACATTATGACGATTTTTACAAAATCTTTTTCCTATTTTGTTTAAATTGCTGGTTAAATCCGTGGTCCAAAATAGGCTTGTTCACTTAAAGCAGCTAAATAGTGTTGCGTCTAATCATTAGACCAAACAATATTTTCCTCGTTATATGCAGAAACTCGCTAAACGCGAGCTTGTCACAGAAGTGGGTCTTACTGTATTTTACATCCCCTCCCCCTACACAAAATTCCTTCTCTGGGTCTGCCTCTGGTATACTTCCCGTATAGAGAAAGGACTGAACATATTTCGCCTTCATTTGGCAGTGAAAAATTACAATTCACTAGTACGGTTGGATATTTACAAATTATGAGTGTTGATAGAAGATTTTTGACGCGATTGACCAAGTCTCTTGAAGGACGGATGCCAGAACGTTTTCTAAACCATTGCTATCAATTTTTAAAAATCGCAGGACCTCATGTAAAAAATCAGGTTTTTTGATGCGGATATTTTTTATCATAGTTATTAGTTCTTTCAGGTCACAAGACCATTTCAGGAATATCGCAAAATATTATTGTCCTTCTCAGGGCTGACACAATTTCCAAATAATGATCAACATACAAAGCCACCGCGGCAAGTTTTTGGTGATTTTCGTGAGGAATTTATTATACTTGATAATTATTTTTGACACCTACGTTCGAGCTCAACTAGAGCTGTTTTTTTAGGTATAGGAGAAAAAGGACCATTGTCTCCGACCTCGATTCAAACTGGGGTCTCTCTGTTGAGCCCGAAGCACCTGAATCTTTAAGGAACCGAGGACAAAAATGACTTTCCCTTTTTTGCGTATTTCAGGTTGTAAGGTATTACCCTTCTCAGGGATAACACAATTGCCAAATAATGGTCAACACACAAAGCCACCGGGACGAGTTTTTGGCGATTTTCGTGGTAAATTTATTATTATTTAACAAAATCATATGTACTTTCACTTCTTTTGAATAACGAATGCTATGATAATTCAAGTTATCGCCTTTTGTATCTTTATTTTATCTTTAAATTTATCGAAACGAATGATAAAAACGGAGTTTAAGTAATCGATACGTAGATGTTTGTCTTCAACGTTGATTTTACTAAGATTTGGTCTCAGAAATGACAAGCAAAATGATCTCTTCCCACTTTGATATTCATAAACTTACCATTTAAAAATTTAGTTAAAATCCAATGCTCTGGTTAGACTTTCCAGTAAACTGTATCACTAGGTTATACAAATTATTCAGTTAACAAGCAGTCGGATACCCTGATTGTAGAGTTGTTAGAAAGAAAGTCTACGATCGATACACTAAAGTATCAAATAATAAACAAGTAATCATTAATCAGACATTATAAACGAATAAGACTTGCTCACACCAAAATTATAGATGAACAGGGTCAGACTGTGCCTATGCATGCTCGATTAATCCGATGTATGCGCCCTTTGAGAGGACTCAGATCGCTCTGGATTAAAAGTCTATATTCTTACAAGCAATGGGCACATGCACGGACTTTTCTCTAATCGGCCATTTGCATATAAAGCTCACTGCATATTCCACTAATGATGTTTACTCAGGGGTGGACTGGGCCGCTGGTTAATTGGGCCCAAGCCTGTGCGTTCTCCAATAATCCAAGGTATGCGTCCTTTGAGAACACCCAGTCCGTCCCTGTAGATAAATCGCTTTCTTGGTAAAGGATTATCAAATAGTGATATTATTAATTACCCTATCCCCACAATTTCCCTATCACGGATTGTTATCAGGATCATTTTTACATTAAGCAGAAAGCCAAAACACGTCCTGCGAAACAAATATCGCGCGCGTATTAAGAAAAGACGCAAAAATGAACAAATATTTTAAGATTAGATCAACGGTACTTGATAGAAAAGTTAGAATAATGCGCTTCCTAACAAATCGAGCCCCCAGTGCTGAAGTTACTTAACAGGAAGGCTGTCTTACCACTCTACTAATACCGTCACCTCGTCCAAACGATCCGTAAAACTCTTATCATCAAGCACGCTGTGAGACGTTAATTAGTTTCTTACCTTGAATTCTGGAGTGCGGACAAAATTGACAAAGAACAGCAACGATTTCATCCACTTTCTTTCCACTGCTTAACGAGACTACTTGGAGATACTCAAAGTGCATGCTGGTATATCAAAAACTCAAGTGCGCCACTCGATCGTAATCCGTAGGATTTGATTTACCTTGAGCGATACGCCACTGCTTAACTAAGAAAGGCCGTACTCTTATATAAACAAACACATTTCCACGATATCTAAATTCGATCCCCGAACAGATCTCCCGATATTTCGCGTCGATGATGTGAGCCAAGTCCCTCTTTCTCATCAAAACAACCCCACCCCTTCGAAATATCTTCCCTGCGTTGTGGGAGTAAACGACATGGAGGACATTTCGAAGGGAGTGTGGTGTTTTTTACCCCCTTTTAGGGGTTCAACGACCCCGCTGCACTCTTGAAAATAACGGAAGCCCAAAGGTAGGTGGAAATCGTTGCGATTATAATGTGTTAAATTGAGAACTAGTGATGAATGTCTGAATGGAAATGACTTCTGAAATAATGTTTAAAACAAATTTTTGTAACTAAATACAACTAAGCGAAAGTTGATAGAAGAAGAAAATCACTCGAGTATAAAATCCGATAAAAAGTAAGTACTGGAAACTGAATAAATATTTACCAATTTTATCACTCAGTGAAGCAGAAAAAATATAACTTTATACTACCATAATTGAACAAATCGAGGACATCGAATTTTCCATATTTTGCCGCAATCTCTCGTCATTTTGTTATGAAATTATTTTGCAATCAGAAAACGTTTCCATTGAATTTTTGGGTTTTTCGAGGAATTATCAATCTCTGGTAAAAACATAGCAGTAATTCGGAGTCCATGAGATGGCCAAGCCAACAGAATACTATATGTACAATCAAAATACAGTTACGTAATATAAATATCTACACTATCACATAGTGTAGATATCTACATGCAGAAGACTATATGTAATGTCACGTATGTGCTTATATTCGGTTCATTGATATATATACTAATTTCTAAATTACAAATCCATTCTTTCGTAAACACAATGAAATATAATTCTATGCGATTACCTGTTTTAGAGTTTACGTTCCGAGAATGGGCGGATTTACAATTTTTTTGCCTCTGCTGTTTTTGCCATCCCTCCTGTTTTTGACTCCTCTTCCTGCCCGTCCGCACTTCCCCTTCAATCAATGATAAATGTTCCTACATAATTTTTTTTTTACATTCAACATACGCCAAAAACCTCTTATAGTGACAGCAAATATGTTGAAAAACAAATTCATAAATTGAACATAATCGTTCAAGAATATTAACTTATATTGCAGTATTATTTCTTTTTGGTATATAATAAATTTAATTTAATTTTTTAAAATAAATTTTAGTTTTAGCAAAAAAGAACAACCCATCGAACACTTATGTTTAAATGGAAAGCATGACACCTGGCTTTCGTCTCGGTGAAACATCTGATTTTATTGTCGTATGCGTTGATTGTTTTATATCAGACTCATTATACAAAATTTTGGCAGCCTAGTATAGTTTATTATAAAATACGGCAATGGTTAGGGGAACTTCCCAGAAGACTAATATAAATGGACGCAACTAACAGCTTAGCACATTTGCTAGCTTTCACATTATAATTTAAATCATAATTTGGGTATAAATTCTATACTCAGAAATTATGAATTTCACCTTAGAAGTAAGATCATAGCAAAAAAACACTTAGTTTCTTCTGCTTTCCGGAAAATTCAGACTATGATCAGGGTGTTGATTCTCGTGTTATTACGATTTTATTTATCGCTGGGTTTTATTTTTAAAACTTTGTTTTATATGTCTTATTACCGGGAATTTTTAAAATATGTATACACGTTCTGCTGCTTTGCATATAATTCAAGGTTTATAATTCAAGGTTATTCATTACTATATATGATAATTCATTATGTAAATTATATAATTAGTAAATGCATGCAGTATTTCTATGAATTAATATAATTACAAACCCTCGAATAATGTCATTCGGACCTTATTTCGCGAATTTTCGTGAGCAATTTATAAGATTGTGTTTTCGACTCAAATTTCTTCAAAAGTTTAATATACTCAAAGAAAAAATAGCTAAACGCACGTTTTTTTAACATATTTTTTCTTAATGTACACAATTTTTCAAGCAACAATTTCTTCAATAAAGCCCCAGAAAACTGCAAGTTACCTATTCTCAACGCACGAATTAAACTGATTCAGCAAACGTTAAGCAACTACAGATTTACTCAAAGCGAAAGCAATTTTGTGCATGCATGTAATTGTATTTTAAGAAACTACGTGCTTAACTAAACGTTGTTTACTCTAAATTATGATTACATATGGTTGTATCATTAAATCTGATATATAATTGATTCAATATTTAACTATGTATTTTTTTTGTGATTGGCAATATTTTTTTTAATTTCCTGCGATTGTTACGTAGTATAAACGTAATAGAGGAGAGCAAGTGTATAGAACTTGGTGGAAATT
>QLNU02015003.1:137926223-137978373 GCA_006491805.2 Dysdera silvatica | reverse complement strand
TGTAAGTTATATACTTCGGAATTAAATTATATATATTAGAATTAAATTATGCACTATACCATTATTAGTACCTTAGGAGCTAAAAAGGAATAGCTTTCATATATTTCAGGGATTTTCCAAAAATAAACTAGGCGTTGCAGCATCAAATCTGTGCTATTTCAGTTTAGTTTAACAAAAATAAACTTTTTATTTATTTTTTATAAGTAGATAGACTTTTTCTATTAGCAGATTTAAATTCTGTTTCTGAAACATCAAAATATGTGAAGACAAACGTTGCAAGTGAAGTAATTTTTCGGAATAAAATTTTCGAAACATTTTTTGAAATTAGTAAGTGGATTAAAGAAGGAAAAATTGCCAACTGTGCCAGCTTTAATTTAATTTACGTAAAGAACGTAGTTTAAGGCAACAGAGAATTCCAGTATTTTTACTAAATGTAGGCGGTGCTTAATGTGAAATTATTTAAAATCGTATAGAAGACTGTTTTATTATACTGTAGTGTGCGGGTCTTAATGCGCCTTGATTTATAATTAGTCTTTGCTAAGGAATAAGTGGCAAGTTTTTTTCGATATGCTATATTGTAAAAAAGACGGCGCAACAGTGTAGAATTTAATTAAAATTAGCAATAAAATTATTAATTTTTCACCATTTTTAAAAACATTCTGAAAAGTCAATTTTTGAAGGCATGCGGCTATGTGGATTCTTTCTAAATATCCTGAAAGAACACGAATATCTTTATAAATATACGGAACAGTAGCCTTTACACATTACTCTGGCTCGTCATTGAGCATTTTGCCACAGAAAATATATGACTAGGTCAGAGCCAAAAAATGAGATCATGAGGATTAAAAACTGGCAAAATAGCAACTGAAAAAGAAAATTTAAAAACTGAACAAATAACAACTAAAACAGATAATTAAAAACTGGCAAAATAGTAACTGAAAAATATAATAAAAGCCTTTGAATGCGTCAGCAGCAGACCTTCATCAGGAGTAATGCAGTTTATGTAAATTTTTCCCCCTTATTTTTTGTCTTATTTATGACCGGTCGAAATAGTTTGGTGTAGAGTGTAGATGCATGACGCAATCAACGGATCAAAAACTTCTATTATTATATTTACTTGCAGCCAAGGATTTGTTTTACATAATTTTGAAATAAATGAAAGACTATAAAAAGGATTTTACAAAAAGTGATGATGATAATTTCTAAACGGACATGACTTTGAATATTTGAGGCGAAGCGAGTAATCATATAATAGATAGTCGTGGAAACCGCATAAGTACGTATCGAAGCTGCAAAATTCTCGTAGTTAAACGGCTTGAGAACTTAATATGCTTCTTTTTAAAATGCTATGTAATGTATTTTTTATTGCCACGTGTTTATAGTTTTCCCATAATAAATTACATATTTGTATTCTTAAGTTACTAAAATTGTGTACAGTATATACACTTAATAATTATGCTGTACAATTGTTTAATAAAGATGAAAAGTGAAAAAGTACGTGAATTCGATTTTTTAAAGAATTCAAAATATCCAACATTCGATCTAATTCTTTAGGCCAGCACGTCTTTTTCTTTTTAGCTGCTATAGTTGAAGTAAACCAGCGTCTGTATCAATAAATTTAAAAGCAGTTTAAAAAGTAAGAATACTTCTTGGCGCCACAATTCGGGGGGCGGCAATTACCCTTTAAAACAGAAAATTTATTTGTTATGTTGTGTTTTCCTATTGGAAGAGGGGCTGCAATGACAGTCACTCACCCCGGGTTGCAAAATATCTAGCTACGTCGCTGCATTTAGGTGAATACTGTTTGCTTTTCACTGAATCGCTCTTCACTGGTTCGACATTTTTAATATTCAGGCGTAACTCGAATGTGATCCAAACGGGCCCGAAGAAGTATACCTCCAAGAGGTGGGGGGCCCTCACTTACCCATAGGCGTATGCAGAAAGTTCATAAGGAGGGAGTAACAGAGTCAATGATCGGTTATTGAGTTATAAAATATATTCCTATGCAAAATATACAAAATTTTCTGGCAATTGGGGGGGTGGAGGTTACAATGTACAAAGCCCAAAAACCACTCGAAACAGCAATTTCAACATGGCGGCAGGTCACTTCGTTTTTGCCAGTCCCTTTTGGCAACGCTTCAAAAAATTCAGGAGGAGACCAATTATACAGTTTTGCCAACAAATCTAGGCGAGAAAAATTCATATGAAGTTTCAAAAGTGTTCATTATAATTTAAACATGGGATATTCATTTATTTTAATGAAGATGGAAGGTCTTCCTTCACATAAATATAATAGTTGTAAATAATATATTTATTAAAATATTAAAAGAAAATTACAAGTATGCTATCATAAAACCAGCATTTGTGTCAATAAATTTAAAAGTAGTTAAAAGGTAAGAATGCTTCTTGGTCACCAACTCCTTGAAATGAATGAAATTGTGGGAAAGTATGAGGCAAATAAGTGCCACTTTACTTACTTTCCATGCAATATTCAGAATCTACGGACAAGGAATGATAATTTATAAAATAATTCATGCGATATATAATAGCTAAAGTAGATTTTCTGAAATGTCGTTTCTGGTTTTTCTCAATTATTTTATAACTTCATTATCCCAGGCATTATAATTGCATTTCGCATAATCCAAGCGCGCGGTCCTTAACGTAACGATTCATAAATTTCATGATTCCAGAATAAGTGGATTTATTGAAAGTTGTGAGATGAAGTGGATACAAAAATACATTAAAATAGATATACTAAACTCGATACGCTAAAATCGCTACACTAAAATCCATATACTAAACTCGATATACTAAAATCGATACAGGAAAATCAATAATTATTTTAAACTTTTTTTCAAAAACAAAAATTAATTTATAAATTAACATCAGAGTATCTTTAATTTTCTTTCATAATATAGCGGAATTCCGATTGTTCAAACTTTGCTTAAGCAAATTATCTTTTATGTTTGGCGCAAAAGGACCCTGGTCCTTGCTAAAACCACCTACAGAGGGACGAAGGTCAATGTCTCACATGACCACAAGTCGTCTGAATTTTTGCTATTCATGTAGCGTGGCAACATGCAGTAGATGATGTTCTTCGGTATATCTGTAAAGAAGTTGGTGTTTTTGAGACTTAATTTAAAATGCTTGTTTATGTATGGACAATCCACATTACAATTTTAATGTAAGAAGATGCCTTACAAATGTAACGTGGCTATATGTTGCGGAAACTACGACAATCACGATGTTTTCTTTCCCGGCAGACCCGGATTTGAAGAAGTGGGTTCATTTTTTAAAAAGAAAAGATGATTTTCAACCATCAAAGCATTCAATAATTCATTATTTTATATACGTAAGCAGATCTATAAATAATACATCTGCTTCATAAAACTACCTAGGCCTAGCCTACTATATTGTTTTATAATACATACTTGTAATTTTCTTTTAATATTTTAATAAATATAAAATTTACAACTATTATATTTATGTGAATGAAGACCTTCCATCGTCATTAAAATAAATGATTATCCCATGTCTAAATTATAATGAACGCTTTCGAAACTTCATCTGAATTTTTCTCGCATAGATTTGTTGGTAAAACTGCATAATTTGTCCACTCCGGAATTCTTTTGAAGCGTTGCCAAAAGGGACTGGCAAAAACGAAGTGACTTGCCGCCATGTTGAAATTGTTGTTTTGAGTGGTTTTTGGGATCTGTACATCCTGTTATCAGTGGAGGGTAAGTGCACTGGCGTACGCAGGGGGTGTTGATGGGGGTTGTAACTCCCCATTGGCGCGAAGTTTTATTTATTTCACATAGGAATACATGTTATTATTCAATATTGACCCTATTACCCCCTCCTTATGAACTTTCTGCATACGCCTACGGGTAAATTAGGGCACACACCTCTTGTAGGTAAACCCCTTCAGGCTCGTTTGGATCACATTTGAGTTATGATTGAATACTGAAAATGTCGAACCAGTGGACAGCGATTCAGTGAAAAGCAGGTATTATTCACCTAGATGCAGCGGCGTGTATCTAGATATTTTGCCGCCAGGGTGAGTGAGTGTCATTGCCGCCTCTCTTCCAATGGGAAAACTCAACATAACGAATAAATTTTGTGTTTTATAGGGTAATTGCCACCCCCCGAATTGTGGCGCAAAGAAGCATTTTTACTTTTTAATTACTTTTAAATTTATTGACACAGCTGCTGGTTTACCTTTTAACTATTTCTAAATTTATTGACACAGCTGCTGATTTACTTTTCAACTACTTTTAAATTTATTGATATAGCTGCTGGTTTACTTCAACTATAGCAGCTAAAAAGAAAATGACGTGCCGGCCTAAAGAATTAGATCGAACGTTGGATATTTTGAATTCTTTAAAAAATCAAACACAGGTACTTTTTTACTTTTCATGTTTATAAAACAATGGTACAGCATAATTATTAAGTGTATATACTGTACATAATTTTAGCAACTTAAGAATAGAAATATGTAATTTAATAGCATAGGAAAAGTATTATAAACACATGGCTTAAAAAATACATTGCAAATGGCATTTTAAAGAAGCATGTTAAGTTCTTCAACTATGTAACTACACGAAATTTTGCCGCTGTGTCGATATGTACTTATGCGGTTTCACGAATATATATCATATGATTACTTAACTTCGCCTCAAATATTCCAAGTCATGTCCGTTTAGAAATTATCATCATCACTGTTATGCCTTTAAATAAAAGTTAAAGCCCTTAAACCAAATTAAATTAATTAAGATCCAATAGTATTAAATATTTCGTTTTTCCAATGTATTTAAATATATAATAGCAGCTAGCTTGAAAGTCTTGTACACGCGCTCAATATGTAATAACCAAAGCATTGAAAGTATGATGTCATGATCCAGATGGATCTATAAAAGATTTCATTGGCTCCCGTAACATCTCTTCCCATTGGTTAAAAATCCCAATAATTTTGTCCCATTGGATAAAGTTTCGGATGTATCGAAACTATAAATAAGAAATATACAACAAACTCAAGGAGAATGCCTTTAAATCTGGTCTGGAACCGACTGTAAGCGCGGCCGGGCATAGCTCGAAATGACCTCTTACGTTATTAAATGAAATATCTGTATAACCTTTTAATTCGTGTGAATAAAGAATTGGTGTTTAAAAGGTGCATATTCTTCTCAACTTAACAATGGATAAAATGAATCTCATCAACGTGAAGTTATATTATGATGGTGGACAACCAACAAAAATGTAAGTACTTTACATTTATATTCCGCTCAAGGAACTGTTTAAGTGGGAATGAAAGAACCCACCTATCTTTAAAGGGAAAGTAGGACAATCACTTTTTGTAAAATCCTTTTTATAGTCTTTCATTTATTTCAAAATTATGTAAAACAAATCCTTGGCTGCAAGTAAATATAATAATAGAAGTTTTTGATCCGTTGATTGCGTCATGCATCTACACTCTACACCAAACTATTTCGACCGGTCATAAATAAGACAAAAAATAAGGGGGAAAAATTTACATAAACTGCATTACTCCTGATGAAGGTCTGCTGCTGACGCATTCAAAGGCTTTTATTATATTTTTCAGTTACTATTTTGCCAGTTTTTAATTATCTGTTTTAGTTGTTATTTGTTCAGTTTTTAAATTTTCTTTTTCAGTTGCTATTTTGCCAGTTTTTAATCCTCATGATCTCATTTTTTGGCTCTGACCTAGTCATATATTTTCTGTGGCAAAATGCTCAATGACGAGCCAGAGTAATGTGTAAAGGCTACTGTTCCGTATATTTATAAAGATATTCGTGTTCTTTCAGGATATTTAGAAAGAATCCACATAGCCGCATGCCTTCAAAAATTGACTTTTCAGAATGTTTTTAAAAATGGTGAAAAATTAATAATTTTATTGCTAATTTTAATTAAATTCTACACTGTTGCGCCGTCTTTTTTACAATATAGCATATCGAAAAAAACTTGCCACTTATTCCTTAGCAAAGACTAATTATAAATCAAGGCGCATTAAGACCCGCACACTACAGTATAATAAAACAGTCTTCTATACGATTTTAAATAATTTCACATTAAGCACCGCCTACATTTAGTAAAAATACTGGAATTCTCTGTTGCCTTAAACTACGTTCTTTACGTAAATTAAATTAAAGCTGGCACAGTTGGCAATTTTTCCTTCTTTAATCCACTTACTAATTTCAAAAAATGTTTCGAAAATTTTATTCCGAAAAATTACTTCACTTGCAACGTTTGTCTTCACATATTTTGATGTTTCAGAAACAGAATTTAAATCTGCTAATAGAAAAAGTCTATCTACTTATAAAAAATAAATAAAAAGTTTATTTTTGTTAAACTAAACTGAAATAGCACAGATTTGATGCTGCAACGCCTAGTTTATTTTTGGAAAATCCCTGAAATATATGAAAGCTATTCCTTTTTAGCTCCTAAGGTACTAATAATGGTATAGTGCATAATTTAATTCTAATATATATAATTTAATTCCGAAGCATACAATTTACACATGAACAATAGGATACAAAAATCGAATAGCACGGTTAAAATATGCCTAGATACAAATATAGAAATCAGAATAAATTTATGTTTTGAATGTATAATAGAATAATATTTCAGGGAAAAATATTTTTAAAATGCCAACTATTTACAAACATAATATATTATTACATTATATTACTCTCATAGTATCTTAATTAAATTTCTTAGAAACGAAACTTACAAATTTTATAAAAATAAAAATATAGAAAAATCTTCATACTCTTTACTCGCTAGAACTTCATAAAATCATATAACTCGTAGCTACTCAATATTGAAAAAGGATAGAAATTTAAATGGCGGCTCAATAAACAAATAAGTACAGCATAATGGAAACCTTGACTGCTCTTAAACAGACACCATACTAAATATTGATGTATTTAAATGGCCTACTTTCATGTATTATACATTCGAAAAATCAGAATAACATGCCAGTTTATATTTTGGCTATGAGTAACCATATCGGACGTTGTCTTTCACCTAAGGCATTGGCTCAGATCTTCATTTCTGAGTATTGGAACATCTCATCCTCAATTCATATTATAGCAGGTTGCTTTGAGTTAGCCGAAAATCTGTTCTCTGGGGAGGCCCATCTAAGCAAGCCCTCAGTATATTAAGCCTTTTAAATGAATCACGATTGATGTCAGGGAGTGGCTTGATACACAAGCCGTAAGCTGAGTCGTGCTTTTAGCTTCTACAGACGGTTGATGGATGCAATTTATGCATCTTGCCATCCAAGATTAATGATCAGAGTGTATACGCAAGACTGCGTAGGAAACGTTGAACTCTGTTCTTTTAAATGATTACTCTCCCAGTACCCGTTTCCGACTGCAGAACCATAAGATTTTACGTCAAATTACTTTTGCAATTAAACGTTAAGCATAAATAAAAGACATTTTTTCCCTGAGCTGCTTTTAATTAAATATTTCTACTTTTTATGAAAATAAGTATATTCTGAGATTGGATGATGTGTATAATATTTAAACATTGCAAATACAATATCTCAATTTAACTGCATTATTATTCGTCAGATTTGCGTAAATTTTACTTTTGTTGATATATACAGGGTGTTCATAAAAAAGTATACAACTTCAAATTTTATTTGCATCGAAACTACAATATGCAACTAAAAAAAAAATTAAGTTTTTCAACAATTGTTTTTTATTACGTGGCAACAGTTAAGGCTTTGTTCTACATGGTTAGAATGTTCCCATGTGACAAACGGTACACGTCAGTTCAGAGAACGTTGCTCGAATCTGTTTAGACAAACATTTTCCAGGGCGATGGATTAGACGTGATGGCCACCCCGTTCTCCTGATATTACCCCGCATGAATTGTTTTTCAGGGGGAGGAATCTATTAAATATATTGTATAAAAATAAACGTAACTTCACTTTATATGTTTAAAGCGCCTATTAACGAACGTGGGAGGAACTCTACATTCGTTTACACACTATAATAGAAAATAACGGAACCCACGTGGATACATTCTAACTATGCAGAAAAAGGCTGACTGTTGACACATAATTAAAAAAATGAAATTTTTATTTATTTCAGTTTCGAAACAAATAAAAGACGAAGTTTTGTACTTTTATTAACACCCTGTTCGACCTTTTATTTTAACGATTATCCGCAAATCAGAACATGTGTCCCACCACCCCCTGTGTGTTGAACATATATTGTTTCTAACATAAAATTACGTAAGGCATGTCTGGTTTTTGCGACCTTTTCTTAATTATGACCAAAAAGTTTTTTCGTAAAAATAAAAGACAACGTGAACAAAACTAGAAATGTGATAGAAATCTCGTCTTTTACCCGATCTGTTCAATACATACCTGTATCCTAGGGTGAGTTTTCTTTAAATTGATGTTTTAAACCCAGTTGAATAATTTGCCCTTTTCTGTAAACTTTTTAATGTATACATGCATGTAATTGTAACGAGAAAGGCAAGAAGGCATTTTTCTACGTAGTGCTAGCTCAGTATCTTAAAAACAACACGTGACCATTGCCGAAGACAATTACGGGGGTATTCGTCAACATCATATTTTCCCATCACAGAAAGACGTTTACAAATATTTTCTCAACTTCCCTAGTTGCGCCGATGAAAAGCCCTAAGGCCGATCAACCGATCGTCAGCTTAAAATAATATTTGTGCAATGGAAAGCTTGTGTCAACTGATCGCAGTTTAAGTGAAAACGTAGTAGCATTTATAGTCCCGAAAGCTAATATAACATAAACGGAACTATTTTGAGAAAAATACGAAAAATAAATGCAAAAGCTATATAAACCAGATTTTATAAATTAGATATTTTTATCAAACTCGCCATCTATAAGTTATCTGTTGCTGAAACCAATGATAAAAATCCTTGAAAATAATCCTGTAACCAAATCCTCGTGACCACGGGGCTTATGTAAATTTTAAAAATATTTAGAAAATCGTGGCAAACATGACATAAAAGGTGGTAATATTGTATTACTTTAAATGTAATAAAATATATTTGTCGTAATTGGTCACACAATTCTGTATATAAATTCTGTCTAAATCAAGTAAATTACGCAAGATTTGTAAATTCCTATACTCACTTGGAGAATGGCAAGGTGGTATAAAACGCCAAACCTTCTTTTGAAGTTGTATAATTCAATTTATGTTAGCACGTGTCGTAAGAGCCCAGACGGAGGTACAATAATTAAGGTAAGAATAAATTAAAGAACAATATAGTGATAAAATGATGTGGGTTGGAAAAAGGTGTACAATTTTACCAGTAACTCCATCATTTCTACTAATTTTATTACATAAAGAATGAATATGATTATCCCATTTCAAATTTGACCGTCTGGTTATTGATGGTCGTGAATTTATCCAGTAATTTGTTTCATTTCTTCATTCCTATACTACATACTATAGCGGTGTTAGAAGGCAGTATGGCAGGACAGAGAAAATGTACCTAAATTCGAACGCTATAAAAATACTTTTTAATAATATCATTCTTTACAAAATCCAAAAGCTGAGAAAACACGAGCGCATGACTTGTTACTATTGTTCGTTCCTTCTTCGAAGGAAGTTAACAAATACAAAATGTAATAAAATGTTCGGTTTCCACACGTCAAGGTGGGAGCACAACAGGACTCCCTCTAGAATCTAAGCCAAAGGTGATATATAACCTAGGTGTAAAAAGTCACACATCGACCATGTCTGATTGTATACTAATTTTTATTGTGGTGTAGCGCGTTGGAGCTGGGCGTGCTGTTTTTTGTTGCTTCTAGTGAATCTTCAATTTTTAAAAGCTGGGTTCAATCCGACAAAAGTTACGTTTGTTGATTTTCTTTTTATATCTAATTTATAAAATTTGTCGGTTTCGATAAAGTACCTGAAACGGGTCTGCGTACGATTGTATTAAAGATTTACGCACTAGGTCTTGTCTAACGAATACATGTGTCGTCTTCTGCAAATCAGCATGGACGAAAGACATTCTTGGTAGGACTTTGGTCGTCAGTACAGTCTGTAAGTTTTGCATGTGATCACATAATTTCGCTACGAATACTGGACGTGTCAAATCAGTTTGCAAAAATTGAAACAGTTCACCATGTTTAGCGCAAGGTAGCACCGTATACCATCTCGGCTACTGAAGCATTCAGATCCTCGCGTACTGCTGTTTGTAGTCCAAGTAAAACGGTGGGAAGTACGTCAAACCACTCACCAGTATTATGATACACGAGTGCAGTCCTCAAGTATCAGTGGAACCGTTCCACGAGAGCGTTTACAACAGGATGGCACTCAGTTGTCATGGTTTTATATATACTGAGAAAACGCGATAGATGATGAAAAAGGTTACTCTCAAGTTATCTACCACGGTCCATTGTGATTTGAATGGGTATTCTGAATCTCGAGATCCATCCTCTGTAAAATGTTTCTGCTATAGTTTCGGCAGTTTGATCTACCATCGGGAATGCTTCTTGCCATCTGCTGAATCGGTCCACACATGTGAAAACATGGAAAAAAACAGAAGGTGGAAGAGGTCCAACAATGTCTATATGGATATGAGCAAATCTGTCGGAAGGTAGTGGAAACACTCCCCATGAGGTCTTAGTGTGTTTATGAATTTTTGAGCGCTGACGACTGTCGCAAGATTTGACCCATGAGGCACATCTTTAGGTATAGTATTCCAAATAAATCTTTGTTTTATTAGCTTTGTTGTAGCTTTGATGCCGGGATGCGCTAAACTGTGCAGAGCTAGAAACGCTCCCCTACGGCATTCAGGCGGCACGTAGGGACCGAGTCTCTGACCTGATATATCGAATATTAATGTTACGCCACCTGGTGTTGATTCCATCGGCTGTAGTTGCAAACCAGTGTCAGATACGCGTAATGTGGCTAAGGAAGGGTCGTTGCACTGGGCGTGAGCCATTTTTTCGTAATCGATATTGCCCGATAATTCAATCGCTGCAATACGAGATAACGCATCTATGTTTCTGTCGCCCTCAATGTAAATGTCAGTGGTAAACTCTCCATATGAAATCCATATGGTGCTGTTGTCTAGGTGTATGTTTATCGTGCGATTGTTTAAAAATAAAACTTACAGGTTTATGATCTGACCAGACTTTAAAAATCCTGACTTCTAACATGTGGCGAAAATACGTAATCGTACAATATATACTTAAAAGTTCTCGGTCAAAAGTACTGTATTTCTTTTCAGCGTTATTTAATTTGCGAGAACAAATTCCAAAAGGTTGAGTACCGTCATCGGCATGCTGCTGTAGCACGGCTCCTAAAGCTATTTCGGCTGCATCAACCATGACAGAAAGCTTTGCGTCCTGCCTGGGAAACGTCAATGTCATGGCTTTAGTGATCATGTCTTTACACATTTGGAACATGGTATTGTACACATCAGACCAAACTAATGCAATTCTATCATTCTTTTTCTTACCCTTTATCATATCGTGCGATGGTGCCTGCACTTGAGCAGCATCATGATAAAAAAAAAAACGATGGTAAAGATTTATTATTGCGAGAAATTTTCGTAATTCTGCAATATTCGTCGGCAAAGGATAATTTGTGATTGCTTTTACCTTATTCGGCACGGTAGAGACTCCCTTAGCTGAAATTCCATAGCCTAAAGCATTTAAACGTTCGCGGCCTAATTGACATTTGTCTGCATTTAGAACTAATCCGTATTCGTTTAGACATTTGAAAACATTTTCTAGGTCTTGTTGATGTTGCTCTGGCGTTTCGGATGCAACTGGGATATTATCAATATAAACATAGCAATTACTGACGTCTCGGAAGATCATATCAACAAGTCGCTGAAAAGTGTGAGAAGCATTCCTGAGCCCATATACCATCTGTATATATTCGAATAAACCTAGAGGAGTAATGATTGCTGTCTTGCACATATCTTCTTCTGCAATCAGGATCTGATTATAAGCACGTACAAGATCGAGTTTCGAAAAAAATTTCTTTCCTGCGAGACTAAGACTAAAGTCTTGTATATGGGGAACTGGATATCTGTTTGGTTCTCTTATGACATTTAAACGACGATAGTCTGCACATATACGCCAATCATTATCTCCCTTGGAGACGAGATGTATTGGATTGTTCCATTGACTTTTCGGAGGTCGAACGATACCTTGAGCCATCAGGGATTCAAATTCTCATTTTAGGAATTCGGCTTTTTCTGGTGATAAACGTTTGGCTCGTGTAAACACAGGAGGGCCATGGGTGATAATGCAGTCGCTAGTTAGATTATTTTCGTTAAAGCCTACTAACAACTAGTTTGTTATATTAGGATATCTAGCTAAAATTCCGGGATAGGACGAACTTCCCGATGACGTTGTCAGACGCGGTGCAAGTGTATTGACTGTGTCAGTTTTAGTCGTGAGTAGCGTAATCCTATCAATTAAGCATTTATTCCTAACATCAATTAAGAGATTGTAATGTTTCACGAAGTCAGCACCAACAATTGGTTTAGAAAAGTTTGTAATTACAAATTTCTATGAAAAACTTCTATGTAATTCGAAATCTAACTGTATTTCTATTGTACCCCATATGTCTATTTTCATACAGTTCGCAGCGTATAGAAATAAATCCTTTGTACACGATCTTTTAGCGTAGTATTTGGGGAATACAGACAAAGTTACACCACTGTCCACCAGGAATTTGTGACTCGAGATTTTATCCCTAACAAAAAGACGGCCTCTATTCTCACTCACGTCCAATCCCGTCACATTGTTCGTGGTTCCGCTTTTTCCGACCATAAACATGGTTTTCTGCATTTCCGGGCGTTATCACCAAATTTTCTGTGGTACCAGCAAAGATTATCATTTAGGTCCGAATTGCTAGAGTTGTTTCGAAAGTTGTCTCGTTGCCATTGGACAATTGGAGCTCGTCTGCCGCGACTGGGCGAACGACTATAAATTAAGCTTGTTAGTTGTCTAACTTCATTTCTTAATTAAGTTATTCTTGTAAAGTGTTGTCCGTGCGATAAGATTCTGAGGGTCGTTATACTTTGGTAATACTCCCATTCAACCCTGCTACATCGTGGATTTTGTCAGCAATTCGGGATAGTTCATCTAGATTTTCGCCTCCAACAGGCAAAATCTGCTTCTCGTTGAGAGGAAGACTTCCCAGCCAAAGTCCTCGAAGCATAGAGTCATTCAGTTTACCAGACGATAGCTCTTGCATATCCCGGAGCAGTTTACCTGGCGTTTTATCTGCGAGTGTCAAATTCTGCAAAAGTGTCTGGAGCCTGGCTGTTTGTGATTGGGCAAATTGTTCGTTGATTCGTGTTTTAAGTGCGAGATAGGCATCCCTAGGAGGGTTTCTTATAATGTCGCTCACCCCCCAAAGTAATTCTGGTTCAAGGGCTACAACGACACAGTGGAACTTCGTTCGGTTGTCTTTAATACCCAAAGTAATGAACTGGCTTTCCAACTGAAAAAACGAAAGTTCTGTATCATTTTTCCAAACAGGCGGTGCTTTGAAGGCAAATTCAACAAAATAATTCCAGAGATGGGCCTGTATTGTCGCCCATGTTGTTAATTTGAAAGGCGTTTACATAAGAAAAAAGAAATTTTGGCGATTATTATCGACTTAAAAAAAATCACCTTGGCGATGTGATGATGGTTAATTCCTCTGCTTGGCGTTGTGATGTGGAACGATATTGGCGATATCCGACGGTTGTAAAATGAGACTAAGTAAACTGGCAATTATGATTTCTTGGAATTCACATGGAAAGTCAGCTAATCCAGCGATAGATCGTTGATTAAATTCAGAAGGTGTTTTTGATAATCACCTACGTTTTCACCACTTTATAGCGGTATTAGAAGGTAGCATTGCAGAAGAGACAGAGAAAATATACCTAAATTCGAACGCTATAAAATAATACTTTAATAATCTCGTTTTGACAAAACCCAGAAGCTTTGAAAACACGAGCGCATGACTTCTTATTATTGTTCCTTCTTCTCGGAAAAAAGTTAAAAAATACGAAATGTAATAAAATAAAACTATTGGTTTCCACACGTCAAGGTGGGAGCACAACAATATTATTGGCATACATTTTAGTTCTTATTTTGGGAAATTTTAATGGATTTACTGTCCTAAAAAAAATTTATCATCACTGAAAAGTATTCAAAACTTCAATCACTGTATTGAATTGTGATTACTTTCGTGTGTTTATGTTCTTCAACAATCCCATGCGTTAATTTAAAGTGCAGAGCATTTGTTAATATATTCTATTGTGGAAATAAACTACTTCATTGTTTTTGTGATATTTTTCTTCCCAATTATTCTAGCAAATCTTATTTTCAATGATTTGGTTAATTTCATGTTTTACTTAGGACCCCCCATACACAATTGCAATATGACTATGGCTACATACAAATAATCTTCTTTCACTTTTCCATTTTCCCACGTTTATATGGGGTCGACGTTATGGTCTTTTAATCTTCACGGCTATATACATATACATGGAAATAAATATTATAATTTAATTTTATTTTTTATTATCTTTTAATTAATTACATAGTCCTTTTAATTTGCTCTCTTCGTATGCCACGATTGGAATACCAAAAAGATTATTAGAAAACAAAATAAAAAAATCAGGTATTCTTGTAATATAATTAGTTATCATTTATGCACCCATATAATGTCTAGAGACATATGTATGTTCAAAATCTGACTGGCATGTAGTTTTGAATTTTTTTTCCACATAAGTTTTGGTACATTGTTTAAAAAAATAATGGTTTGTGCATAGGTTTTATTTAATATAATTGTCTTATAAAATCAATTAGTTTATACTTTCATATTCTGCAATACTTTCTCAACAACGTTCTAACAAACGACCATTTCTCTTTAACGACCACATTTTGCAGTCACTGCAAACACTTCAAAGAATATAAAGATATTCCTAGTAAGGCCGTTTTGTCTATAACTATGTTTTTGCCATCTCTTGAAAGCAGCTAATGGGAAACATTAGTACGCAAAAAATGTAAAAAAGCATAAACTGTTCTAAATGAACAATAGAGGAATAATTTTTTATATTTGGTTTCCAATTTTTCAAGTATTTTTACGATCATTCAAGGCTACGATATTTTTCGTTGTATTTAAAAATAATTTTACATATTTATTATATTTACTCCATTCATATGCATTCTATCATTATATGAGGCCTTGAAAACAACCATAGTACAAGTCCATTTTTGCTTAAAATGAGATAAGAAAGGATTTGCGTCCATCCAGTTTCGTGTTGGCCAATAGTAACGTGGTGCTATCCTGCAACAACTTATTACACTATGGTCATATACTAGTGCTGTAGGCAAAAATACAAGCCCAGAAGATGGACTTAACTTCTATGAACTTAACTCGAAAATTCCCTTTTTACGACTTATACCACTGTTGTCTTCAACGCCTCATATGGGAAAATTAACCATTTTAACTGCCTCGGACTCCAAGCTAACCTTTACTCACCCTTATCAACAAATTGACCAAATTTGGAGACGTCAGTACATGGTTGAAAAATTTTCAGCATACACAATTCTAAACGAATGTATTCTAACTACATTTTTTAACCGTGCTATCGATATATTAAAATAAACTGAGAAAGAAAAAGGTTTTAAACAATGTCAATTAAAAAATCTTATTCAAAATCCGTCATTAAATCAACCAAATCTTGAGATGGAAATTTATTGAAGTGCGATTTACTGACATATATTTTCACTGGTTTATCAAGAACGTTTAAAAATTAAGGCTGTGCATAAATTTTAATAAAATATGTGAATTTTTGAATTCTAATAAGTTGTTCATCAGTTCTTTGCTACCGTTGTAAATGATCGCAAATATACACATACACAAACTTCTGACAGTACCTGCACAAACTTTTTTTGTGTAAGAAAACGAAAAGTAAAAATGCAATCTTCACCGAAGACATTTTTCTTTAAAATATTGTGTGAACTATCCCTTCAGTTAAATATAGATATGCTCGTTTTGAGTATTCTGCACAATTTCGCTAATGCAATTTTGTCATTTCTCCTTAGATCTTTCACTAACCCTTCATTCCGCCTTCTCTTGACAAAAGGAGCGGGTTTCTCCCGAAACGTCGTGTTTTTAAACCTTACGCCAGTGTCGAAATAACTGTTTGTTATGGAATCTCCTGGTGAAACTCTGTATTGTTTCGTTTATTCTTGCTGATATGCACAGTGTTCACAAAAGTATACAACTTTAAAGAAAGTATTCAAACTTCAATTTCTATTCAAAATTTAAAAGAAGCATTCAACGTATAGCGAGGGGTTAAAACAGAGACGAACTAAATCGCACTCTGTTCGATTACCGCCCCCCCCCCTCCTTCCCATTAAATTACGATAGAATTGTTCAGAATATTGATAAATGACTGAATTTTCTCTCCTCTAGGTTAAAACTGACAAATTTTCAAACTAAAGCTAACACAAACTCGAAGTCCTTTACATCCGTGTTATATTTTATGAAATGACAAAGCTTTATCGCCCCATTTAATGCCAAATAAGCTCAAAACAGTTACACAATAAATCTAGCAGTCTGCAAGCAAAATGGTGTAACATTCATTTCCCCGCCCCCGCTTGTATCTCAATATTCTTGTATAAATCTTGTATACAATGTAATAGACTTGGGTTGCGCATCATGTATAGTTCGTTCGCGGAAAATTGGCGGCCAGGTTGCGTTGGTTCAAGGGAGCTGAAGTAACAGACTTGTTGTTTCATTACAGTAGAGGGTACAGCGTCTTCCATAACTCATTTTTTCGCGTGCGAAAAACCAATTATGGAAACTGGCCGCCAATTTTCCACGAACGAACTATACATACCCTATTGTTCTCCCAGGTGCATAAAGGTTTCTGAGAAATGTTTAACGCAGAATCAAAGATAATGAGCTTCGACTACAGAAATTCAAATATTAAACATATAGTAACACATTCACATTGGTGTAATTAAAGCTCCTAGAAAAGAGAGCTGGCGCATAACCGCCATTTTCTTACCATCGTGTCACGTGATCCTATTCACTGCTGTGTTAAAGTTTAGTGATTTACAAGTGTGTTATTTTTAATAAAATAGGGTGAAATGGACGAGTGTTCCACTGGGAATTGTTCTAATCATTCGAGGAATAAACATAGAATGTTTGCAGCGTAAAGTTTGTTTTGATTATTTACATTATAATTTTGCATTAATCGAAAACTAAGCTACGGTTGCAAATTGTATTTATTGGCGACATCTTAAAAGTTGCGCCAATGTTTACATTCGTCGGATAATCGCGGATTGTTGATTATTTTTATGCCAAAATAGCGATCATTGCTCCAAAACTGAAAACCTTTATCGCCAAGGTAAATGAAACCGGAAATATGAAGGAAAATGGCGGCTGGTGCACCGGCCTATAATTCTAGGTGTAACTAGTCTTGATGTCTAGGGTGGGGTTACAGCCCCATCTCAGCGCATATATTTTTTAATTTTCCAGGGAGGATTTAAGTTATTTGTGGGGAGGAATCAGTCACACTTACACCCCCTCAGCCACGTCGCTGTACCTTCCTCGATTTTCCCTAAATCATGGATTTCACTTATCATCATCCTCACTTCCATTAAGCAAATATCCTGTCTCTCATTCAAATAAGAATACTGATAATGGAGCTCAATATGTAATATGGTATTATCATCATCATTGATTTTTATTTATATTTAATATTTAATTATCACCATGAGTTTTATCTCTAATGTGTTACTTATAAAACTCTAATTTATTACCTTCTGTCCTTACTTTTGCAAAACAGTTTACTAATATTTGGGCAAATTTCCACCGCGCTATCATTTTTAAGAATACAAACAAGCGCTTCATAGGAAAAATGGATGCTTCTATAAAGACATTAAATGTAAAATTCAGGAAAACTGAAATGAATTAACGTAACTAGGTACTGAAAATCTCATTGTAAAATTAAGTTCAAGAATGTGTGCTTTGTTGGGAATTTGCCAGCTCTGACATCCATCATCACATTTGCATTCACCAGGTCCTTCCGGTATGTAAAACAAAGGAAATCAGGGAATAAGACTTTCCAAAGTATTTTCCAAGAACAAAGCCACAGCCGGCCGAAACACAAAGGGTTCTTATTTACTGAATCAAGGAGTGGTTACTGACACAGAAGGACTGAATATTAATTATCTTTTAGCATTAATTACGCTTAGTCAATGCGATCAATGATTTACCACTCGAGTTTCCCCATATATGCAAATACAGATCACATGCAAAGTAAGTTCATCCGATTTTAGCCTTCGCCTGATTTAAAGATCCTACAGCTAAACCGACACTGACTTAGAGAAGATACTGTATGTAATTATGTACAGGGGCGCCAAGAGCCAACATAGAACCCCCCCTAGGCTCATTTCGACCAACCCCATGTCCCCTACCCTGGGGCGGACCCCCATCCAGCATAGGCCCTTGCCAACGAGGCCCCTAGCATTCATCCGGCCCCCGGGATGCTACCACCCCTCTCGTCGGCTCTGATTATGTAACTCAATGCCTTAAAAAATTTGAAATAAAGGAACGATAATGCATAAAAGAAATATTGTGCATTATGCGTCATTAAACACAATATTAAGCCGAAAATTATAATGGTACTACAAAAATTAACACAATATTACAAATAATGTACTGCGAATGTAGTTATATGTATAGAGAGCTAAATATCGTAAAAAGAGTAAATTATAATGTAAATGCTAATGTGTGAAATATTGTGCGCGCTCTACATTGTTCAACGTGAAAGTCATCATAATATCATTTACAATTCTCTTGTAAATGCATTTTAATTATTATAATTATACAATAAATATCGTTTAAAAGTACGATGCAAATAACGAATGAAATTCCAGTAAAACCTCCACAAGACGCCCATTCTCGCATAGGTTCTGTTAATCTATTTACTTTCTTGGGTGTTCCCAGGAGTTGGAGGGAAGGAGGTTTTCCTGTGTGGTAGTTTCGCTGATGACTGTTCATAAAAATAGGTATGTGAATCTAGAAGACCAAAAAAGGAGGAATTTTGAAAGTTAAATTCGATTTTAAATTTAAATACTCGTACATCTTTTATGATCGCAAAAGTTGAAGTGAAAGGTCACTGCTATACTATTTATTCTATTTAAAGTCAGAAGATAAGCAGGATGTAAAATTCCATCCCTCATTGTTTCCCGAATGTGGTTACACTTAGAGGGGGGGGAGTGGTTTATGATGATCTTCGAATCGAGGTAAATCTGGCACTGAGACAATGGGGAAAAAATCCATTTCGGAAAAAAAAATGGTCGTTAAGGTGTGTGGTCGTTTATAGGGGTGATCATTAAGGGAGGTCCGACTGTGTAGTGTAAATCTGTATCAAATATATCACGTTTATTAAATATTGTATAAACATTGCCTTTCAAATTTAATATAATTTAATATATATTTATAAATAAAAAACTGAATATTTATTTTATAAGTAATAACATTTGCGTTTATAATGTCACGTCCTACGTTCAATGCATTTTATATTCGCCCATGCTTTTCTTTCAAATTAATTAATTATAAAAATCATAAAATACTTTATCCCCAAATATGTAAATAATAAAGTACGATGAAATTTTAAATACGGTTAAACAAAAAACACAAAGTCTAAACGTGGTTAAAAATTAAAATTTGGTTTTGAAAATTAAATAAAAATTATTTAGAATACTTTAATATTTTCCCTCAATTTGTCATCTATATTATTAATTATTTAGTGACTCGTGGAAATATTCGACGAAACAATACGCAATATAAATAAGACACAAAAAACAACGTTCTAAAACGTTATTTTTTGTGTCTTATTTCTAATTAGTGACTGTTTTATTTCCATTATTATTTGGATAATAACACAATGTCGTATGCGACAAGTGAATGACACTTACAGAACTTCATTTTTATCTAACACTTTTCCATGTAATATAATTATTAAAACGTAAATTTACGCAAACGCAGTTACGTAAGCTAGAACGTCGTTTTACAATTGTTTCGGTAAGGAAATGCCCTGTCTTCGTCAGAAGATCCTTCCAGTCTAATGCGCTGCCGCTTAATCATAACCGATCAGCGTTTCGAAATGCAATATTCATATGTCAACTAGTGTAAAGAAATAAGTATAAACAAATTTACGAAGGGTCGAAGAAGAGAGGTCTAACTTTTCGGAATATAGATATCCTCACACGGAACATTAATGGCTTATTGACATTGCGGAAGATGTGTCAGGTCTCGAAAAAGTAAGATCTATAGGTGATTTAACTTTTTCGAATATTTTAACGTGGGAAAAACGGAATCGATGTCCAATGGCCGATTTTTAAAATTTATGCTTTTGAATGTAAGGTTTTAGGGAGGTAAATGTGAAATATAACTTAAACTCTTTTAGCGAACAAGTATTTTTAGAACCTCGGATTTAGCGAGCAATTTAAAAAAAATAAAATATAAATAAAACTTTTATATAAATTCCGTCAATATGTGTGGTTAGTCGAAATAATTGGTGCTCTTCATAATCAATTTCTACTACATTTTTATGGTTTGAGAGAGGAAATTTCCCTAACTCAACCTTAATTAATAACTTACATAACAGTTAAAGGTAATTTTTAAATCGATTAATGAAACCATGTGGCAATTCCACGGGCTACCAAGTTAAACTACCACAGGTTAAGTTATAAATCTATTTCTAACTCCTTTTATATATATATATATAATCTAAAATAGACAAGTTTAAATAGATCGCCTTACTGCATCTACTCCATATAACTTTCAGTAAATTCACATACTCTGGATTCACAAAATTTACTGACTTTCCGATGAGAATTATTCTCCGGGATTGTACATAAAGTTACTATAACATTTGCAAAATGCAGTTTAAATTAAAAAATAATGGAGAGCAATTTTAGAAAGGAGGCACATTTTAGAAAATCATCTTAAATGGTCAAAACATCAAATAAAAAATTTTATAAATTATAAAAAAAATTCTCCACAACTTCTAAATAATATTCATAAACGAGCAAAACTCGAGCGATTACGAGTAAAACTCAGCACCAGTTATAAAATTTGCATGCACACTGGGATATCACATACTAAAAAAAATTATGAACACTTTCTGGAACCGCATAAGTCACAGTGGACAAAAGGGTGATACACTGGTAAAGGCTATGAGAGATACAACGTGTGCATGTGTTGTTTGTTTGCAGAATCAGTAGGAAGAAGAAATGTAAATACTTAAAACGAATATGAATTATCTGCTGTAGATTCCGCTGATATAGAAGGCTAAAAGAAAATATATACATGAAGAGAACAAATGAAAGATGGGAGAATATGAAAGACCAAAAGGGGAGACAGAAAACTGAGGGGAAAGAAGGGGCTAGCAAAAGAATCAAGCTAAGTAGACCTGATTAAGTTCACAGTCGAAGAATTTGGCTTTAAAGCAGTAATAAAACAAAACCTTGTATCCTAGAGGGATCGAATTCCATGCTTTAAAACCAGTAACAAAGTTACCATGAATTTGAACCTGCACCACAATATGACCTGCATTATGTTTATGGATTACTAGTGATATGATGAAGGGCAAAACCCCAAGTCACCTGTAATAACTTTATACATGAAATGTGGAAATATTTTTGTTTTAAGGGATTAAGTAGAATAATACGCTATAGCTTAAAATATTGACCAGCATATTAATAAAAACATGCGAAGTTAACTATTAACATGAACATATTATCCGTTAAAGGATAGTGGTACATGTAAATCCCCAGTCCTCCAGAAAGTATGTAAGTTTTAAGTAAAATACAGAACACAGAACAACATAAGTAAGTCTTGAAATTTCCCAGAAGATTGCTATGGGAGGTTATTAATAATATGTTCATTCCAGTTGAAGTCAGGATCGAAAATTGCACTAATAATAAGTAGTTTTTATTTATATAAATCGAACACTACGCAGATTAAATCAAACAATAATATTAATCAACGTTTATTGGCGTAGTGATACCAGCGCCGATGTTATGGCGTGATTAGATGGTGAAACGTTCGAAAGAAAATAAATATTTCTGCGTTCGGTGGGACCTGAACCCACGACCTTCCACTTGCCGGGCGGAGGCTCTGCCTACTGAGCTACGAACGACAATATCTAATCTCTTACGAACGTATATAAAGACTATTTACTGATGCTGGTCATTTCGCAGAATGGTGTAGTACATGGACTACTTTTTAAACCAAACCACGAAGGGGCCTGCATTATATTAATATGATATAAGTAGTTTAGCTAATTTGGTTCCCTAGAAGTAACATTCATGGAAGATAGTTGGAGAACGAATAGGTAATTTCTTTTTCCGGTTATGAGAAATAAGACAATTAGGTTTAACTTATCGCTATTCAATGTCAAACCTTAAAAGTAATTTAAAGCCTAATAAAAAATTAGTATTAGGAAATTCCTAAGTTACAGCCATCAGACACCACACTAAAAATTAAAACGAAATAACGATTCAACAGGAAGTTCCATAAAGAAAGAAGGTTTTTATCACTGGAATAGCTTTTTATTAAAATAAACAATGCCATTTCGGGGCTACCTGCTCCTTTTGTCAAGTAAGGAAGTCTGAAAAATGGAATGATGATGATGATAAATAGGAAAACAAATACATATTACAAAACAAAAGACAGAAAATAATGCAATGTTTCACAAACCTTGGTAAAATAACACAATGGGCACAGTTTTTTTTAACTATAGGTTTTAATATAGCTTCAAAACGTTTTTTTGAAGGCTTTTAGTTCTCTACGAAGAAGCTTACATAATAATGGAACTATTGAGTTTATAATAATAATAATATACTAAATTTTCAAATCCTGTCAGTACAATAAAACCAAATGAGTTTAATAAAATTATTATTAGAAAAAACACTTAAGAAAAAGCAAGCCACCAAACACAATTAATGACCTATAATTGAAAAAAACTAGGGCAATTGAATGTGGAGGAAATCTGTCCATACTGGATGTAATTTGTTGGTAATAGCCATGTCGTTAACCAAATTGTCCTTGTTTTGGTGAATAATAAAAGTTTCAAAAAAAAATTAAATCTGCTGGAGAAGGTTTAAATATTATTTTTGCATGATCAAAGTTGAATGTATGGTCGTAAGACCAACAATGTATGATTTAGTAAATTCTTGTTATTTGACGTACACTTTGTGTTCTTTAATTTTCTGAATCTAAGAGCACGACGGGTTTGATCAATATAGGATTTAAAGCAGGAACAAGGGATTTCATAAATTCCCCATAAATTGTGGTCCAGAATGACGTCTTTTAATTTAGATATGCCAATTTTATTGATTGGGGAAGAAATAACTTTAAAATTGAACATAGAAAGGATGGAAACAATTTTTTTTACTAACGTTAGGGATGTATGGCAGGCAAATAGGTTGTAAAAAAGGCTTTGTGATTGAAGAGAGGCAAGAGTCGGTTTTTTGACAATAAATTTTCTAACAGCTCGATCCACAATATTTGGATTAAAACCGTGGAAATTGGCAATATTTCTGATACAATTAAGTTCTTTTAATCTGTCTTCTTCAGTGGAATAAATCTTAAAGGCACGAAATACGTACCAATAAAAACTGCTAATTTTCTGGCAAGTGGAATGTGGAAGTAATGGGATAGAGCGTGGTTTACGATAAACACTTAAAAGAAAGCGAGAATCAGATTTTGTAATTAAAACATCCAAAAAAGGGAGTTTGTTATCAACCTCACATTCATATGAAAATTGAATGTATTGATTGAAAGAATTAAGAATATTTGCGAGAAGTAACAAATCAGTATTACTATCTCTAAGGTTGACGAAAATGTCATCCAGATATGGGATCCAGAATTTAAACCGAATTTGTTCCAAAATTTTTTCTTCTACATAATGTAAATAGATGTCTGAAAGAATAGGTAATATAGGTTACCCATAGCGAGACCGTCAGTATATTGAAAATAATTATTTTGAAACGAAAACACGTTTGTGTGTGATATAAATTTCAGTAAGGTGGGTGAGTTCATGAACCTCAAAATCAGAATAATGAAATTCTTTCATATGTTTTGATAATGAGTGAAGAGCTCCGTGAATTGGAACATTTGTGAAAAGATTTTCACATCAAATGAAACCATTTTATTAGAAGTAAATGGAAGCCTTCAGATTTTATCCACAAACTGAAGTGGGTTGTTTATGGTAAATGAATTATTATACGACAACGGAGCAAATCTTTTGGCCAAATGTTTTGATAAAGCATGGCTTGCAGTATCGATATTGGATACAATTGGTTGGAATGGAATTCCGATCTTGTGTACTTTCGATAACGCATATAAATGCACAGTATTTGCAACCGAAGGAACAACAGTTTTTTCGTCCATAAAACGGCAAAAGCGGATGGCCTGTTTAACTTTACTAAGATAGATGGAAGAAAGATCTTTTTTGATGGAACAGTATCGAACATTCTTAAAAAAGAGTTTCGACACCTTTTTTATATCGGTTCTTGTTAAGAATTACTATTTATCTGCTTTAGTAATGATAATGGAATCATCTAAGGAGAGATCACTCACATTACGATCTTGGCGAGACAAACTAGGTTTTTAACTTGATTATTAACAGCAATAGTGTTGGCGACAAGATGGCGAAATAGCTCTTTTTGGCCTGGATTCAGTTCTCTGAAAAGAAGTGCTTTTTCTATTGACGTGATCAGTTTTGTAGAGTAAACAGATCTGGATATAGCAAAATTGGGGTTCAACGACAGAAGTCTTGACTGATGACTTGATAAGGTCTTGTTTGAAAGATTTAAAACCGGATCGGAGAACGTAATTGAAGTAACCAATTTTGGATGATCAACCAACTTGGAGAATTTTTTATTAAGGATGGCTTTGTGCTTTTTTAGTTAACCGAGAACATTTCAAAAATATTTTCTACTCAAACGATAAAAAATTCGAAACCAAGTTGGCGCGTTTTAGATGTAACGGATATAATTCCTGTTCAAAGAGAGCACGTTTTCGACGAACATCATTGATGACGTTCCGGAGTAACGTAAGATGGCATTCAAATGAAGTTTTTTTGATATGTTGTGTACTAACCAAATTACACTTCAACTTTAAAAAATTTGGAATAATCTTTCATTTCGGCAGCGGATAAGAAAGTAAAGATGGTTGAAGTTTGTACTCCGTTTCAGGTACAACTTAGCAAAACGGTTCATTAAAGGTCCTAACGTAGCCGTTGTACAAAGGATCCAGACAGCATGAAGACAACCTGAAGGAAGTAGTTGTTCAAACTCAAAGTATCCAAGTAATAGTCTTGCTGCGGCTTAAAATGTTTTGACAGGATTTGAAAATTTAGTGTATTATTATTATAAACTCAATAGTTCCATTATTATATAAACTTTTTCGAAGATGGTTAAAAGCCTTCCAAAAAACATTATCTATATTAAAACATATAGTTCAAAACACTATGCCCATTGTGTTATTTTATTTACTCTCTTATCCGCTGAAGTGGAAAAAAATATATATATACATATCATCATCATATTCAAATGTTATCTATCCACTGCTGGATGAAGGTCTCTCCAAATGCTTTCCACACAAGTCTAATATGGCAAATTCCTCCATATATATATATATATTGTGAACAATACTGCAAGTTTGAATAAATGGGATAGGATCGTTGGCTTTAAAAAGGAAGTTGCAAAAGGTATCTAGATGTTTGTAGGAAGTTTTTATACTTATGCAGTGTAGGATCCTGGGAATCTGTTCAGAAAGGCCTTCTATGAAAGGGATGACGAAATTGAATACACTGTAATTATCCTTTTGAGTTCTGTTGCTTGTCGGTGGAAGGAATTGGTTCCTCAAAATAAATTTACTTGGATAACTGTTGTCTAAAATGACACATTTACCGCGTCATAGTTCTTTTTCTCTGATGTTCTTTTTCTCTCTGCAATGCGAGAAGGCGCGGACTTGGAGGGTACGAACAAATCCCTCGCAATAATTGCAACAAAGTGTACATTGGTCAAACCGGAAGACTTTTGAAACAACGTAAAAAAAAGAACATTTAAACGCCATTTCAAAAATCGATTTTTCAAATCAACTCGCTGAACACGTGCATCAAGAACACCACGAAACCGACTGGAATTCTATATAGTTTTAAGTCAAGGCGTCACAAATTCATGCAGCCGACTGTTTTTGGAATCACTTCGAAAGCCGTAGAATCGGACATCTTGCCATTGAAGCAATCTCAGACACTCCCAGACAAGATTTTTACAAACAAACGCTCTAGATAATTATTTTTTCTCACTCTCATCATCAATTGTTCCTTCATTTTTCATTTCCTCCGTAACTTTATTCCCTCGCGACTTAAAAATCAACATTATATTATTTTTTGTCTTTTGTTTTGTATTCTGTATTTTTTTTCTATTTATCATCGTTAATTATTTTCACCCTTCCTTACTTGGTAAAGGGAGCAGATATCTCCCGAAAAGTTTTGTTATTTATTTTAATAAAAACCTACTCCAGTGAGAAAAATTCTTCTGTCTCTGTACTAAATATTGTTACATTTCAATTTTTTGCTTTCTTACATCACAGACTTCTACACTCAAAATAGATTGATTATTTTTACGCTATTTGGCTATGAGATTAAAACGATAGTCCTGCTCTTTTACCTAAGGCCGTATTCTGGTCTCCAGTTCCAAGAACTAGCATATATATTATCACCAAGTCATATATTATAGAAGATAGCTTTGAGTTGGCTGAAAATCTGTCCTGCAGGGACACCTACCATGTCCATTAATCCTTTTAAATGAATCACGAATGATGCCTCAACGCCGCTGCATACACAAGCCGCGAGCTTAAACTCTTAACTTCCGAAGACGGTTGATGGATGCAATTTATGCACTCTTCTATCCAAGATTAATGAACCCGAGTGTATACCTGAGACTTTAGCGAAAGAATAGATGCCAATTCTTTTAAATGATTGGAATTTCGTGTTCCTCAATAGAGACCCTTTTCCGATTGCAGGACCACAATTTTTTTATTAGGCTACTTTCATAACGATGTATTTATTACGTGTGTTGTCCCGAAAGGTCTTTGAATTCATGGGATGCACTGCGTAAAAGTGTTTTCCATTAGTAAGTAGTAGTAGTAGAAGTAGTATTAGTAGAAGTAGTAGACTTCGACTATTCTGAGCCTTTCCCCATCCTCTCCAGTGATAATAGTACAGTTAACGACCAACTACCAGTCAATACTATTTCACTTATTTGCATACGCACACCGATGACAAAAATATTGGGGGGACAGTATACCAGTAGAAGGCAGCTTGTTGTTAACCAGGGCCGTAGCCAGCGGGTGGCCCCCAGGGCCCCCCTTTCAAAACGTTTTTACTACCAATACTTATTCATTAGCGAGGCTGTAAAAAATTCTTGCCTCCCCGAAAAAATTTCTGGTTAAGGCCTTGTTGTTAACAACTCTTTACAGAGATAACAGACACCCACAAAGCAGTGTTTAATTTAAATGTGCTTCTGCTTGATGACGTTCACTTTACCATAAAATTAATATTCTAGTTACATTTCCAGTTTCATTTTCGCATACAATGCTCCTTAATAAATTTCGTATTTATTATGCTAATAGTGATGCTGTAGACAGTTCTTTTAATATATGTCTTTATAATGAGCTTAATGGGTCAAAAAGGTCCCTGAGCTTGTGAAATTAAAATTGGGAAAATGTAGTTGTGGTTGTAACGTTATTAAAAACGTTCTGAAATTTGAAATTTTGGAAAAAAAATTGAAATTTGAAATAATAACATGTCAATGGAGACGCTTCATGTAAAAAAGATATATATATATATTGCAATCCAACAAAAGGTATAATTACATCAAATAAATGACAAAGTGCATGTTCTTATTTCGAACTAAATACACTACGCCGAAAAATATAACCGCACTCCGTAGATGGAAAAGGGAGAAAGAAAGTATTTTAAATTTTGAAAGACGTTACCTATTATAAAATGTTTGTTTGAAATTGGGGGGGGGCATATGGAACCCTAATACAATCATTGAGGGATGAGTTCCCCCTGTATCCCGCCCGTTCTGACTCCCGTAACAAGCACACATTTAGCGATTTTCTGAATATCGAAGTAAATGTGGATTTTGTTTGGTATAATGATTAAGTGCAATAGAATTCGATCGTTTTAAGTGAACAAGATTTTTACGATTCGGATATAGCGAGCATTTCCTTTGGTCCCAATTTCCTCGTTATATGCGGGTCCTCTTGTATAGGGCCTCGCAAGAGGGCCGACGTCATAAAAATATTAGGGGTTGGCGTATACCAGTAGAAAGCAGCTTGTTATTGGACAGAACCGCAGATAGCGGGTGGTTCGAAGGGTTCATCCTCCCTTCCAAAATGATCTTGCTAGCAATACTTATTCATTAGTGAGGTTGTAAAAAGTTAAATATGTCTCTGCTTGATGACCTTTACTTTACCATAAAATCAATAATCTAGTTACATTTCCACATACAACGATTCTTAATAAATTTCGTATTTATTACGCTGATGGTGTAGACCAGGGATCTTCAACCCGCGACCCATTTGAGGCCCGCCGATTTATGAAAAAGTGAAAATTACTTCACACAAAAATACTGCCCTTCGCTTCTTCTGAGTCTATGTATTTTATTCCGTTCACATTTCGTAATAAATATCTTAAAACACTAGAGAACTAAAGTAATACGTGATTTTCCGCAATCGTGTTTTATTTTAGTTCTCAGGCTTATATGGATATTAGGAGTAGTTTTATTTATTTGCAGTGCAACAGTGATTTTAAAGGAATTCAACTTAGGACCCGTTGAATTCTATTCTAAATATGTCGATAAGAACATCCTTCCAACCATCTGACTGCATGCTCTGAAAAGGACGTTGCTATTTGGGAGCACTTACATCTTCGCATAGGCGTTTGCAGAAAATACGTGAGTTACAGGCTTACAATGGTGCGGGTACAAAGCTACAGTGTATATATGTATACATGCGACATTTCATCGCAATAGGAGGTTACAAGCCCGTCAACCCTTCCCCATTTGCGCACGCCAGTGCGTTTGTGAACAGCTAATTTCTTCAAGAATGAAGTTAGTAAACTCAAAAGTTGGGACCAGAATAAATGATGGCCGCCTTGAAAACTCTTAGGGTTGCATCAAAAATAAGACCTGATATTGACAGGTTTGTTAATAATAAGCAGTGCCAAAAATCTCACTAAAAATTTGATTTGACTTTACATACAGGGTGTCCACAAGAAGGGTCCTTGATTTCAAATAGTTACAAAATAAAAAGATATTTTAATATTATAAAAATTTTAGTGGCAACAGATACACAAAAATTAAACATTTTCTTTTATTTTGTAAAACATTTCTTACATTCCTATAACAGCTACAAAACGGTGCTTTTCAAGATGCCATTTACCCCACAAGAATGCAGGTGGTGCGTTCTTAAATGTACTAAAACAGAAAGTGTCGGGGCTATTGAGCATGTTTTCAAACGCAAATTTAATGTGCATCAATCATCAATTACTAATAAGTCGATTTTGAAGTGGTACACGAAATTTAAAGCAAGGAATGTATCTGTAATCACAGAAAGGGACATCTGGCCAACCGTCCGTCTTTGAGGAAGTTATTGATTTCGTAAATGAAGCCTTTTTGCATAGCCCAAAAAAGTCGTCGTGCACAGCTAGCCGAGAGTTACAGATCTCCAAAAGCACGATAAGTAAGATCTGGCGGATACGTTTTCGGTTTCATCTTTACAAGCTGCAGCTGGTAAAAAATTATACCCGCAGGGTTATGACAGTCGACTCGCATTTCGCGGATGTTAAAAGACGTTAATGGAAAATGATGGTATCCTCATGTTAAAGATATTTTTCATTGATGAAACGACCTTTCACCTAAATGGAAAAGGTTAACTGGCACAATGTACGAATATGGGGAAGTGAGAATCCACATCAGAGCCTGGAGGTTGAACTGGACTCTCCTGAAATTGCTGTGTTTTGTGCCGTATCACAGCGGACTGTATACGATCCAGTTGTCTTCCACAGAGGAGCCCTAAATGGAGAATGTTACCTGGACATGCTAAGCATTTGGTTGATGCCCCAACTAGCTGCTGAGGATGGTGACTACCTCTTTCGGCAAGATGGCGCATCACCATACTGGAATCCCCACGTCAGTGAATTTCTGAACAGTTATCTACCAAACAGATGGATTGGCCGAGCTGGTGATTCAGAGTGTAGGGGGGAAATGACAGTTCTGCGCCATGAGGCACGGTGAGGGACGGTGGGCGGGCCATCGTCCCTCGGAGCCACATTTACACCACTGTTCTGGAAAATATTATTAAATTAAGTTGCTCGATTATCAACGAAGAAAATACAGAGCAACATATGTATTTAAATATCCTAATACATTTGTGTCGATTTCTCGCATTATATGAGCATGAACTCTTATTGAAGAAATAACGCATACAAATAGAAAGGATACATATAGCTATTTACTTTTTGATAAAAGAAATATTCTAGCCTAACTTTCACTTGCTTTATTACCTATACCTAAAGAAATATGTCAAAATTGTTTTATCAAGGATCATACTAAGCATTCTTCTAATGCTTTTTCCTTTACATAAAGCAAATTGTAGATGGTTATAAAGGGAAAATTTTCTTTGCGTATTTCTCTTACTTTAGCACCTATTTTTATGCTATGGTTGTACAGCCTGTATTCAATTATTCGTGGAAGACCTCTAAAACTTTTCCCTTAAAACTAGGGAATTTGGATCTCATGGAAATAATTTTGGTTTTAGTAAATCATATTCTAATAGGCGGGGCATTCGAGTATCCGTGACCTAATTAAATGCGGATAACTATATCATATTCAACCATTATCTATCCACTGCTGGATGAAGGTCTCTCCAAATGCTTTCCACACAAGTCTATCCTGAGCAATTCGCTTCCACGTCACCCCAACCTGTTTTCTTATTTCATCCACCCATCTAGTTTGAGGACGTTTTCTAGGTCTTCGGTGGTCTCTTGGAATCCAGTTCAGAATTTCTGTTGTCCATCGTTGATCAGTTCTTCTTGCAATATGCCCAGCCCATCGCCATTTCAGCCCTTTTACTTTAACAATGATGTCCTCTACTCTAGTTTGCTCTCTCACCCAAGTGTTTCTTTTTCGATCTCTCCTAGTTATTCCAAGCATGCACCTCTCCATGCTCCTTTGCGTTGTCTGTAACTTTCGTATTGCTCCAACTGTTAGACTCCATGTCTCTGATCCATAAGAGAGGACTGGCAATACACACTGGTTGAAGACCTTTCTTTTTAGACACAAAGGCAATTTCCCCTTCAGGATAAAACTGTTTCTTCCAAATGCACTCCAGCCAAGTTTAATACGTCTGTTGAGTTCTTTCATAATGTTGCCATCCATTGAAATCAGCTGGCCAAGGTAAATATATGAATCAGCAATTTCTAGCTCAATGTTGTCAACTTGTATTTTTGTTTCCTCTACGAAATTATTGAACATGATCTTAGTTTTTTGTAGGTTCATCTTGAGTCCAACTTCTTTACTTCTAGTTGAGAGCTCCTGTACCATGTCTTGGAGTTCTAATGGGTTCGTTGAAAAAATAACAATGTCATCAGCAAACCGCAAATGATTTAAATATTCACCATTTATTTTTATTCCCTTGTTATTCCAATTTATCTGCTGAAAAATCATCTGTAAAGCTGAAGTAAAAAGTTTTGGAGAAATGGTATCTCCCTGCCTCACACCTTTACCAATTTTGATAGTTTTGGTATCTTTATGTAACCGAAATTTTGCACTTGCATTTTTATACACACGTTTCACCATGTCAATGTACACATCCTCAATGTCTGTTGATCTTAAAGAGTTGATGACTGCTGATGTTTTAATAGAGTCAAAGGCCTTCTCATAGTCAATAAATGCCACACACAATGGAAGTTCATATTCATGTGTTCTTTCAATTAATTCTCTTAATACTTGAATATGGTCCACTGTACTGAATCCACTTCGAAATCCAGCTTGTTCTCTTGGTTGAGCTGCATCTAATTTTTTCTGCAGGCGATGTGTTAGCACTTTTGTGAAGATTTTATAAATAGCAGGTAACAAGCTAATTGGTCGGTAATTTTTCAAATCCTCTTTATCACCTTTTTTATGCAAAAGAATTACTGTTGCAGAATCCCATTGGTTTGGTATGTTACCGCTGTTAAGACATTTGGTAAAGAATTTTGCAAGTATGTCTTCTACATATTCTCCAGCTTCTTTTAGGATATCTAATGTAATACCATCATCACCAGGGGCTCTTCCTTTCTTCATACTTTTTATTGCAAATGAAACTTCTTCTTTTAAGATTTTAGGAGCTGTTCCTTCGACTATCTCAGAGTCTTCGTTTAATCCACTGTTACTTTCGTATAGATTTTTGTAGAATTCTTCAACTCTTCTAAGTATTTCTTCCCTATTTCTTGTTACGGTGCCATCCTCTCCTTTTAATGCAATGATGTGTTTCTTCCCAACAGATAAACTTCCTTTAACAACCCTAAGGCTCTTGTTATTTTCAATGGCCTTCCTTACTAACTCACAGTTGAATTTTCTTATGTCTTCTTTCATGCTTTTGCGCAGAGTTTTACAAAGTTCTATGTACTCAATCCTGGAACTGGTATTTTGATTGTCCACCTTTCATATCTCTTCGCCTTTTCATGAGCTGTTTCGTCTTCTCAGATAATTTGCTATTGTGCTTTTTACATGTTACACCAATTTCCCCAGCAGTTTCAACTATTGTCTTAACAATGTTTTCATTTGCTTCTGAGATATCACTTTCATCAATAAGTCCTTCCAGTGCAGAAAAGCGATTTTTTAATTCCAACTTGAATGCCTCGGTATTTTCTTTTAATTTCTTTAAATCCACCCTCTTACTTACTTGTTTCCTAATGAGCTTCTGTCGTTCTAATTTAGTATTTAAGTGCACTTTACATCTCACCATTCGATGATCACTTCCAGTATTAAATCTGTTCAGTACACTGCAATCTTCAATAATTGATTTCTTGTTTGCCAGGATATAGTCAATTTCACTAGTTCCCCCATTTGGGTGTTTCCATGTCCATTTTCTTTGCGGTTTCTTCTTAAAAAATGAATTCATGATGCTAAGATTTTCAGCTTCTGCAAATTCGATGAGTTGATCGCCACGTTCATTCCTTTCCCCATATCCGTATTTACCAACCGATGTCTCTCCTTGTTCCTGTTGTCCAATTCTTGCATTGAAATCCCCCATGATGAGCTTGATATGTTGTTTCCCTTTGGTGTGTAACTGTTTGATTTCTTCATAGAATTCTTCAACCTCTTCGTCGGTATGGCTTGATGTTGGTGCATATACCTGTACTATCTGAAGTTGGTATCGCTGGGTTAGTTGAACAACGAGCCTCGCTGCTCGATCTGACGTGCTTTCAACTTCAAGAAGGTAGTCTTTAATTCTTTTGTTGATTAAGAAGCCAACACCACTTGTTCTTCCAGTTTCCGTTCCTCTATAATAAAACAAATGTCCACTTTTAAGTTCCACCAACTCTTCACCTTTTCTTCTAACTTCACTGAGTCCTACAATGTCCCATTTGATCTTGTCTAGTTCCTCTTCCAATTCCTGAAGTTTTGCTTCAGAAGCAAGGGATCGTCCATTAAACGTAGCCAAGGTCAATAACAAACGGCAGCCTGGGCCATTCCAGTGATTCTTAGCACCCCCTGCTTTCATGCCACACTGACCGCTGCCTTGATCAGGAGCACTCCAGCACCTGGAGACTAGGGGCCATGGTTTCTGGTGTGTCAACATAATGGAGGAATTAGCCATAATTTCACCACGCTGGCTAGACGGGTTGGTGAATTAGCCCTCCCCTTCCGCCTTTCTATCCGTGTAGCAAATATTAATTTGCCACATAAATAGAAAGCTCAGCCTGCACCACTTGAAGGCGGGGTAGGACACTAGGTTACTGGCCTGGCCGGTTCCACACATCGTCACATACGTTCAGCGTGTGGGTCTCCTTCCAGTTAGATACCAGCAACCCTTTTGCAGGCCATATATATATATATATATATATATATTATTAACCCGAAGTTTTCTAAAGCAGCTTTAGAAAAACTTGTCTCAGCTCATCTGTAAAAAATGCATTAACGTTACCTAAAGGAGGATACATTCATTACATCACATCCATATGAATAGTAATCCACGAAATGCCTTCGTAATTAATGCAGAGAAATGTTTTCTTAAATTCCGAAGTTTCGTTGATGAATAGCCCGAAGGCGGTCAATCGAATACTGACGTCCGCTTAAAATAATATTTGTGCGTAATGTAGATTCTGCCAACTGAAGCCGTATTAGATGGATATGTATAGTAGCGTTTAGGATCTTGGTCCTTATTACAATGCGGAAGTCTAATCTTCTCCAGGGAAATGCAGAAACTAAATTAAAATATATATATGCACACGAAAAACTCCAATATGGATGCTTTTCTTAAAGTCATCTACTCGAAGTTACTAGATGTAGAATCCAAAACTTCCTCGATTTAGCTCATTCTGTAGCAAAATCTGCTGCTTTGTATTATGTATGCAGTAATGATTTATTTAAAATGAAGCAAATTCCTATTCCATTCCGTGCTTTCACGCCTTGGTTGGTTGTGTTTTGTGGCGAAAGGACAGCAAGTGTCATTCTACGCCAGTTAACACACGTTTGCGTTAGATGTACATTTCTCCTTCGTTTGTAAACTTTTCTTGATAAAATTATTTTATGCAGAATCATAAATACTAGCAAGCATTTAATTTCTGTTCTCATGACATAGGGCTGGTTGGTTGTATTTTTATGGCGTGTGGATAACAATGATCGTCCTGCTCCAAGCAAGGCGAGACTATACATAAAGTTTATGACGCAGGAACAACAAAGCTCCTGCTGTGATGGGACCTACAGTTACCTGAAGAACCTAAACCTCCGCTAGCAAATAAACCAAACCCTGGATCATGAAGGGCAGAAAAATGGAACGCCTGCTATTATTAGAATATTAATAACATTAGGACTGAAACCAGGTTTAGTGGCAAGCTAGGCGGATTCTCTACAAATTCGCTTTTTGGCAGTTGGGAGTCGAACACGGAATAACCGCACGCTAAGCGAAGCGTTTTCACCAAAGGGTCTACACCACTGGTAGTCGAAACCGTGTTAGTGGCACACTAGATAAATGTATCACCATTATGCTATCGTAGGGTAGTGGACCTACGTTTTTATAAGGAATTTGAACCTCTTAAGACTTAGGAAAACAGCCCCCCGATTGCACTTAGTAAGCGTCTCTTTTTTTAAAACACCGTTGAGAATCGAACTCGGATTAACAACACGTAAGGTGAACGCTTTATGACTGTACCACCACAAAGCAGTGTAAAATAAAGTCCCTATTATTGTTTTTCAGGAATTCAACCTTAAAAGTGGGGGGTGGGGGCTTGTTTGCTTCGAAGCTGGAAATAACGCAAAATTCTTGAAGAACAACGGCGAAAGACGCAGTACACACGTTGATATTTCATACATTAAATTTGTGGCCCCGTGCTCAGTGGGTTAGTGTGAGGTGTCACTGGAGCGAAATCCTAGGAGTGCAAAATTTCAATATTAAACTAGTGGAAGTGGGAGTGCTAAAGGGTTTTAGCGGGCGCAATACTTAAGTTACTCCAGGCTCGCTCAACCAAAGCTACGTCACAGCATAGGCAACGATTCGCCGCTGCTTAAGCTGGCGCAGTAGTGACTGGTGCCGTTAACCTTCCTTCGACTTGTACCGTTGCCGAAATGGAAAGCTTTCAGACAAACGAAATGCAGAAGCTTGCTCACTGTAATCTGAGCTTAGTTCCATTGGCCTAGAGCGCTCATAATTCTAGGCCGACGCATTAGCCGCCATTTTGTTCAACAATTCCGTTTTTTTACCTTGGCGATAAAGGTTTTACGCATTGGCGCAATGTTCGCTATTTTGGCATAAAAATAATCAAAAATCCGCGATTATCCGACGAACGTAGTGCAACTTTCAAAATGTCGCCAATAAATGCAATTTGCAACCACGATCACGTGATACAATAGCAACAAAATGGTAGATATACGCCAGCTCATGAGCGCCACTAGGGGGTGCAAGGGGGGTGCACTTACAGCCCCCTTGACTTATGAAAAAAAAAAGGGAGGAAAAGGACAGAATCCACAAGAAACTATAGTCCAACAACATTATTCAATTGGAATTTTTCCTGGATACACCCACATGCATATATTTCTGTGGGCGCCCATGCGTCAGCTCAATGTTTTAGAAACCTTACCTTGGCCGTAAGAGGCTTAGATCCCTCGGAAATAGACTTTGGAGTCTTTACTCCGTGAAACAAACTTAGCAATAGGAGTTCTATTTTAGCACTCCACTTTCAGTAAGCCAACCTGACCGTCTTCCGTTCCTCAATTCATGAAACTAAAATATATGGTTAATCCAAAGCCTTTGTCGTTTTATAGGTGAACTTTGAAATAACATCGGAATCAGAGCTCTGTGAGTGAACTATGAGTGCGCAGTTATTGTCTACAACCCTTTCCCATCTGGAAACTAAAGTTATCTGTGCCACTTTTGGAAAACTCGGGTATTTTAGAGTCCAAATACAAGTTGATGCCATCTTGTGCATCACTATTTTGATCTTTTATCATTTGAGAAATGTAGTATTGAATGAAAGAAATGATAATCCGAAAGAACTATGTATGGATTATAAGATGGGAGAGGTAGGGGCTCCAAACTGTTATCTAAATTTTTTTTTGTTTTTGATGATTCGTGTAAAATGAGGCCATGTGTAGTCATGGAACAGTAGAACTCTTCTTCAGTGGCAGGCAGACTTACAACTTTTTCACGCAGATCAGAAAGTTCAACATCGTACACTACATGGATTATTCCTTCATACGTTTAAAGATTTTATGATGAATATCACCTTTGTCCACATCAAATACTCAATAACCCCCACGCTAAATATGAAATTGTTTTTTTCCAGGTATCACTGACTGATGTGAGTAGGATTTGCATACGACACGCCATTTAATTACCAAAATCATTCATAATCATCTTGCCCAACAAATGGTCATTTGATTGTTTAAACCGCAATGGCAAGACAAATGGTAGTGCGTGCCACTTTATAATTCTCAGTGAGCTCACAAGAATCTTGTTTATCTTTCATCTTTGCGTTGCATAGAAATGATGAAAAGCTGGTATCCTTCGTAGACCAGATATCCACACGATTCCATCCAATGCATTTTGAAGATGTTCTTCAATGATAGCTCAAAGATGTTCTTCAACTATAACTCCAAGATGTTCTTCAACTATAACTCCAAGATGTTCTTCAACTATAACTCCAAGATGTTCTTCAATTGTAGTTCAAAGATGTTCAACTACCGCTCGATGTGCTTTAACTATAGCTCGAAGACGTTCTTCAGTCGTAGCTTAGTGTTGCCTTTTTTGAAAATATGACAGTCTTCCGAATCTTGTAGCGTCCTGTAAGAAGAATTCACCAATTCGAAATTTTGGAAACTACCTCTGACATCACGACCTTTCACTCACCGCTTTCCGATACGTATTACCATGTTGTCTGCACGGTCTTCTTCGTATTTCCTTCACTGATTTCCTATAGCATGCAATATCTTCACTTTTTAGGTCACTTATCATTTTCAACCCATCGATCACCGAACTGTGAACTTCAATTAAAGTAATCAAGGTAACTCATCATGAACTGGATAGATTTAAATGCCAATGAGCTTTGTGTTGTCTGAGGCGAAACTTCCCGCCGGCGGAAACGCGTTTCCAGAAATGGACCAAAGTTTTATAATAAACTTATAGTTATATTTATTTTGATATTCTTTACTGCAGCATATAGATTAGATGGTGAATTACTTTCAGAGGACATTAATAATTTATTGACGCCCACAAACCCATAATCTCTTAGTGTCCTTTCAAATGATTCACCATTAACCCGCGACAACGAGCTATTAAAGGAACGCGAAAATGCACACAGCGTATTTTACACTCAACTTATTATATAGCATTATTTCATTAAAAACGTCCAATTTTACAGGGAACAATAAGTGGCATTTCCACTTTGTTACCCTACCCCAAAGATTGTGACTTTGAAGGCAACAGGAAAGAGTTTGGCCAGTTTCAGAAATAATGGTGGACGGGTTGTTTTTTTCACAAATTGTAAGTTATGGGGTGCGAAACACCCCGCTCGCATCCTCCCGGGTTAATTTAGTTTATCCTTTCCTTTTACTTAGCATTATGCACAATAGATGGCGACACAAATCAGGCTTTTTGTTATGTTACCTTTTTTTTTTCGTTTTTGATTTAGTGGCAACAAATCAGTTTGGACGAATTTTCTGACGATGGTGGACGCTTGATTTTCCACCGAAACAATTGTAAAATGTTTCTCCTGCTCAAATTAAACTGCGTTTGTGTGTAATTTGTTTTAAATATTATTTTTGCGCAGTGTATCGCTCATATTTCTCTCACGTAAACAACAATATCAATAAAAATGCCTAATGTCTTCTTCAACTTCTTGCGAAATTGAAAAGTAATCATGTATTCATAACATCCTTTGTTATTTTAAAATCGATTAGTTTAGCTTATTTTAAAACTTAAAATTAATGCAATTTTTAGAATCACAAGCCTCAGTCTTTTGGCAAAAATCTTAGTCTCTCCCCCTTCTCCACAGCCAGTACAAACACCATTTCCAGAAGAAAAGTTTTTCTGAATCATTTGTGGACTGGACCACAAATTTTCACATTTTTCGATTCGCGGGGTTAGCACATTGACGTGGTTTAAAAACTATGTACCGCCATTCCTTACGGCTACATATGGTTGAAGAACTGTTAGCTTAGCCTCTTGGGCACACTTTATGCTCCCAGTAGGAGTGTACTGTCACCGTGTGTGACCGGGCATCCCAACTTTTCGTTCACAGACAATTTCTTCAATCACTCCGTGTTTTTTTAAGTTTTTGTGCAGCCTCTGGCCATAATTTCTACCAATTCCATACTTCTCTCTCTGTTTTCCATTCAATCACGACGCTCATGCGTTTTTGCTTCCCTCAATCAAGTATTAACATTGTAAAAACCATTTCCTCTTGCAAATATTGTCCATACACCATGTTTTAAAAACCAATGTCTGCATTCAGTGGCTTAGGAAAGGGAGGGGCTGAAGCCCCCCCATTGGATATCAAAACACATTTTCTCTATGGTTACATACCATCATCATCTTTGAAGCCACTAGAGCACCCCCGAAGCCACTTGAGCAACCATAAGCTTATAATTGCTAGGTCATTTTCTGAGACTAGCATATTTGTCAACAAATATTTTTATTAAGAAGCACCGACAAGATGGATATTACGACCGGAGATTAAAATATAGTTTAACTAAAGTTTTGTTTCTCCAGTTATTTACCATAGTTTTCATTACAGTTTATTTAAATTCTGGTACATTCTGCACTTCCCGCTACGCGTAGACAATAAATTAGTCCTTCTAATGTATGGAATTTCTCAGCGAAACACTGAATTGACATCATACCACTGACATATCAAACGCATATATACGCAACAAGAATTATATCATATAATTATATAGCTATACCACTTACCCACACAATCTATAATTTAAAAATATTTCCTATTGAGCAATGAAAATTTGGAGTAATATTCCATATCCGAAAAAAAAAAAAATGCCCTTATCCAACTTTCAAAACAAGCGTATTTCAAAAAATTATATAAATCAAGTCTGGACTAAGTGCAGCTAAAGGAATTATGGTAGTAAATTGTAAAAGGATAGTACCTTAAAAGACAAAAGTTTTAAAGACAGAGCAACAATTAGAACGAAAATAGCAAAAAAAGAAGGGGGGAAAAAAGCCTTTACACACATACATCTGGTTATTTATTTACAGGCTAACCGTCTTACTTCGGGCGGTCATTAGTCCCCTTCACCACATGGATAACCCACCGGACATACAAGGTAGAACGTTCTAAACGATGGACACCCACCCAAACCATTATAAATTTCAGTAAAAAATAGATAAGGTACAAAACAACAAAAGCACAAATGCTCAAATTAATAAAAGACATCATGGAGGAGGGCTAAAGCCTCCCCCGCATACATAATTTGAAATAAATTAAAATTTTACATATATTGCAATGTATAAATGTACATAATATGTGCTTGGGACCCACTCCCTCCCCACTCAATAATTTTTAAAAATTCTACAGTGATACATATACTTTGCTAAAAATTTATCCCTACTTAATAATATACATTCAATTGGGATATGTAGCCACCTAATTTTAAGTAGGGCCTGATTTTTAGCAAAATTGCAATATTGAAACAAATCAGTAATATCTTACGTCAAGGGGAAACCCATTATTTTGTACGTGGAGGGAGGGAGAAAGAGAGTGAACAGTTCAAGCGATACAACCACAGGCATCTCCAAACTCACATGGTGATTTTTCGCTTAGTGGTCAGAGTGCATATCTTCTTTTTCCGCATCTTCCCCGGGAGTGTATCGGTGGTGGGGGGGGGGACTCGAGCCTCATGGGGCTCCCAATAATTCTAAGCCTATGACCACATGCCTCCACCCACCTTAGGTATCTTTGGACGGCTGTTTTCCTTTTTGGCGGTCAATCCTCCCCCCTTCTTTCTTAGGATTCCCTCAAGTAGTGAAGTGGGGAAAGGGGGAGCTTATACGAATTCGTTTGAATATTTATAATTGGATACAGAAAAAGTGTTGCAAATGGCCGTCAACGGGAAGTCGGGAGGCAATTATGTCAGTGTTCGGGTTGAAAGGAAGAACTGCTGTGCGTGATTTAAAAAAAAATAAAAAGCATTTTCGTAAACTAAACTTGCAAGCTTTTTTTAAATATTGGTAGATTATTAGGGAGCTAAAACCTCTATTGGAATTTATTGGGGGGGGCTCGGGCCCCACGGGGCCATACAACTCTACGCCTATGCTTCATATGATACCTAAAAAATTCGATCTTTATGTAATTCTGTTAAGTGCTTATAGCCCTTTAATTTTCTGCAAACTAATTTTTTATAGATAAAGCACATCGAAAGTTACACAGCAAAATTTTACCTCTCTCTTTGAAGTAACATTCCGTGTAACCTTAATTTTGGACACGGGTGTATTTTGTGAAAAACATCGCAGAATATAACAAATACCTTATAATATAGTAAAAAAATATATAAATATAGTGTGAAACTATCTCAAATATAGTGTGAAACTATCTCAAATATAGTGTGAAACTATCTCAAATATAGTGTGGAAATATAGAGCAAACCTGGTATGGAATTATATCGCAAATACAATAAAAAACTTATATTGCAATTATAGTAAAAAACGCATCGTACCATTAATAATATATATACACCAAACCTATTCTACGAATCATAGTTCAAAATTATGGCAATTATTTCGCAGTCGATTTTTTTATTTTCCCTAAAATTAACTTGCACCGAATGGCAAGTAATATGTCACCGAATTTTTAAATATGGCCTAAAAAATAAGATGTGATTATAAAAATGGTTGAGAGATTTATTTAGAATAATTAATGTTGTTCTTTATCGGTTGTAGTATTTATTTTCTAGAATAATTGTGTCTCAAATCCATTGATTATTACAATATTAAATGTATCGTCACGTTATCAATGACTATCATATAAAACTAAGTTGTCCCAACAATAAAAATTACACAAGCCTATCCTTCACGAAATTGAAATTTAATTTAAACAAATTTTAATTATATTATTATACAAGGTAATTCAATAAATATTACAATAATAACCTTTGAACCGTTAGTCATAGAAAAAATCTTAGGTGGAAGGGGGGCAGCGCTCAGAGATTACGACAGTATGTTGAGGGTGGTTATTTCACAAGGGTCGTTATATATAAAAATGTGGAATTTAACTTTTTTACGGGCCCATTGACAAGAATTTTCTAATTACAATAATGCATTACCCATTATATAGTTAGTTAAATAAAAATATCATGTTTCTACGTGGCATAGTCACTGAAATATCGAATATTAAAAATTCTGAAGTAAATCGCCAAGTAGCCTGTATGGAGAACGTCTATGATTAAATTTTCAGTCTACGTGCCATTAAAATAAATTCATGTATATACGCTTTATTTTTTCCAGAAATAGCCCCCCCCCCCCTGAAGTTTCCATTATTTTGCCAAAAAATGTAACCGCAAAATTGCGATGAAATGTAATTTTTAATGACCCCGCAAATATTCTACGTAAAGACATGAAATATTTTTATTTCACTAATTACATACAACAAAACATTAGTCTAATTGAAAAATTTTAGTAAAGGGGATGCATATAAAATTAAATTCCATATTTTTATTCATACATAACCTCTTGTAAAATAATACTCAACGGCTTAACATAATACGAGCAATTCTTTTCCTTCTTAATTATGTTTTTCTATAGCGAACAGTTCGAAAAATAACGGTAACATTTATTCTGAATCACCTTATATATATATTTCGTAAAAAAATTGAAGGTAATGTGAAACAAAATTCCCACACTTTAAAAAAATACTTATTTTCAAAAGGCTATTAAGGTAAGCAAAGGATGAGCTTATAAACATTGCCTCCCCTTTAAATTCCTCGCAATCTTTTTATTTACTTAGTCTCTGTTTAATATGATCACATCTCTCCTCTCCTCTCTCTAGCAATTTTCCACACATTGCTCCGATTGAAGGGGATAATTAGAATAAACAACAAGAGTAAATAAGAAAGATATTAAATAAAGTAACTTGTGAATCTTTTAAGTATTGAATGACTTCCTTAAACGTTAAAAAATTAAAATTAAGTCTTTTAAGTCTGTTGCAATCAAAGTCGCGAACTGTAAATTTCTTACCAATCTCCGATCTAGATTAAAATTTACTAATTTTGAACCTTCATTTGTTTAAGCTTGTTTTAAAAAGCTTAGCATTTTTAAAAGCTTTTAAGTATTCCTTGTCATAATGGTTAATTAACTTTCTTCGTCCATTAAAAGAATGCTAATTAAAGAGTTATAATCTTCAATCAACTTACGGTTAATAATAAATCATTGACGATGTACTTTTACTGCCAATTTTTTGTTTTTGAAGTAAAGAATGTTGGAAAAATTTTTGCCGACATATTCATTACGGAACTTCGTGATTTCTATCGCTTTCAATAAATTAAACAATTCACCTATAAGATAATATTCGTCTCGCGATAAATCGCATCCACTTATATAAATGAAAGAGACAAAAATAATTTTTAAAATGTCGAAAAAAATATTCAAAACAGTGTTTTTTCTAAACAAATATATTTTTCTCTGAAAAAAAAAATTTTTTTTGCATTATAGCAAGCAACTAAATAAAGTTAAAAGCTTTGTTTTCAGAAATGTTTTTTTAATCCAGTAGGCGAATGGAAATTTAACAGAGAAATTTAATTACAAATAAAAGCTCTTACATTTATTTCTTATATATATAAATTATACAAAAAAGTTTTTCGACCTATGCTGGTGGTCCTACCTTGAAATCACCCTTCCACGTGGGTCTCCCATTTCAACTGTTGGTTTAAATTGATCTATGTTTCAAGTTCATTAGAAGTAGATGGTTCCATTTTAATTTTTATATCTTCCTACATACGTTCCATGTGCTTTCAGTTTTTCTTCTTTTGTCAACATATGTATTAAATTGTTAATTTTATATTAAAAATTCAATGTATTAAAGTTTCATTTTATACAATAATTTCTGCCACCCACGTATTAATTACAGCTCAAACTAGAGCTTTATTCGTTTTGGAGAAAAAGAGACGCTTTCCCCATCCTGGATTCGAACCAGGGTCCCTCCGTTTAGCCCGGAGTGTCTTGGACCGCTAGACGAATGAGGACAGGAAACAACGCTCTCTTTCTCCGTATGTAAAGGTGTTAAGGTATTATTACCCTCCGCAGGGATAACACAATTGCCAAATATGGTCAACACAAGAAAGCCTCCGGGGCGAGATTTTTGTGAGTTTTCGTGGGGGAATTTATTATACAATAATTTTTGCCACCCACGTATTAATTACAGCTCAAACTAGAGCTTTTTTTGTTTTGGAGAAACGTGGGGACCCTGGTTCGAATCCAGGATGGGGAAAGCGTCTCTTTTTCTCCAAAAAAAATAAGCTCTAGTTTGAGCTATAACCTATATGTGGGTGGCAGATATTACTGTATAATAAATTCCCCCACGAAAAACTTAGAAAAGCCTACGGGGCGAGGTTTTTGTATGTTGACCATATTGTCATTTTATGTTAAATATGTCCATTTTATGTTGTTTGCTCATTTTGCATTAAATTGTTAATTTCTAAATTATTAATTCATGTATTGGCATGTTATTTAAGAGCTTTTAATTTTTTTTCTTTTGTTTTCACTTGTATTCATTTAATTTCAATACTTTTTACATATCCAATATTACTGCAAACGATTCATTTTCAAAACACTACATAATCAAAAGTATTACATGTACAAATATGAGTGATATATGAAAATAACCGCAAACTGCTCAAGTTTCCAGCGCCCTCTACAAATGTTCTATGTGCGCCCCCTGGGTCACACGACACAAGTCATCACATTTTGTAGCGTCATCCCGTCGGTGGTCATCACTGCAGCATTGATCCGTTCCCTGAGCTCTTCAAATGTTTTTGGCAGTGGGGAGTACATAAGCAAGATTTTTAATATGCCCCAAAGGAAGAAGTCACACGACGATAAGTCAGGTGACCTGGGAGAGGGGGGGGGGGCAAGGGAAGAAAGCGAGGTCATCCTCACCAACATTCCCGATCCAGCGATGCGGAAAGTTCATCATTCAAATATCGATGAACTTGAATGTTCCAATGAGGGGGTGTCCCCCAGTTATTAGGACCCCACAGGTCACCTGATTTAACGCCGTGTGACCTCGTCCTTTGGGGCACCTTATGGACCTTGTTTATGTACCCCACTACCAAAAACATTAGAACTCAAGGAACGGATCACTGCTGCAGTGACTGACGTGTGTCGTGTGACCCAGGGGAGTCCATAAAACTTCTGTACAGTGTGCAGAAAACCTGGTGAGTTCGTGGTTATTTTCACATATCACTTATATCTGTACGTGTAATACTTCTAAATATATAGCGTTTTGAAAATGAATGAATCTTTTGTAGTAACCCTGTATATGTGATGGAAAGGCGAAGATTACCTTTTACAGTGCTATTCAATTAATAAAATAGACATAACTGGCATATAATGTATGCAATTTTCTATAATTTATATTATTCTATAAATTTGTATATGTGAAACACGTGATTCTCTTTAACAGATTTCCAATATGTCGGCGTTCTACACTTTTGCGCGGTAAAGTATGCTTCCTCTACTACTATTTTGTACTCATTATATTTTTATCATAAACTGATATATAGATAATGATACAAATTTTAGGCAATAAAATGATACACTGATAATGATGAAAATAAACCTTAGCTATGAAATTGCAACGGTATGTTTACTCTATTCACAATGACTATATCTGCCAAGATCGGAACTGCCTGTAATAAATCTAAAAACTCCATAATGACATTAACTTGTGCAGCAGTAATGACATGTTACATATACACATAATATCGGTTCCAATAGCCTAAATAAAATTACGGATATCTGTTCTATCAGCTTCTGAGATTCTTTGACAAGTACGGATACTTCAGATGGATCAATAGCTAATCATATAAAGGAAGTTATGGCGAAAAAATGTCGCCCTTGCACTTCGGAATAGCATGAAATGTTCGTCGCGTTATATTATAAAGCATGGGCGCCTATAGGTATACTTCTAGGGGGGGGGCTGAGAAAAATTATTACCTCCTTCTCAAAGCTATCGAGAATTTGAGTGAATGTACAAGATACCAAAACGCTACAAAAATAATTGATATTGCTTGACAATTAGTAATGAGCTAAAAAGTACCTTATTTTAAAATGTAACTATAAAACTTTTGAAAGTAAATGCGTAGCAGGTTCGGGCAAATCAAATTTTTAAACGGGTAAGATGGCTCGAGCCCCACCTCTGCCCCCCATGCTGTAAAATCCTCCAACCAGGGTCGGATTAGGGCCTAGAAAAATTTTTACCGGGCCCCTTGGAATAAAATTAAACCTGAAATTAATTACAGTAGGACCCGTATATAACGAAGCTCTTGAAACTAACGAAAATGCTGGCTATATCCAATCGATCGCTAAATCCGCTCTAGAATTTAAATTTTAAACTTTGAAAATGAAGTCGGTACATGTGATATAGTGACATGCAACGTACATACAAAAAAAATAAAATTCGCTCCGCAATAAAATTACTACCCTATACTCGTGGCAAAGCTAACGTGATATACTGATAAGGCACAGAGCAGTACGATTTCGCCAGTGCAATATAGTTCGCCCTTTCTTACGTTAACAGAGTTAATAGAAGTTACATTTCCTATATAAAACATTAAAATAATGCTCAAATACATAATAGATAGGCATATTTGTGTAATTAAAATCTGGTCACAGAGATAATACAATTGCCAAATAATGGTCAACACAGAAAAGCCTCCGGGGCGAGAATTTTGTGAGTTTTTCGTGGGGGAATTTATTATACAATAATGTTTGCCACCAACGTATATTTAGCTCAAGCTAGAGCTTTTTTTGTTTTTGGAGAAAAAGAATCCTTTTCTCCAAATATAAAAAAGCTCTAGTTTGAACTGCTTAAACGTGGGGGGCAAAAACTGGGGGCGAGATTACAAGACACTCTCCCCCGTAACTCTATGTGTTGACCAATATTTAGCAAATGGGTTATCCCTGAGGAAGATAACAATATCTTATAATACCTCACATGTTGCAATTTCATTAACTGTTTTAGGCAAAAACATAATCCAAAAAATTGCTTGGTTTGATAAATTTTAATGTAGTAAATCAAACCTTTAGTTCGATTAATTTCTAAATTTATGAGATTTATTAAATGCAGTTTGTAAAACACCCCCATCTCAAGGACCTTGTAATTTTGAAGTGGTGGAAGCATAAAGCAGTTAAGTTTTCTGAATTTGCATTCTTCATTTCCAAATATTAATTGATAATGAAGATTAGACAAGATTTATGGTGTAAACCGTCATTTTTCTGTCATCAAATTAAAAAATACCTCTTCTTAATGGTTTCCTCTGCTGCATAATTTGATTGTATCTTTACGCCTTTGCGCAATTTCAGAGAGCTATAAATATTCAACTTGAAAAGTGAGCTTTTATTAATCAATTTCCTGTCGCATTTCCTTTTTCTTTCCTGCATTGTCTGGTTCGCTCAGTTCTTTGACTGCTACAAATTGTCATAATACGCTTGCATTATCACCAGTTTATCTTAAATTTCGATAACCGTATTAAATATCATTGTTTTTCAATATTTACCAAGTTTCATTTTCTAAGTTTTTCATATATTCGAATCACTATTCTTTTATTTCCAAATTTAATACAGCAACATTTTGGCTTAAGTGCATCTCCTTTCATGTCGGGGTTATTCGTTGATGTTATTTTGCTATTTTTGTCCGATGTTGGTGTGCATTTTGTATCTCATTATTAGATGATCGCTTCTTGCGTGGAATCGTTTTAGAATATTTTGGTAGCTTAAACTCTCCATACTGTCACTATAATGTAGCAGACCGCCTAATGTAATCCGTTTTAGCAGTTTGTCTACTGGAGAGCTTTAATATCCATTTTTTTTTCATAAAAATAAATTTACTTCTCTAAAATTTGTGGCATCTTCAGCAATATATACATGACAGTTACATTGTCATTGTTACACAACGTTATTCGAACATTTTACTATTTCTGTATTCCGTTGCTGCTATTCAAATCTTGTTTAGTAGTCTCGATAAAATATTCCAGGCGGTCGAGGGAAAGAGAAAAATCTGTCTTCAGACAGAAAATGACTTCATCCGGAATGTGTGAATCTCTATGAAGCATTTTCTGGGATCGGAAAGTTTCGTCGTTAAACGGAAATATTTGGTTAATAAGAATTACGCCAATGAAAGCAATTACTGTATTCGTTGTATTGCGCATTTATCTGCTTCGTTTCATTTACTTTTTATAGCGCAAGGATATCTGAAGTCATGCTGCCCAAACAACTACGTTTTTCGTAGAATTTGAACCTCTTTCGCCTAAGGCAATGTGGTGTGCCACGGCGAAAGATCAGGGTGCCGTGAGGTGCCCCTCATCTCTCTCTCCCACTCGTCGCATCAAACACATACCTCAAGAGCATGAAGAAGGTTTTGTAATTTTATTTGTATTTTCTCTGTATTTTCATCTATGTTTTTCTACTAATTTTAATACTTGTATGAATTTTAAATACGAGTTGTGTTAATTTCTTACAACTTACCTGATTTCTTCATAGTCGTAAAAATATAACTATCACAGATTGATATTATATGACTAGAGGGCCGTGAGAAAATTCTGATTTTCTAAGGGTGCCACGACTTGGAAAATTTTTAGGAACCCTGGCTTAAGGAAATAAAGTTCTCAACCTTTGACAATGAAGTATATTCTCTCCAACCACATCCTCCATTATCTCAAGTACCATCCATACCTTAAACTTCAAATTTTATAAAAAAAAATTAACTTTATTCATACCGAATTCTACTGTTAAGAGCATTTCACTTGCATTTAATTATAGTTATGCACATACACACTATTTTTAAATTAAATAAAAAAAAACCATCAGAACTAATCTATGAATGTGATGCTTGACTTTGCTACATTAATACCGACTTTTTAAATTCTGGCTAAGTTTGATCGAATTTCAATTTCTACATTTAACTTAGGTCGACTTCCACGTTAAAACGGTCTCTGTACTTGTTTTTGATATGAACAAGGTTAAAAACCCTTGTCCGTAGAAATACGTAGAAAAGGGAATTTAAAATCTAACTGCCCTTTCAACGAGCTCATAGTACCTGCGTCAACCTTTGACTTAAATATTCGAAAGAAAAGGTTAAGGGAAAAATTGATGTATCAACATAGGCACGCGCGAAAGTTCACGATAAACTATTCTTTTCTTCAAAGGTCAAAACGTCTGATAAAACTCTTCGATGAGAAAATAGATCTCTAATTCAGTCAGAAAGCATAAACAATGTTATTCACAGTTTAAAAATGAAAGCAAAGTATTACACACCACTTGATAATCTTCATTGTACCATAAGTGGCACGATAACCATCGGTTGGGACCATTGTGTCAAACGATATACATGCAGATAAGTAAGACGAGCGCCGGTTAGCTGTATGGGGTTCAAACCTGGCTTATTTAGATATATCGTTGACAAAAGCGTTATCAATGAGTGGTTGTACCTTTATGGCGCAAGAGCAACAAAGGTTGGTTGCGTTTTATGGCGCAAGGTTAGCAACGGTCATTCTGCGCCAAACAAGGTAAGACCGTACATTCTCATTTTTTTTTAAAAAAATGAGAATGACGAGAAAATGAGAAAATCAAAAAAATGAGAATAAATTAAAACTTTAAAAGTGTATTGAAAGTAATGTATTAAATGTAATAAGCAAAACAATGTAATCAATTCAGATAAGATGGAAAAAGCCAATATTGGATAAAAGTTAAAAATGAGTTTGGAGCGTCATGCGCTTCGTTAAACCAGTCCAAAAAATGCGTCGTGCGTTTCGTTAAACCTTCGAAGTAGAGTGGACTGCAACTTAAGTTAGAATTCCTTAATGGAAAGTATTGTTATCAATTAGCTTGGAACGTCGTTGCGTAATTGTTCGAGGCAAATAAGAGAGACTTCGTACTGGTGTTTAAAGAAACAATTTATTGATTCTTCCCGCATATCGGCAAACTCTTTAATAACAGATGTACTATGGGCTTACTTAGTTTCTACTTTTCTAATTATGTGGAATAGATCCATTTGTCGAGCGTGATCATGACGAGATGAGGCTCGAGCCGTGGTTAACCACGTCAATACTTAACAATGGCGTCAACAAAGTTCATGGTTAAAAGAATCGCATTAAATGTCAGTTGAGGTAAAATTATTTTGGTTAAAAGTTAATGAGCGTTACTGGTTAAAATTGGTCCAAAGGAACAAAACGTGTAACACACGTGGAGTATCTTCTCCCTTTAAAAGATGTTGATGGGAGAAGCGTGTGTGCGCGATCCGGAGTCTGGCGAGAGTGACCTCTTGCGACGGTAACACCTATAGCTAGACTGCCACATTTGAATCCATGGTTTTACATGGTGTTGTTCATTAAAAATTTGCTGGACCTATTCCAACAGCCATTTCTAGTACCTGCATGTGGGATGAAACATGGCTGTTAAAATCTTGGTATGAAATGGGTGAACTATCAGTTTCTGCAATTGCTATTTTTGCAGCAAGGTCAGTCTGTTCATTGCCGGAAATTCCGACATGGCCTGGAGCCCAACAGAATTTCGCAATATACTGTGCGTTTTTTATATCCACGAGATGTTTGTAAACTCTGTGGATTCCAGTGTGATGCGAGACGTTGAATGAAGTCAGGCTTTGCAGAACGCTGAGTGAATCTGTACAGATGACGAACAGCAAAGGTTTCATTTTCAGTGCACCATTACAATACAGTAGAGACTCGTTAATCTACACCACGTTAGCCCAAAAATCCGGTTAGTCCGAACATTTATTTCAGTCAACTAGAGTTGTTTTTTTTCAAAGGCAGACGACACTCAAGATGCAAACAAACAGAGAAGTGTGTGTTGCCAACTCATTGAAATTTTGAATAAAGTAATAGGAAATTTTCCTTCGTCTGTTACGGGAGCACACCAAAAAACACATAGACCAAACAATTACAGTTTATAGTAAATTTCTATAGTAAAGATTTTTGATAATCCGAACAGGTTTCGGACCTAATTAATTCGGATTGGCCAGACTTCTATGCTTGTTTAACCACGCCATATAAAACTTTTCTGTTAGTTCCCAAATTATTATTCTTTCTTATCGGCCTGGATCTTTCCATCAACTTTTGAATCTTCCCACCCACTTCGAAGTTGAAATGAAAACATGCTTGCATTATCTGTAGTTTACCCCAAAACTGGTACCGTAACTACGCCGTATTTATATTGAAATATTTTTTAAAAAAATCAGTTTTTATTACTTTCAATAACTTTTGCATGTTATTGTATCGAACGAAGTGAATTTAAAGTAAATTTGAGCATATTTTATTATAAGCATCATGCTGTATCTTATTTGCATACAATATCGTGTTCAAATTCATTAGATTGATGGTTCGTAACTACTTGTGGTCCAAGAATCAATTTTAAACATCGTTGGAATAATTAATCTTGATTTAATTTTTCCCGGAGCTCACTTCATGGCGGCTGCTGAATAATTGCCTCATATCACAATTCCTTTTGGCGATTAGAGGTTTAAAAGTTGAAACTAAATGATATGTTTATGGCATTGCGTCTGACAGCAGTTACATATTGCATTCGTCCATAAGATAATGGCTTTCTCGATTAAAAAAGCCTGTACAATGAGGTTTGCTTACTGCAAATTAAGTATGATGGTTGAAGAAATAAATATTGAAGAAATTTCGTAATTCCATCCAGTTGAAATAATATTTATTTAAACTACTTTAGATGTTTATTTTAATTCAATAATACAGGTTACTAAACAAATTAATTCAAATACATCATTAAAGAAAGTGTGTACGATTTTATTGGCGAAATTTCTAAGAATGACGTTTGCACACGATGGTAAACTAAAGACTAATCTGATTTTAGAATTCGGAAAACAATTACACAAATTATTGCCAAATACGAAAGGGAAATTATAATTATAAAAAAATATTTTGTCAGATACGGAAGGTGAAATTATGTACATTTAGAAAACATAATGTAAAAAGAAACAATTTGGCATTTTGCCAATTTTAGAAATTGAACTTATTTTAAGTTTGCTTTCCTTGCGTTTCTAAGTGGCAACAGTTAAGAAAGCCTGCGAAGCGAGCTAGCATTTCTAATGCGGGAG
>QLNU02015003.1:137902989-137926123 GCA_006491805.2 Dysdera silvatica | reverse complement strand
AACAAACTGACAAATTCTGTGCAGTAAACCTTTTGCTTCAGGAAACTCCAAACAAAGAAGCCCATTGGAGTCAGATCTGGCGATGTAGTTTGCCAAGCGGGATGCACAAGTAGGAAGGTTCGAAGACATTTGCAAATGTTCGTCGAATACCTTTTACGAAGAACGCCGATTTCAATGATGTATTGCAGACCAAAGGCTAGATTTCTCCTAAACTAAAATGCCGATATGGTTTATTGTAAGCTCATTCAAAATCTGGTAGAATGTACAAGTTTTTGATAAATTTGATTGATTGTAGCTAGAAGGGGGTTTGCGGAATTTCCGGTAACAGATTTTGGAGACAACTAGATTTTGTACTTCGCCAATGTTTCAGCGCTTGTAGCTCGCCGTTAAATTCAGATATCCTGACGGAAATAACGTCGTCTTATAAGACATTTTCTGTTCTTTCAAACATATGCTTATTTTGCGTGTAGATCTTTCAGTAACCTCACAAATTTTATTTTTTTCAGACTTGACGCATTTTCCTTTTTCCGCCATAACTCGAAAACGGTTAGATATAGGACAAGGTTGCAATGTTTTTTTATGCTCCACATGGGCTCTTCTATCACCCCCTTTCGTTTGGCAGATTAGGTCAAATTCACCCTGTATACAATCTTCAAGGTTATATAAAATCTCCATGACATACAATCTCCGTTAGTTCCTTTCTTAAAATCAGAGTAAACTATTTAACAAATAAGGTGTTTTTTTAACCAAAAGCACTGACTAGGGAACTCTACCAACTGTCACTCACCAAATGCCACGATTTTTCGTATCTAGTAGGATGTGGTACAACAATCACTTAAAACGTTAAAATTTTTCTCTATCTCGGAATAGAACAGAAGATATGGTCATATGAATATAGAGTTTTTAACGTGCCAAGCTAAAGATATCTCCCCAAGTTGTTTAAATTAAACGCTTTGGGCGAACGTCCGAACGCCTGAGATCACGATAAAGAACAGAGATATTGACACTAGAATTTTCGTTTCGCAGTTATCGTGAATTATGCTTAATTTACTAAATGTTGACATACATTTTTTGAACTTAGTTAAAGCTAAATTTGGAGATCCAATTACAGCAAACAATTCAAAGTGAAATGAATGTAGGGATGGAACTTTTTGCAATTGCTAAAACAAGGTTACAGTCATCGGAATTTTATGTGGATTTTGAGTCTACGCTGGATTTTGATTTTGACGAAAGGGTTGCAAATAACGATTTTACAGAAAATTCATCAGAAAATAAGGAGCCCATCAGCTCAATTGCCAATAGTTATACTTTAGAATATATGGAAAAAGTTGTCAATTTACTTGGACAACGAAAGGACGATGTCACAAAATAGCAACAATATGTCGATACTTTTATAATTTAGATTTAAATTATAGACAAATATATAGAATGCGCAACTATATAGTAAATAATGGCAATAGATCGCAAAAGTAAAAAAGAAATAAGAAACGCAGTTTTTAATCGTTTTAAATCAGCACGATACAATGGCTTTTGTGTACATGATAAAGACACCCAAAAATGGTTTATTGCATGCGCAAAAGAAAAAAGCATAAATGACTTTAAAGTTTCAAATGGATTTATAAATTCATTTAAAAGAGAATTTAATATTTCTGGGCGAAAAATTACCAAACTCGTAACAAAAACTGATATCCAAAGTAAAGGTTTTTTTGAAAACCGAGCGGTTGAATTTGTCCTTCAAATAATGGATGATATTGAAAGGACGCCAAATGGACGGGTTACAGCCAAATGCTGCTGATTTTACTAATATTCAAGATGTCATATCTTTTGATCTCTTCCGAGATAGAGAAAATTTTTAATGTTTTAGGCAATAGATTTACCATACCTTACTACATGCAAAAAATTGTGGTATTCGGTGAGTGACAGTTGGTGGAGTTCCCTAGTGAGTGTTATCGTGGTATATGGAATGGCACCATGGAATGGCACCATGGAATAACTTTTACCTCAATGTCCGAAAATTTGAGCTTTTAATATTTAATCCGCATGTATATCTGAATATTATATTCCCTGATCGTGAGAACTAATACACAGAAATAAAAGTTCGTTCGAAATTTGTGAAGAATTCTTTTGTAAGCCAAAAGAAAATTCGAGTGGCGTAATTTTTTTAAACTTTTTATTTGAAACCTTAAAGGAACGCACCTTGTCAGTTCTCTGAAGTTCTCGGAAAATGCAAAATCCCATCCTCAAATACTAAACTAAGCCGAAATACCAGCGATGGGAATCTCTGATTTTCCGAATCTGAGAGCATAAATTCTGAATAAAATTAGTTATGCCCATGCTGGAATAAAAAAAAACATGCATAACCTGGTGTTCGGTTTCAGAATATTTTCTTCGGCATATTCGCAAAGGTATTTCCATTGATTGTAGTATTTTTGCATCGTAATAATAACATAGAATACCTCGGTAATACGAAGTAAAGGAAAGGGAAACACTTTCGGATAATCCGAAAATCGTATTTTCCACGCAAAGAAGCTAGGACATTTATCCAAAAACGGGTTTCCATACGTATGATAAAACTGTACTGATAGTAAAAAATATAAATACACAGTATGATTTAGACTTGAATAGCTAGAAATAGTCTAATATTTTTATATATATTTGATATATGTAAAATGTCCCCAGGTCTTTGTATTTGTGCAGTTTCTGCCTTTTATATTGACTCTTCTCTTAAGCTCAGATAACACGAAAAAACAATTATGGCCGATTTTTCTCAAAGTACAAAAACAAGCATCTGCTAACAAAATAATAAACGAAATTTAGCTAGTTCGTTCGACGCGAAGTTCGAATAATCGGGGTTTTTACTGTGTCTGAAATGTTGTGGTATATAACATTTTACTAACTACCGCATGATTTTTTTAACACGATTATTGAAAGAAAAACACATGAGTTAGCACATTTTGAAAACAATTTCAATCTCAGTACAGCACGTTACGGCTCAATTTGAATTTGCAGACGCTTATTCTGTGCAATTCAACTCAACTGTGCAAAGCGGGTGGGAAAGATATATAGACTTCATTCGGAGATTTAACACTAAAAATTCAATGCCCGTTCGCAAAGATCTATTTAAGTGCAGTTAGAAGAGATCACATTACGTTTTTAACGACGTATATAATATTATAATCCCAGAAAATCACAATAATCGCCAATATTTTGACGTCGTACCATATATGGACACATGTAACGGTTTGTATGAATTTCGGTTTTCCTAAGTTAGTTAATTATCACGGTTTAAAAAACGGTCAAAGCTTATCTAAGGCGCCTTTTATTTTTTAATTAAAAAGTCATACCCCGAATAAATCGCCATAAATAATAACAGATATACGTGGCATGACAAATAACATTTTTTAATTATAAACGTATATGAAATTGAACAATGCAATTAATATTATAGACCTTCACAATAGGTTCCTCCCGACTCTACATTGTATTTCTAATGGCATTTTCGACTCCGAAAGGCAGCCTTGAAACTGCTCCAATGTTATCTCCTTTAGATCACCCTTCGAGGTCAGCACCTTCGAAACGGGTCCCTTTGATATTTTTCACTTTGGGGAAGAGAAAAAGGACAGGAGAGAGGTCAGGAAGCTTAGGAATACATTTATTAGTCACACACTGAAGAACAATGGTGAGAGCATGTTGTTGTGGTGCAGCAACCATTCATTCTTGGGTTGCTGATCCCTAAATCGTTACGCAACATGTTACGAATAGTTTCCTCGTTGACACCAAGTTCGGTTGACATCATATGGAGCGATTAATGACAACTGAACTTTACTAACACAGGCAAAAGGTACGCATTGTGATCAAGGTGTGTTTTTCGTGCACATTCGAACTCAATGGATACGGAATGTATTTCATTCTTGAAACAATCCGCCCATGCATAGAAACATGCTTTCGGCGAACCTGTTCTGTCATATATGCCTTGCAATTTTAGAAAAATTTTCAGGCGGCTTTCAGCCCAATTTCGCAAGAAATTTGATGTTGATGCGCTGCTCTTTTCGTAAATCACTCATTTCTTCTACCGAGGATAGTCAAAACCGAAATTTCACAATTTATACCTCCAAAACTCTACGCTATATTTAGATTATATAGTGAGCGTGCAAAATAATACAGAAATATAGATTACAGTTTTCCAGTATTGCCGCTATGCGAGCAAGAAATAAATTTCTCCAAAAACAAAAACGCTCTAGCTTCAGCTAAATATACATGGGTGGCAAACATTATTGTATTATAAAATAAATTTTCGTTATTTAATTGCCACACCCAGTATTAAACATTCAAAATTTAATAAGATTTAATAAAATTTAATAAACTTAAAACTTAATGATATTCAAAATTTAATAATTAATTTAATTTAAGTATTAAAAATATTCAAACATACGTTTGGATATTATTAAAAGATAAACACATTAGCTATTTTAAAAAACGCAAATTAACGATTTTGTTTTCGTATATTGGTTCATTTTATGAAAAATAAATCTCAGTTTTGAGAAACAACCCGTAAATTCAGTTTGCAGCCAAAAAAAATAGGAAATAGTAGCAAGAAAATGAATAAAAAAAATAGAATAAAAATGTTAGCCTTATATTTGCCATAAAATGGAATTGTAATTAAATTACAGATAATATATTTAAGGTGCAAATTACACACAAAGGCGGAAATTGTCAATTACAAAATAAATCTCAAACGATTTCATTAAGTTAAAACGCAAATATTTAAGTATTTTATATGTTCTTTTACCAGCTAAAGAAGTCTACAATTTTAAAATGGCCGGAAATAATACCACTGCTTAAAAAACAGTTTTCCTACCATACTGAGATTTAAGATCCCGTACTTGCATTCCATTTCTTTCTTTTTTTTTTTTCATACTTAAACTTTTACAGAAGTCGGAGAACATTTCTTTCAATGCCTCGCCTTCCAGATGCCAAAAAAAGAGCCAAAAAAACATAAAAGATAATTTTATTACGGTTTTTGGCGATGGTATTTGCATTTTCTCAACTAAAATTGCATATGCTGTTTTTTTTTTCTCGCCGCTATCTCAGTATAAAAAACGAAGGATTAGAAAAAATGTTCCCAAGTTTGTAATATAAAAAACTGAAAAAAGCACTCGAAATGTTCAAGACGTATTCCGACGTTCTTAATCCAGGCGTTCTTTTCACTTTTTTCAAGAAAATTCGCACGTTTATATAATTTGTATCTTTCCAAAATAGTTCTATAATAGTATATGTTGGTTAGTAAAGTCCTTATACACGCAGATAACTGTCTAACGGAGAGAGCTATATGTATGAACGCGATGTACAGGTATAGTAAAGTGACTATGCGCTACAAGATGAGACTGCGTGCAGCGCCCCTAGCGGAAAAATTCAGAACTCAGAGTTGCTATCTCGAAAACTGTTCAAGATACGGGCAAAAAGTCAATTATAAAGTTGTTAAACACCAGCTAGTTAGTACGAAATGACTTTTTTTCACCACCTTAATAGGGCAAAAATCGTAATTTAAGAGGTTTTAAAGGTATCCGTCCAGTAACACCATTGTTTGTCAACAATCCAAAATTATTACGAAATGCCATTGTTGGTCAAAATTCCAAAATTATTACGCAAAATACGATATAATACGATTTTATTATTTTAGCGTACACATTTGCATATCATGCGCTTTGTGACGAGATTGTGTGTGCAATGGAAGTATCGCCCCTACCTGAAGCTTCCCCTCTACGCAGAGCTGTACGAAGGGAAAGCTGTCACGCAGGGGCGTCCTGTACCCATTAAACTTCCTAAATCACGATTTTTGCCCTATTAAGGTGGTGAAAAAAAAACAAAAACAATCGTTTCGTACTAACTAGCTGGTGCTTAACAACTTTGTAATTGACTTTTCCCCGTATCTTGAATAGTTTTCGAGATAGCAGAATTAAGCTCCGAATGTTTCCGCTAGAGGCGCTGCACGCAGTCTCATCTTGTAGTACATAGTTACTTTACTATACCTACACATCACGTTCATACATATAACTCTTTGTTCAACAGTTATCTGCGTGTATAAGGACTTTACTAACCACCTTGTATAGTTATTATATTTAAATATAGAGTTCACGTAATTGAATTTAGTTAGTCTTTTTAAGAAAAAGCTTAATTTTCTTAATACGTCAATGAAATTTTACATACTCTGTGGATTTAACATGTACATTACTTGCGCGTTGCAATGTAAATCTAACACGCAGTGCTGGGTTTGTGCAATTTTGCATTCAAATCCGTTTTATCAGTTAATCAAAACTAAATTTTAAAATAACTCAAAAATGCTTGGAAAGATACTCGTTTCTGATGCCTTTTGAGGGGCAAATGTTTGCTTTTCACGTATGAAGAACAGTAACGCTCATGCTACACCAAGACCTACAGTTTCCCTACGAATTCGAACTCGTGCGGTCAAAGAAACCAAACCCCGAACTACGGTAGGTTGTAAATCGGCACGTGTCCCATCATACCATTATGATTTAAACCCGGGTTAAAAGAACGACACACACAAATGCGCTACACCACCTTTGGGCCACGAGCCCTAGGGCCGGATTATCACATAGACAAACAAGACAAATCTGTAGGGTCCGGTGAAGAGTCAACGCTGCTTCAAAATCTTTGCTAATCGGGCCTTATCAGGGCAGTAATTTTACCAAATCGCGAATTTCCGCTAGTTTTAGAACTTTTTGTACGTACGTACGTTGTATATAAATGTTACCTGCTTTATTTTCAAACTTTATTTTCAAAGTTTAAAAATTAAATTCCAGAACGGATTTAATGAGCGATCGGATATTGCGAGCATTTTTGTTCCTCCCCTAGATCCCAATTATATACGGATCCTATTGTAATTACATAGGCTTAATTTATACAGCAAGGGGCGCGGAAAGAAATTTGTATAGGCGCCCATAAATCCTTTTTCCGGCCAGACGAGCTCATATTGTTTTCGAGAAATTGGAATCTCCTAAAATTTAGAGAACAAAGCCCGGATTATGGTGCGCTTTTCTATTTTTTTCGCCATTGGAAATAAATGCGGATTGACACCATGCTTGGTTAACTTGCAACCACTGAGCCCCCACAAACTCCGGAATTCGAATCATCTTATTAGTGTCAACGACAGTCGAATATATCGTTGCTTGAAAAAAAAAGATCCTTATGTGATCATGAGCAACACAAGACGTGTGCTTATACATCGTGGACGGATGAAATAAGAACGCAGGTTGGAATGGCAAGCTAAATATGCTGAAATATACATTTGTTTGCATCCCATGAGTAGACCATGGGAGTCCATATGAGTACTTATAGGGGCGGGGGGGTCTGAGAAAAATGTAGGGGCTAAATACGAATTTAAAAAGAAGGAAAATGTGGGGGGTTATAATTGCAGAATTAATAATTCACAGTTCTGAATCCATGGCTACTAATCTTTCAGATACTTAATAACAAGATTAAAAATAATAATGCAAAATTAACAGAACCACAGAACAGCAATAAAGTTAACAGCAAAACTAAGAAATCACCCGACTCTGACTTATAACGCTTTTTAAAGAAAGTTAAATTCTATGGAAATAGACAACAACGAAGAACATTTCAGTAGTTTCGAACGCTCTGTTGAAACCACTGGTTAGAACAGACAATTGGTGGGGGGGGGTCAGTTCTATCACCGGGTCACATGCACAGCCTAGGCTCTGAAATGCACGCATGTGCACACGATGCATAACACGCCTCTCCCTCGCTCCTTAAAGCATTACTGAATCATCGGTTCATAATGAGGGATGTTAAAGATGTCCCTTAAAATTTACTGTTTTACTTTTGAAAGCAAACGAACAGCAGAATCGGGCAAATCAAATGTTTAAACGACGCCTAGGGGGCTCATGTCTCCTGCCCATATGGGCGCCGATGGACTGGACTACATATGTCGAATATGCGGCCACAAACAATCAAGTTTTGACAAGGAACAGCTATCCGTCCTCCAGCGAGACGAGAGAAAGCGATACAGTTAACTCAAGGGCAGATCTAGAAAAAAATAACTTTGGGAGGGGCAAAGATAATGAACGAATTTATATCTATTCCGCGAAGTTCATTGCCCGGTTTGGGTAATTAGCAAATGTAAATTTGTTGACCTTAGGAGCACCATGCCCCCCACCCAAATCGGCCCCTTATTTGGCCACCAATACCAGCCCAAGCTAACATCTCGTTCCCAAGTAGTTATCCCCCATGCCTTTATCAGAAACACGTATAAATCAGGCAAAAAAACTCAATACGTTCATCATCAATTAATAGACATGGAATGCAGCATATGTATTAAATTATAGCTATACTACATAATATATACTCTACGCAAGTAGTATACTATATACAAAGACAATGTATAGTATTATGCATTACTATGGATGTTTAAAATGGTATGTCTTATCCTGTTCTACACGTATATACACTATTATACCCTAAAGATTCTGTTAATGAGATCGTTGGCAATGTAAGGAAATGTAATTTATATAGTTAAATAATAATTAAACAGTGTCCAAAATATACAACAAGATATTAATTAAAAAAATTTTTAAGGGAATGATCTGCGTATTAGAAAGTGATTTTGGGAAAAGTGCACAATCCGTCACCTACTGATTCTTTTCTCCATTTTTTGCAAATCGGCTGGCAACACGGCAACTAACATGCCGCCATGTGGTTTACCGTGATTTTTGGGCCCTGAAATTTTCCTGAATCAGTAAAGGGGATGTAGTAGTGAAGAGGTAGTAGGGAAGACATGCCCTCCCTCCCGCTTCGTCCTTACTGTCCGTTTCGATCACATTCGAGTTATGCCTGAACCTTAAAAAGGTTGAATTCTTGAGAAAAACACAGAGCTTGTGCAAATGACGTTATAAACGCTAAGGAGACGCCTAAGCATGACGTCACAATACAATCTACTGAAACTATAAAGCATTTTTGAGAGGAAAAACTAGGTGACGAACCATGCACTTATGCCGCGATTCTAAAGACCAAAAGGAAAAAATGACATTTCAGTCCGATCTATGGAATCATCATCAGATCTAATTACAGGTCGAAATTAAAAATTGCCAAAAATACTTACGGATAAAATACACATATGCTGTAAAATATATTGTTTTGGAAAATTACAACATACATGGAAGTAAAAACCAAACAGAGAAGAATGAAATCGACTTTTATTTCCATCTACATTGTAATTTTCTAAAATAACTTGTACGTAATTTTATCTGTGAGTTTTTTGTTAATTTTGACCTGTAATTTGATATTCTGGTGATGATCCGCACGGTTCGGATCGAAACGTCAAATTTACTTTTTTGATAATTTTAATTGTTTTCTAATACGCAGCTTGTATCTTGAAAATTGTTTTCTTATTAAAATTCGTGAGAAAGTCTACTTGAAACTAATTACTTAGATTCTGTTGTTCCCGTTTCTGCTTTATCTTCATCAATCTAATGAAAACAAGTTCAAGCGTGTTTTCAACAAGTTTTTAGCATGTCGTGCATGAGCGCCGCCAGAATTATATGCAGGGGGGGGGGGTTGAATCCAGAAAAAATGCTAATTGTTTCAAACATTTTTCTTTATTTCCCAAAGTTCTGTAACAAATGTTGATATTTATAGATGTCCGTTCTTTTCGGGTGAATGTATTATACAGAAGGTCATTCATACATTATAGAAACGAATTTAAATATCCATTGTAATATGAAAATTAATACTCATGTAGGTGGGGCCCTATCATACGTTTTCTGGCTATATAAGCTGTGGTATTTAAACTGGTATTTTGTTTAACACCAGATATGCCTCCGGAAATAAATTCTTGGTTAGAAGGTTACTGACCGCACTTTCCGAAGAGAAATACTCCTATTCTGAAATTTTGAAAAATGCAAGAGCAAACAATATGCCATTTCCAAAGAATGGTGTTTATAATATTCTTCATCAACGTGGCAAAAAACGCATGGCTACATTAATAGTCCAGGAAATTGCTCCAAGATTATAAACCGAGAAAATCCAAACTAATGATCGTATTCAAAATATCAAATTATGGTTCTATGAAAAACCTTCCAACACAAAAAGCCATCGCCATGAGGTTAGGAATACCTCCTGCAACTGTAAATAAAATTATTATCCATGATTTAAACCTTAAATCTATATATAAACCGAAAGTTCAGAAACTTCTCTGGCTTTCCATATTCAGGAGAGAAAAACAAACTGCAGTAAATCGTATGATAACTTCATGTCTGGCGAAAATAGAAGAAAGTTGGGACCCTAGATGAGGTCTGGCTTTATTTGATTGTGGTAAAAAAAAAAAAGAGCGATTTGATAACCGCCATCGTGATGTGACCGACAAGTAAAAGTGGTTTTGCGAATGTGGAGAAAATTTATTTTGGTTTTTATGGAGGAATTTATGGTGGTTACTGGATTTAGTTATAATGGTAAATTAAAATTACGTAAAGTGGGATCTAAGATTAAAATCAATTCCCAATATTATCAAAGAGATATTCTGGAGCCGATTTTTCGGATAGATATTCCTAGTCTCTATGGAAATGACGCACAAAACGTTGTCGTTCATCAAAATAAAGCTTCTAGACAAGCTTCTAGCCAAAGTTCGAAATCGACCAAGGATTTCATGGTGAAATTGTAAAATGACACCGAAATAACACCCATTCCTTTTAGCCATATCCCTGCCAAGTCACCTGATCCAGTGCCGGTGAATTTTTGTGTAGTCGGTCTTTTAAAAAATACGCTTGGGAGAAGGCGACCATCAACATTAGAGGGTTTATGGGAAATATCACAAGAGATGTAAGAGAAACTTGATATGACTGTACTTCGAAACAGCTTGTTATCATGGAAATATCGTTGCAGAGCAATATTCAAGAACCATGGTCTTCAAATAGAACATTCCAGAGAAAACAATTTTGGATTATTTACATAAAAATAATTTCATTTCATTTCCACAATGTATGAATGACCTTCTGTATTCTACATTACACGACTTTTTCTTGTGGATTCAGTACTTCCCCCCCCCCTGTTTTTTCATAAGCTAAAGAGGGGGTGCAAGTGCATCCTTTAGCACCCCTTTCGGGGTGCCCATGATGTCGTGAGTGCCTACCAATGGATTTATAACTTGGAGAAAGGTTCATTGTTCTTCAGTGCCCCATTCCTTACATCTGACAACCATATAGAAATTCCTAGTTTGGTATTGGGTGATACTCAGAGCTTTCTGTGTTTTTCTAGAGATCTGCGATTTGAAATTTTTAAGAATTTTATGAAGCCGTAACCTATAATGTTCCGAGAAATCCGGACCTAGTAAGGCCTAGGGAACCAAACCCCATACTACTGTGTGTGTGCAATTAGTAAACGTTCTTTTTGACACCGTTGGGAGTCGAACCCAACGGCACCACCGCAGAGCCGATCCACTATTTTTTCTTTTTAAAATGCAAGGATTCGAATGGCTTTGAAATCTGCAAACCGGGGTTTAAGCTGCAGTCTCGTTTTTCGCAAAATGCGACGAGTTGCTCGAAAATGCGAAGAAAAAATTATTGCCCATCGCGAAAATGCGACAGGCATTTTTAACCACAGTTTATTCTCTGAAAACAGGATTCCTCGATTCCAGAATATCCGTTTTGCACTTCAGCGATCTTTTCTTGTTCCTTTTTGTTTCCTCTTCAAAATTCTTAACAGCACCTGTTAAGCATCGTTGATATAAATAATTTCATTGATACGATTTTTCGAGCAACGAAAGCAACTAATATTTTTTAGCATTTTGCTACAAATTATTTTCCCATTTTAGCATTTTTGCGACAGCATGTTTTGAGCCAGCTTAAACCCTGCTGCAAACGTTTGCTCAGTGTTACATTAGATGTCCTTTCGCCATACGACACAAGCAAACTAGAACCGTTAATCCATCAAGCAATTAATAGTCGTTAAATATTATGCTGTAGGGATTATTTCACATATGCATGTACATTATGTGCCCTATTTTTAAGTTGCAGGGAATATCAACCCCTTTATTTTATACCTCATGTAAAGCAATGTTAAAATGATTAATGACATACTTTGTTTCACCGTGCAATAAAAACAAAGGTCATGCTGCTACAGAACCTATAATTTTCCGATGAACCCGAACCTTTCAATGTCTAGGAAACCACAACCCGAACTACAGTGGTCAGATTTTTTTTTTTTCCTACTTTACAAGCCACACCGCTGGAAACCGAACCCAAGTTACTCTCGCGATAGACCAGACCAACGCGTTAGGTCTGTTTCTGGCACAAGGCTCAAAATTATTAAACTTTATTATTTTCATATTTATTTTCTCGAGTATCAAGTTTATAAATATCTCGTTGCGGCATGCAATGATAAACGTATGCATTTGTATTATTACCAAATTCATTTCCCAATAAGTTACTTGAATCATATTTACTTTTACATAAAAATAAATAAAAGAATAGCGCTAAGTAAATGAATACGGAAAAAAAATACTACTGAACCCCAATCCACGTTTTGAAGTAGTGTTCATAAACGATATTCGGTGTCCATTGTTTATCTTAATCGTTTGTGTTTGTACGGAAAGCAACAGTCGTGATGTGTTGGGAACCACAGTTTTCCGAAAAATTCGAACCTTGGCTTCCCCCCCCCAAAAAAAAAATCCTGTATTACAATGTGAAAAATGACAAGCGTTTCACGATACCATCGGGAATTGAACTAGAGTTCGTAACACCATAGTCGAATGAATCGGAGAAAAGTAGGTCCACTTTGCCACACCGTCGGAAAGTGGACCTACGGTTTCTGAACCTTGGATTCAAAGGAAACCAACCCCTGTATTACGATGTGAAAAACGACACGCATTTGACGATACCATCGGGAATTGAACTATAGTTTATAACACGATAGTCGAATGAATTGGAAAACTGTAGGTCAAGTATGCCACCGTCGGTCATTGGACCTGTAGTTTTCCGAGCCTCGAATTCAAAGGAAACCAAACCTGGATTACTATGTGAAAAACGACATGTGAGAACGCGTTTCACGATACCATCGGGAATTGAGCTAGAGTTTATGACACAATAGTCGAATGAATTGGAAAAATGTAGGTCCGCTACGCCACCGTCGAATAGTGGACCTGCAGTTTTCCGAGGAATCCAAACGTCGGCTTCAAATGAAACCAACTCTTATATTACAATGTGAAAAATCACACGCGTTTCACGATAATATCAGGAATTGAACCCGAATCTATGGTACGAAAGACGAATGAATCGGGAAAATGTAGGTCATCTGAGCCATGTCGGACAGTGGACTTACAGTTTTCCAAGGAAACCGAAACTCCTAAAGCCTAAAGAAGCAACTCCCGGACTAGAATGAACAGTTAATCGGTAATTTTTTTTTTAACCCCACCTTTGGAAATCAAGCCCAAACAAACGTAGGGTAGATGGATAGGTCACCACTGCCCCACTGCAAAGTCCATTTAGTTAACTATCATTACTTTAACGGAAGATTGTTAAACCCGAAAATGATCGTGAAATTTGAAAAATTTCCAGAAAAGTGAAAGCGCGTTTGAAAGCACAGCAACGAACGATTTGACAAAACAATTTTAGGTAGTGATAGTTATTGCTAAGGCAATTGTTCAATATTAGTTATTTTTTGTACGATTACCATCAAAAGAACTTACCGATTTATCCAAAAAATGCACCATATGTCCAGCTCTAGTAAATTTCTTGTCACATAGATTATGTTTTCCAGATATATAACCAGAATGAGGTACAAAACTAACGCAATTTTTTAAACTATTTCATTTAATCGTTGGCACTCATTTCTATAGCAATGTGCTCCGTCATCAGTATCCAAACTAACGCAGTTCAAGTGCGATGTCAGACAGTGTGGCCCAAAGCATGCAGTTTCGGCTACGGCTACAACTACGTGGCCAGGGAAATACCAGAATTAGGCCGCTGGACTGTTGAAGCGTCTCTTGCTGCAGTCCCATGGTTTAATTCTAGTATTTCCCTGACCAAGCAGTTCTAACGGTTACCTGGCGTTCTTCCCAAACGGCGTATTTCCCAAAGCTCCCGAGTAGTACTAAATGTTTTGAATTTCTTTTCTTCGGCATGTAATTGGTTAAAAATATGGGAGTCTCACACTTTTAACCAATCACATGCCTAAAGAAAAGGAATTCAAAAATTCTCGTGCTACTCGGGAGCTTTGGGAAATACGCCGTTTGGGAAGAACGCCAGGTAACCGTTCTAACCGCGTGTTTTGCGTAACCCTATCTGGCATCGCACGTAGACTGCGTCAGATCAGACTGTGTGCTGATCATGGTAGTACATGACTACAAAATTAGTAATACGTATAATATACGTACGTATAATATACGTATAAATATGGGAAAATAAAATGTCCTTAATTATTTTATTTTATTCAATTATTTTGTGAGAATATGATCGTATACTGTCCCATCCTACAAATAAATTCCCTTGAGATATTTAACATTTCTAGAATGATTTGTTTCAGAATGTAGCCCTCATATTATTATTTAGGTATGCCTTGGATTAGGAGGTTTTGAAAGGGCTGTTTTTGATTGAGAGACGTCTTAAAAGCTTGCCAGGTATTCGAGGTCCTCCACTCAATGACGCATAACTTACATTCGATCTGTAAAGCAACAGCACTAACTTAAAACTAAAGAACTAACGTTTTGAAAAATGTATAAAAAACCATAAATGAAACAAATTGGAGAATTCATAGAAAAATTATAATATATTGCTACTTGTTGAATCGTGCTTATTCTGATCACCATTACATTCTTCCTTAATAACCTAGCGTTCTTATTATAGAATTATTTTAAAAATATGAACCACACCATCATGATCATCATATTCTACCATTACCTATTCACTGCTGGATGAAATGTCGCTCCAAGTGCTCTCTGTAGGTAAGTATTCTGAGCAATTTATTCCCATGTTACCCCAGCTTGTTTTCGAATTTCATCTTCTCTGAGGATCTTTCCTTAGCCTGTAGTTGCTTTAGGATCTGAGTTATATGACTATAGATATATTAATTTTGACTTTATGCTTATATGTAAACTTTGGTACTGATTTTTCTTTACGTTAGATAACCATCAACAAAATTAATTGATTTTATTTTATTTTGACATACTTATGTGAAAATATTCTCTTAGGCAAAGAAAATTATAAATAACAGTACCTTGGAAAGAAAAAAATTTTTTATTCAAAATATTTTATTTTACGAGAATTAAATTAACTCAAAATTAAGTTTAATCTAAATTAATTCAAAGCAGTAGTTCTAAAAGGAAGAAATTTTTTCTAAGTGAACGACAATTTAAACTGAATATTTGATATACAGCAAATTTTATTTGTGTATATATATTAAAAATAATTAAATTATTATTATTACTACATATAATTATTATTATTAAACAGAGAATTATTATAATTAAATAGGATTATTATCATAATTAAATAGGATTATTATCACTAAATGAAATTATTATTATTCAATGAATTATTATTATTATTATTATTATTATTATTAAACAGATTCAAAATTATTGAGTGTGATTAAAAAGAATATTGGGTGGAGAAAGAAGTTTTAAAGCAGTTATAACAAATAAACAATATTAGCAGGATTTGCTAAATTTTAAGCAACTTTTCTAAAATGCAAATGAATTCAATAAGTACGTAAATTTTAAAAACTACATATGCAAAAATAAACGTAACAAACGAATATATGCATGCCATTATGAAAGCTAACTAGAGAACAACACCCAAAAACGCAAAAAAAATCTCATCAACGAAACACTCCGTCGACAAAAAAACTTAAAAGTTTTTCTACCATGTTTAAACAGAACTGTCAATAAATTATATACCTAATATTTACCAGAAATTCCTTATTATCTCAAAATAAATATTTACCAAAAATTCTTCATTATCTCAAAATAAACTTTTATAATTTTGTGCGGCCAAACTTAAAAAAAAGTCAATATCGCTTACTAAGAAACCAACTTTTTTAAAATGCTCCTTCAGGATGCTTCAAAAAACTCGCCCGAACTCCAGTTGCTTAGTGAGGGATTTAGAATGAAAATTGCACTTTGGCTTGCAAAAAATTCTTCAAAATGCCCATCAATTTGGTTTCTGGCCACTTTTTGTCAGACTTTTTTTTTTTAATTTCTAAGTATAAGCAGCCAATTGTCGGTCATTTTGGGGTGGGGGCATCATAATAAGCGACAGAGATCACCCCACGATATGTTTTGAATCAAATCAAGAGCTTATTTTAACGTCGAACTTAAACCCAGCTGATTGGAAGGCAGAGGACGTAGCCACTGAACCGCTAGGGCGCATACCTGCACAGAGTAAAAATGCATTTAAGATAATTGTTTAATTACTAGTTGATATAAAATGCACAGTGTTCGCATAATTGTTTTTAGCCAGTTAGTATATGGTACACTTGGCTTCTCCCAATGCGAGGCTTTTGTTCCTAGTACAGAAATCTTGACGGTATTTCTCACTTTAACGGACACTTTTGTTTGCGGACACGTACATTAGGTTCACCTGTATCAGTGTTTCTGAGATTTCTAAACACATTTCTGTTATTTAGTAATAAAAATATATAATTTAATAGATAAAGTATAAATTCAAAATAAATTATACCCAAGGCCGGATTCCAGAATAGGGAGATAGCAAAGAATTAAATAATATTGAAGTTTCCAAACTTCGCAACGTTAAAAAATATATTTTGTAATTTAAATATGCTGTACAGACTTAATTTCGTGTTATGAGCGGGTTTCAATAGATATTGAACCTGCTATTGCTTTTGTTTTTTTTGTCTGACTGTCTGTCTGTAGACGACAAAAAGGGTAAGGTAAAGGTCTTCCGTAAATGCAATAATGATGGCTATTGTTAACGTTGAAAACCTACCGAGTTACTTGAGAATTAGAGAGTTGTGGATTAGAGAGTTGCGGATGAGAGAATAGATATGAGGGAGAGGTGCGGATCAGAGCGGTGCGGATGAGAGAGAGAGATACGGTTTGATGAGGTGCGGTTGACAGAGATGCGGATTAAAATGGTGCAAGTTAGAGAAGTGTGGATGAGAGAGTTACGAATAAGAGGGGCGCGCATTATAGAGGTGTGGATGAGAGAGGTGCGGATTAGAAAGATTCGGATTAGAGAGTTGCAAATTAATGTTAATTAAAACCCACTAAATTTAAATATTGACCTTAAGTGATTTTCTTTCACTTGCTTGTTCTAAATTGCTCGGAAATAAGACAACGTAAACTTTCAGAGTATCAAGCTTCAAACGCTTTATGCGTGTTCCACCTAACACTTCTGTCTGCAAATTTTGAAGGGTGACAATTGGAAGCTCCATGATTATCAATTATTATATAAAATTATTTATGAGACTATTAGTTTGATAACTATGTGAAAAATGCCCTTCACATATCAGATGTGAACAGTGCGCTATGCGTGATGATCTTTCAAAATTACTCTTTTTTTCTTTAAAAGGAAAAAACGGTTTTAATACACAACATGCTTAGATGAAGTCATTTTTTAAACCTACTGCTAATTATATTAAAATTACGGAAATTTCAGTCCAAAATTTACAACGAATTTTCAGAAGTTCTGTCAAGAAATTTTAGAAAAGTTTTAAACAATTCATTTTTTTTCCTTGTATTTCTCCTAGTTGAGTGTCCTTTGCTTCAAATTTTTTGTTTTGACCTAAATCTGATTGGCAACTTCAGTTTTTTCCTTTTTAAAAAAAATATATGGTTTTAAAACTTGCTCACTATCATTTTTCTCTTTGTTCACTCACGAACTATTTAACACTTTTTTCCTTTCGTTTGAATTTTTTCTTAAAACTTTTTCCAAATCGTGGGTTCAAAATAGAGCAAATCCATTATTAAAGTGCAGCGATTGAGAATAAACAAAATTTAAATAAAAATAATATTTTTGTACTCATTTTTGCAACACATAAACATTTGGGGAGAACTTTGCCAACATTGGATGATAAATAATATATATATATTGGTAACTGGTCATAATGCTTTTCATCAGGGTTGTGGTCGTGCTGGGTATGATGATGATTGCTGGGCTTAAAAAATCCTTCTACGGTAAACTATCTAGAAAAATACATGTAAAAATGTCATATGGATCAATGAAATTTATCATTCAATGAGGTTATAAATAAATAAGTTGGCTAAGGAAAGTTACAAAATTAATTCCTCAGTTGCCGGGGCCATATCGAGGGTGTGGTAAATGTTACGTTATTTTTATTACATTAGAAAAAAAATGTAATTTTAACAAAGAAGTGAAAGAAAATTGCCCAAGATCGATATTTAAATTTAGCAGGTTTCAATTAACATTAATTCGCAACTCTCTAATCCGCAACTTTCTAATTCTCAAGTAACTCGCTAGGTTTTCAACGGTTTTCAACGCCATCATTATTGCATTTACGGAGGACCTTTACCTTACCCTTCCCATTAAGTACAGATAGGCAGAGAAACCAAAAGCAATAGCAGGTTCAATATCTCTTGAAGCCCGCTAATAATATATCAAAGTAGATAAATTACTCGTAAGAAAAGGACGATTTAATAATATATCACCCTGCTTTTTCCATTTCTCAGACTAATTATTTTTTCACTAATTTTAATATTTCATTAATTACCTTTACAACTAAAGATGGTGCTATGGTATCGCATTCACTTAGCTTTCCACTGACCCGGGTTTGTCTTCCAACGGTGACAAAAAAGGAATGTATACCGACTAACTGCTTACTTTGTTCGAAGGTTTGGTTCCCTGATTCTTAAGTGGTTCGACTTCTAAGGATAACTTTATGCCCCAGGGCCGAATGTCCTTCCTTATCCCCGCAGAGTAAACACAAGCAAAATGATTCTGTAAAATTCTTATTAATATAGAAAATTAATGTAAGATATTATTACCCTTCACAGGGATAACACAATTGCCAAATAATGGTCAACACAGAAAAGCCTCCGGGGCGAGATTTTTGTGAGTTTTTCGTGGGGGAATTTATTATACAATAATTTTTGCCACCCACGTACATATAGCTCAAACTAGAGCTTTTTTTATATTTGGATCTTTTTCTCCAAATATAAAAAAAGCTCTAGTTTGAGCTACATAAACATGGGTGGCAAAAATTATTGTATAATAAATTCCCCCATGAAAAACTCACAAAAATCTCGCCCCGGAGGCTTTTCTGTGTTGACCATATTTGGCAATTGTGTTATCCCTGTGAAGGGTAATAATATCTTACATCCTAATATACGGAGAAAAATGCGTTTGTTCTTGTCCTCATTCGTCTAGGGGGGTCAAGACATCGCGGGGACCCTGACTCCAGTTTAGGATGAGGATGGTACCTCTTTTTTTTCTCCAAATATAAAAAAAGCTCTAGTTTGAGCTATTTAAACATAGGTGGCAAAACTTATTGTATAATTGTTTTTTCACCTCGGCGAGGAATAGCCCTATATTAACATACAGCATTCCCAGATGTATCAACATAGAGTGTTTACAAAGTCCTTGTGCACTTTTAAACGTGAATTACTTCTTAAATACCAGTCATAGAAAAATAAATGAATATGTGTGATATCGAGCAGCTTCAAATTTACACCTTAGGACTCACTTATAATGCGCCCACATATAACGGATTTTCAGAATTCGCGAGGAAATATAGATTTTGTTTGGTACAATGTTAAAAAATTAATCGCTTTTAGTGTTTAATTTTAGCATTAATACACATTTGTTAAAATTAATCGCTTTTAGCATTTTATTTAGTAAAATGTGAAATTTAAGCGCTTTTAGAGAGCAGAAGTTTTGCGCTGCCCGGATGGAACAAGGAAAAATGACCAAACAGCTTGACGTAGAAAAAAACTATTGGTTTGCTCGTTGCATTAAAATTTTGAGGAGGATTCTTTCCATTATTATAACGTATATTATATACCCGCGTATACGTATAGTATTAACCCGCGAGCAGGCGCGCCGATTAGAGGAACGCGAGAACGCGCGCGGGGTGATTTGCACCCCATCTGATTATATAGCATTATTTCATAAAAAATGTCCAATTTTACGGGGAACAGTAACTGGAATTTTCACTTTGTCACCCTACCCCAAAAGATTGTGACTTTGAAGGCAACAGGAAAGAGTTTGGCCAGTTTCAGAAGCAAGGGTGGACTGTTCTTTTAACATATTGTAAGTTGTGGGATGTGAAACATCCCGCGCGCCTGCTTACGGGTTAAGAACAGATAGAAAGTTGCCTCATACCCAGAACAGCTTTTAAAATCGTGTAAACAATTTGTTGTGCCTCCACTCGAAACGGCTTTAATTAACTTCCGTTAGAGAACTGAAAGTAAGCATGTAAATTCTCACAGCCTAACACGTATAGAAAAAAGTACGTCCATGGGCTTAAAGATTTATACATCAGTGTATATGCTTCTTTCAATGTTTATTCTTTAACACACACTGAAATTCAAGTAGTTATATCAGTGGCGAATTTGTACATGAATGTAACAAGATGCATATCTAGGGCCATCACTGGTTGTGGGACGGTAGCTGGAAACCCAAAAATATACGATTAGTCATTATACAAAATTATTAGTTAAAAGTATTCGTTCAAATAATTATGTGCAAAATCATCTTTACACCTAAAGTGCTAAGAGTACGATAATAATCTTTTTTTTTTTCCTCCCCCTTCAAAAGTATTCCTTCCTTTCTTTACAAGAGAAGAAAAGGGGCGGCTATACAGTCTGAGCATAGGGGCGGAAGTTTCCCAACTACCGACCATCTTCCATAATGGAATATTATTTTCCAGACGTTTTTGTAACCCAGTAATTTTCCTGAATTAGTACATGCTTGGTGGCATAAGCGGTGGCACGGGTGGGGCCAACGGGGCCATGGCCCCGCCTAATCATCGTGAAAGGGCGTCAACGGCGCTCCTCAAAGATGGTCATCAATCATGCCTTCGCAATTTTTTTATAGTTACAAAAAAACTTGAAATGAACGTTGTAAAAGTGAAATAAAAAAAATATTTACTGGTTACATTACAAAACGTTACTCGTTACATCATAAAATTCATATTTAGTAGTAAGGGGCGCCAAAATTACTTCGGCACCGGGCCCCACTTAATCTGAGAGGCTGTGACCACCTGTGCTTGGTGGGCTTACCCCTCAATACCCACGACTTAAGATTGTCTTCGAGTTGTACCTGAATGTTGGAAGAGTTGAATCAACGGTTTCCTGGAATTTTTTTTTTTAGAAATAAAACAATAAACAAGTTTTTTGTTATTGTTTTTTTCCCTCTACATTATAAACCGGGTATTACTCCAATATTATTCGGAACGAAAAGATAAAAACGTTAACACCAGAATAGACACACGCGGGCTGTTTCTTTAGGACTATAAACGAAAAGCAACATATCGTAACCTAACTTGGCGATACATGGTGGTCGCTTGGCGATTTATCCTCGGAGGGCCGCTTTATGAAACAAGTACAAAAAAATATATAACTTTTAAGCGATAACTAGTCAGGAGGCTAAAAGTACACAAGAACTTTATAAATGCCTTCCATAAAGTATTGGCACATATATAAATGTAGCACATTCACATATGTCTAAATATAGAGCACATTCACATATGTCTAAATATAGAGCACATTCACATATGTCTAAATATAGAGCACATTCACAATCGTATAAATGTAGAGCATATTCACATATAAATATAGAGCACGTTTACATACACGCATAAATATAGAGTACGTCCACACACGCACAAATATAAAGCACATTCATACATATATAGAGAGAGAGAGCAGTCACATATGTGCATATTAAAAATTGATATATACAGCATTTTTATGCATATATACTATAGACCATCGATGAATTTTTCTTAACGGACTTCAGATTTCGCATAATCCCCTCCTCTCCCCCCAGAAATTTCAGCCATAGAAGTACCTTTACTATAAAGGCATTACTGTATATATTTATATTCATTATTAAAATATTGGGTATACTAAATATTTCATGCTATGATGTTAAAATTATAGCGTTGTAATACTAAAGTGTTATTATTAATTATAATTAGCGAAAAGCTAACTTCCTTAAAATTTATGCTTTCACTTCTTTGCAGAATCTATGAATGAATGAATGAATGAATGAATTTATTAAAATACACGAAGTTAAATTAAAAAATTGTTTTATTTTTTGTTTTGCACTTGGCATCAAAATTAATTTATTGTATAAATAACTTCGTCCATAATTTTTTTCTTTCTGTAAATTCGTTCAACTTTTCTGATGAACAAAGCAAAAGATCTTAAAAGTTTATAAATATCAATAATAATCAATCCTTCAATATTTATATTAAATACAAAAAATATTTTGTACACGTAACTAATACCTCCTAACATAGGCGGCGATGTTTATTTTGCAATGGAGGCGGGGGATTGCTTCTAAAATACATTTTATTTTATTTTTTCATAAAAAATTTACCTATAAAATGCAAATATTGCGGTGATGCAGGTAAGGCGATAAGGGGACTCGAGGCCCACTCCTTATCGTCTATCTATGGACGTTCCTACCTTCTAACGTTATTGTCTCAAAATCACATTTTTTGTCCCAAAATACATTTTTTAAATAATAATGTAATTCAAACAACAATATCAATCAACGTTTATTGGCGTAGTGATACCAACGCCGATGGTATGGCGTGATTAGATGGTGAAACGTTCGAAAGAAAATAAATATTTCTGCCTTCGGTGGGACCTGAACCCACGACCTTCCACTTGCCGAATTAAGGTTACCCTGAAATGAAAGATTTCAAATATATTTTTATTACAATAGTTTGGTATATTATCAAGCTTTATATTAATTATTTCAATAATTAAAAAATACTCAGAATAAATCAAAGATTTTTACATACAAAAGGTTAAACACTGGTAAAATAGCAATGAAAAAGATCACCCAAGCTTTCGGACGCATCAGCAGCAGTCCTTCATCAGGAGTAATGACGATGTTATGTTTCTGTCTCTTTTTATACTTGAAATTTCTGGAAAACCCTTCATCAGAGTAGTCCTGCA
>QLNU02015003.1:137892636-137902889 GCA_006491805.2 Dysdera silvatica | reverse complement strand
AGTCTTCCCAGCGGCCAATCTGTTAGACTACTCCCGGTAAATAACTGTGATTTTAATCCTTGTTGAACATGTATTTTTATCATTCAATCACCTGAAGACACCAGTTCCAATTTAGAAGATTTATGTTGACAAAGTGGTTAAAACGAGATAATGCAGTGCCAAAAGTGTTGAAGTTCAATGGCACCGTATAAACATATCTTTATGCCTCAATGTCTTGGGTGTGAATCGCGCGATGAAACCGTATAGGGCATGCTGGGCCTTCACTGAAGAGACAGCATGCTCTATACGGTTTCATCCCGGATTTGAGCAACTTGCGGCCACTTATATTAACAGGCTGCTTCGATGAAATTACTATTATATGCAATCTTACTAAGAATGTGAATGTCCTATCTTCCTTTTAAAGGTATGTGGGTTTTTTCATTCCCACTTAAACAGTTCCTTGAGCGGAAATTAAATGTAAAGTACTTACATTTTTGTTGGATGTACAGCATCGTAAATAACTACATGTTGATAAGATTCGTGGTATCCATTGTAAGTTAAGAAGAATATGCGCTTTTTAAGCACCAACAATTTATTCATGTAAATTAAAGATATTACAGATATTTCCTTTTAACACGTAAGAGGTCATTTCGAGCTATGCCCGGCCGCGCTTACATTCGGTTCCAGACAAGATTCAAAGGCATTCTCCTTGAGTTTGCTGTATGTTTCTCATTTATAGTTTTGATACATCCGAAACTTTATCCAATGGGACTATTGGAATTTTAACCAATGGGAAGAGATGTTACGGGAGCCAATGAAATCTTTTATAGATCCATATGGACCATGTACGCCATAAGTTCAATGCTTTGGTTATCACATATTGAGCGCGTGTACAAGACTTTCAAGCTAGCTGCTATTATATATTTAAATACATTGGAAAAACGAAATATTTAATACTATTGGATCTTAATTAATTTAATTTGGTTTAAGGGCTTGAATCGTACGTATCAACCGGTTTCACACTGCTGTTATTACCCATCTTCAGGAAATACTCGGTTCTGCTCTCGTAGATTCCTAACAAAGGAAAACAGCAATGTCGACTTTCAGCGTGAATCTACTTTATACCAACCATCACTGACAACGCTCTGTAATACTTTTGCAAACGTGTGATGTAGTCTTAGGTTTAAGCCTCTTTGGCTTCATTGTTCCAGGAGCCATCGTGAACCTTAATACATTTGTTTAATCCAGGGGTTCTCAAAATTTAGAACCCTTTGGAAACCCACGACAGAGACTTCCGGAAGATACGCGTATGTGTGTATGCGAACAGCTTTTATGGAGACGACGACAGAATAAGGGAAGCTGTTTTTGTTTTTTTGTTTTTAATTTTTTGGTATCAAGTATTGTTTCATCATGAGTAAAATTAAGAGTCTTAAAGTAAGCTTGTTATATTCGAAATATTTTTAATACATGTAGATGGGAGATTCAGTAAATGGAAAACTGTTGTAATGTAGTCAAAGCTTTTTAAACCCTGTCTTCTGAGTTCATTAGACTTGTGATCAGCATCAAGGAGTACAATAAGAAAATTCGATAAGAGCATCCCTAACTTAATCTAATTTAATTGAACTAATAACCAAAGCTCTTAAACCACAAAGCTGTAGAAAAGTTACGAAGTTCAGTTTAATGTAAAATTATAGTACCAAATGTTTAATCAACCTAACAACAATTTAAATTTGACAAACGTTAGTATGAATCTATAGAAGTTCTTATAATTATTTACAACATAGTTTATGATTTTCATAATCATGGGAAATGTACTCTTATGTTTATGTTAAAGTGTAAATCTTTAGTTTATCTTATTTTATGTGCTATTTTTGGGATTAGATTTGTACCTTCGAACAATGAGTTTAACCTGTTAACTGGGTATGACGACATTTTTCGTCATTAAAATTAACCGTATTATGTTGAACGCATTACGTTTTATGTAGTTCTTATATATTTAATCCTAGCGTGATGGTGTGATGACATTACTTATCACTGTGAAAAAAAGTCCCCAGTGTGAAACGAGTTTCACAAAATTTTATTCCCCGGTTAACAGGTTAATATCAAATTCTCAAGATTTTAGAAAAACCCATTTTAATTTTGAAATTTTTTTAAATGTGTATGTACGAGTATATAGAATTCAAAGCAATATTATTCCAGAGGGAAAAAAACTAAACTTTTAAAAAATATTTCTTTGAATTCTGTATGCGTGATCCAAACATTATCAAAACGAGATTGTAAATCTTTAATTTTCATAAAAAACTTTCAAATTATCATTTGCCCTTGTTGCTCAACCTTAATAAAAATTACGAAACTGGATATGGGCCATATCATCAGAAACCTTTACGCTGGTCCGTTCTGAAGAGCGAATAAAATTATCGATCGGACCTATATCGGGTAGTTAGTGAAGATCTTGATTGCCACATTAATTTCTTATTGACATGTCCCTATTCCTGAAGGATGACAGGTACTTATTTCTGCTTAAATATCAAAGAAATGTTTCTAATCCCGAAGGCGAAAAGAATCGTTTTTTAAACCTCGCAGAATTGTTCCGGCGTTTATAAATAGCAGTGCTGATCGTCTGGTTACTATTTTTAAACATTGATCTTTCTCTGAAGTAGGTTCTGATCGCTTGCATAGATCAACTTGGCATTTGAAGCTTTCGCACTAAACTGAAAACTTCGAAATGCTACTTACGAATTCAAGAAATATGAAAATGTGTTCCATTCCTACGAAACCTAAGTTCCTGATTTTAAGTGCACTTACCTCCAAATTCGTCTTACACATCGCATTTACTAAGAAAGGGAACTGGAAGAAAAGTAGATATTCGAAATGAAACAAATTTGTGAAACACGTTAAATTTAAATGCATTTGTTAATTTCCGAGCTTCGAGAAAATACTTTTACGAGAAAAATTACTCTCTATTTATAATCCCACTTTTCGGAAATAGATCCACATTACATTTTATCTTAAGATTGTACGATCATCCTGTTTCGCGATTATGAAATTTCACAATTACATTATTTTTTAGATAAAGAAAATTTGTAACTTTTTACATGATATCTTTAGATAATACAATAGGGTAAAGCCATGGTATTTAAAATGTTACGAAAGAACGACATTCATGGATAATGTTTTTTACAATTTCAAAATATTAAACTGAAATGTTTTTCGTAAGTCATTTTAAGAAAACGGCTCAATACTACTTTTAACTGAAATGGTATGAAAATTTTCCTGCGGTATAAAAAAATGCACTTTGGAAAACGCGCGTCGCTACGGAAGGACAGAAAAAACATGAAATGATGTCCTTCCGTAACGGAGTTTTCAATGTTTTTTTCAATTTCGGTACAGTTAATTAAATAATACAACGCATTATTTTGAAAAGACTTGAAAGATTAAAATGATATAATTTATTAGTTTTAATATGATGTAAACATCATTCTTTTTCAAATTTTAAACGTGTCCCAAAATACCATGGCTTTACCTAATACTTATCGACATAGGCGTAACTCGAGGGCAAAATGTAGAGTAAAATAAAAAACAAAAACGCAAAATTGAGTGGAAAATATACGATTTTACCCTTTTCCCAAAAAAACTGAAGGAATGTGCCCCCCCCTTGCTCCCCGCCAAATTACGCCTATGCTTGGCGATTACTTAATTTTGCCAAAAGTCTATAGTAATACTTACAGTATTATACGCCAGAAATGCAAATATATAAATACCCATTTCCGAACGTATATTATTTCCTACAATAGCAATATATCCAGGCATTTATAAATGTTTTTTATTGTTTAATATTATAATAATTTTCATATAACTTGAACGTTGTTTTATAATACTTATAAACTATGTTTACATATTTGTATATATCACGTATTTATTAGAAATATTTTGTAGTATTAATCTGTATTGCGTAGATTTTATTTTCAAAAAAAAATAATTTCACTTTCATAGAACTTCCAATAATCGTTTACTGCATGTATTTAATTTTCATTACAGTTGAAATTTGCAAACATGGCTATCATAACTAATTTTGAAATTTATTTGTATTATTGCTATGATATACTGTGTGTCTCAGCACCAGGCTTACAAACTTCGAAATTCATAGTAGTAATCGAGGTAAACGATAACTGTCATAGTACCTAAGGTCGCAAGCCACCTAAAACGTCAGTTCTAAAACCGTCCAGCATGCACAAATATTTACAACCAGTGCATGAGAAGCGCAGCAATGCGTTGTCCTAATCAGCTGACCTGAGTAGTATCTGGCGCTCTTCACGCACTGTTTGTAAATATTTGTGCATGCTGAACGGTTTTAGAACTGGCGCTGTGGGTGGTTTGCGACCTTAGATTCTATGACAAATATCGTTCACCTTGATGAGTACTATGACCCCTTGAAGTTTGTAACCCTGGTGCTGAGACACCCTATATGAGTACGCTTAAATGCTTCATTGATTACTCTTTATTTCATTGTAGGTGCGTTTCATATCTGTTTGTTTGTTTGGCTTTTTTATGGCGCAAGAGCATCTGGGCTATACTGCGCCAAACATGGTAAAATCAAAGACTGTAGTAAAAACCAGTACTTTTTAAAAATTTTAAAACGTGCGTATGGTCAGCATGGTCATTTAAAATGTCAGACAGTGATGAAGAGAGTTTAATATCTCTAATTAAATTTAATATAATTATGTTAGTTTAATTTTTATGAAACAAAAACGAGATCACGCTGTGTCAAAGTTATGGAAACATCTTCATACAAATCAACATTTTCAGTAAGAAACAAGGAATGGTGGTTATACGTGTATGTGTATTAAACAAATTCTCCATGACCTCTTATTCGTAACTCAATGATTCTGATATCATTGTTTATGATTTATTGACGCAAAATATTACTTTTATCTCTTATCTCAAAGTAGCAGACATTCTTCGTCTTGTTTCTCGCTGTGTAGAATGATAGCAATAACAATCTTTGTTCTGCCTGATGGGGTTGTGTCCATGGTGGACCGTTACTGAATTGCATGAATAAATTTGTTTTAAGTGAGCGCAGAAATAACTCGCTTTGAATTCGTATGTTGGAACTGTCGAGAAATAAACGCTTTAGCTTGTTACGGAAATCTTTCTCAGGATTGCAAATGCGTGAAATATGATGAAAGGACGCGTTGTTACAGAATACAAGCTTCATTAATCAAACATCAGTATCATGTTATTTTCAGAATGTCGTGTAAAGGGGCCAGGGCACTAATTTAGATTAGATATTATCGATGGTTGAATTATTTCATAGACTCAGTTGGCAATAATTGCGATAAATGACGGAACGAAGAGTCGGGATGCAAATGGTGTTATTCTCTTATTACTTGAAAGGAATGTTTAGAATCGAACAAGCTGGGTATGAAGGAAACTCTAAACTACTAGTATAGTTAAAAGGTATCTAGAATTTATGTTATTGACTAAAAGGTCCAAATTTAATTTAAATGTGTCATGATAGAACGCAGAATCCATTCAGTAGAAGTCGTTGGAAAAAACGTAATTTTGTATGGTCCCAAGATTATCCTCTTGCAGCTATAAGTATTGAAGAATTCAGAGAAATTCTATTTAGTTGAAATTAATAGTTATTAATGCTTTAAATGTTTTGAATAGTACATTAATTTGCTAAAAGATAAATAATTAATATACAACATTGAAAAGATTGTATGCGCCTTTTTGGAGGAACCTTTGTTCATTACTTGTGCACATTTCATTGGCGTAAGCACGGGGGGGTTTCATGGGTTTGTAGCCCCCCTTTGTAATGAATTTTGTATATTTAACATAGGAATATGTGAGTTGTAGCTCTGTAACCCCCCTCCCCCCCCAGGAAATTTCTGCCTACGCCTATGGCACACTTCAATGGTAAACGGAAGACTGATTTGATTTTAGAATTCGGAAAACAATTATACACGTACTGTTGCCAAATATAAAAAATGAAATTATAATTATGCAATATATGGAAAACATGAAATAATTTAGCATGGTGCTAATTTTAGAAATTTAACTTATTAAAATTGCGTTTTTTGCGTTTTTATGTGGCAACGATTAAGAAAACCGACAAAATGAACATTTCTATTGTGAGAGTCCAAACTCTATCTTCCCCGCCACACAGTTTGCAATACCATTTTGCTAACCGTATTATTAATAAACTGTATGTGATTCACAGTGTGCCATAAAATCACCATGTAATTGTACATGCCGAAGATATTTTTTCGTTTGCGTATTTTTACTGCGTAATGGCCAAGTTACGCCAGATAAACGCCATGTTACAATTTTCCAAGGAATTCGAACCTCTGGTGTTCTGTTGCCAAAGGGGCCAAGGTTCGGAATAAGATGGTGTGCATGCGTTCTAGGATACCATTGGTAATCGAATTTGTGTTAATGGCACGATAGAAGATCGCGTTATCACCACACCACCGTAGAGCAGTGGGCCTATATTGTTTCAAGACATTCTGGTGTTCTATTGCCAAAGGAGCCAAATTTTGGAATACGATGGGCGGCAGGCCCATCGTATTCCGAAGAATGCCAACCTCTTAAGGCCTGAGGAACCAAACCCTGGATTACGGTAAACACCTAATGGGTGAACTTTTTCTGCTTCCTTTTACGCCGCTGGAAATCAAACTCGGGTTAACTGCATACGAGGCACACGCTTTACCACCAAGGCTCCAAGAGTGATATACAGTAAAATCTAGCTAAAGTGACAATCTTTATAACTGATCAGCAATGGTCACCATGGACCGGTGGTCACTATACACGACAAATTTTGGTATAAGCATGACTAAGTCCAGTTCTCTCTTGTAAAAAGTAGACACTTTATTCTGGTGGTCAATTTACAAAGGTGATCACTTTACCAGGTTCCACTGTATGTATGTTTCTCCCGTGTATAAATTGACGTTTTTACTACATTTCATAATAATAAAAATTTAAAAATTTATAGGAGTTTCTCGGGTACGAGTAAGGTCCAGGTCCTCATCTGAATTGCATAGTAGGTATATCGGAAACCTAATAATTAGTTTTGGATAAGCTATTTATTAATTCCTGATACTCTGCTTATTAATTTCTGATAATCTGCTTATTATATTCTGATAATCTGCGATATTAATTTCTGATTAATCTAGTTATTAGTTTGTAATACTCTGCTTTTTAATTTATAATATTATGCTTTTTAATTTATAATATTATGCTTATTAATTTCTGATAAGCTGCCTATTAGTTTCTGATAATCTGCTTATTAATTTCTGATAATCTGCTTATTAATTTCTGATAATCTGCTTATTAATTTCTGATAATCTACTTATTTCTTTCTGATAATCTGCTTATTAGTTTACGATAATCTGCTTTTTAATTTATGATATCCTGTTTGTTCAAGAAGTAGATTATTTGAATTTCTTTACCAAATCCACAACTTTAAAAACAAAACTTTCTGTTAACCCTATCCACAGATACTGAAGAAGCATATATGGACGGAAATTGAAATTAGTATCAGGCGTTTAAATTTTTACCCCGCAAATTTATATTTTCCTCAAATTTTATTAAAATCTGAATTAGGAATAATTGTTTAGTGTGGATATAAATACATAACCCTCTCCTGTGGACAATTGCTCACATTCAATAATTATAAAGGCAATTTTTTTAGGGAAAATACCAATTCCCGTAATGAAACGTAATGGATGTGCTCCGACTCCAATGCCATTTCTTATTGTTCCAATAAATCTTGTAAAAATTCTATTAGCGTCCCAGGAAAAATTCCACTGTCGGCGCCGTATTTATGTCCTTAATGGGAACTGAGTTATAATTTGGGGATTCGCTAATCTGACTTCAACCTCCCTTTACGACTCCTCGGTTTTCGTTCGCTTGAGGGAAAATACTTTATTCTTTTGCGAGAAGGCGTCCTTTTCTATTTAAAACAGTATAGGGACCAGCAACGAAATTGCGGAAAGTAAATGGTTCATGGTAAGCACCTAAATAGCAAGCTGCACACGAATGATACGAATAAACACAAGAAATGGAGAAATAAATGAAGAGTAGCGGGACAAAGTTAATGAAGAAATATTCTGTTCTTTTCGATTTTACCATACTTTCTTCCTTTACATACATTTTGTGGCAAAGGGCTCAATTTATCCTCAGAAAAATAAGAGATAAAATTGCGACACTTACTGTGCAAATGCTTTCCAGCTAGATATGTTAAGGTTTAAACTTTCGTCGCCAAGGCTTGAATTGAGCAACAAATTTCGAGAGCATGAGAGAAAAATACATCCTGAGCCCAATAGAAAGCACATCCCTTTCACGGACGGACAAAGATGTCCAGTTTTCCATGTCGGTATGCTAATGATGCCTAAAAAACAAATGCTTCTTCGATGCGCATAAGGCTCCTAGAAAAGAGAGCTGGAGCATAGCCGCCATTTTCCTGCCATCATATCCAAGGGCGTCGCTAAGGCAAATTACCCAGGGTCGGGGTTTTTTTTTTTTTATGCCAATTCTAACCCGAAGCAAATAATTACTTTAACCTTTTAATGTATTAAAAATATTGCATATATTTCAATTCTAGGGGAGGCAAGTGACAACCCCTACCCTCCCCAAACGACGCCCGCTATCGTAACACGTGATCCTCTTCACTGCTGCGTTAAAGTTGAGTGATTTCCAAGTGTGTTATTTTTAATAAAATAAGGTGAAATGGACGAGTGTTCCACTGGGAATTGTTCTAATCATTCGAGGAATAAACATAGAATGTTTGCAGCGTAAAGTTTGTTTTGATTATTTACATTATAGTTTTGCATTAATCAAAAACTAAGCTAGGGTTGCAAATTGTATTTATTGGCGACATCTTAAAAGTTGCGCCAATGTTTACTTTCGTCGGGTAATCGCGAAGTGTTCATTATTTTTATGCCAAAATAGCGATCATTGCTCCAAAACTGAAAACCTTTATCGCCAAGGTAAATGAAACCGGAATTGGGGGGGAAATGGCGGCTAATGCGACGCCCTACAATTCTAAGTCTCTGGATACACACATCCATAATATGAGCAAGTAAGCGAGTTTGACGTAAGTGTTATCATGGGCTAAGGAGAAACGAGGTTGTCATTCAGGCCTATTCGCCGCCATCTTGGTCGAACAATGCAAATGATCAAAATTCCATCGCCAATAATTACATCAATCGTTTCTGAAGAGCTTGTAACGGCGTATTCTGAAGCCATACTGGGCACCACAGCTTGCAGAGGCGAATAAATCAAACTATTTTTCTTTTATTTCGATACCAATGCTGTGTCCTTAGTAATCTGCGAAAGATGTCCATACGATGAACAAGAATACGGATGGTGTCATCTATAAAATTAAGTGACTCTTCAACGTCCTTCTGACAATGAAGGAAAAAGTATACATACGACAAAACTTACGTTTCGATTAAATTGTAATAAAAATTAAATTAAATAAATTTATAATTTAATTAAATTTAGTTTTTATTTGGAATAATTTTTATTCCCATTGGCAAGTGAAAACAAGCATCAAGATGGACAATTTCGCTTTTGTCATTGCTGAAACACATTTTTTTTTTTTAAATTTTGATATCAGTTGTCAATTTCTTAACACCGACGAAAATATCACCACTCACTTGCCTTCAGCTGCAACATAAGAACTACTTTATGTCCTTTAAAATGAAAAAAACTTTAATTTATCAATTGCAGAGTTAGCCTCCGTAATGGAAAAAATATCGACATAAAAGCATTCAAGTTTGTATAATGTTCCGGTTTCTCGGGTTTCCACAAACCTCCAGCGTTTCGTTGCAGAATACGGAGAGGAAATAAGGGCCATATTTCTACAAAGAAAATATATCACTTACTAGGGCACACCTACTGGAGGTAAATCAACTTTATACCGATTATAAGAAATTATACTATAATTTTTGCCACCCACGTTTTAATTACAGCTCAAACTAGAGCTTGTGTAATTTTGGAGAAAAAGAGACGCTTTCCCCATCCTGGATTCGAACCAGGGTCCCTCCGTTTAGCCCGGAGTGTCTTGGACCGCTAGACGAATGAGGACAGGAAACAACGCTCTCTTTCTCCGTATGTAAAGATGTTAAGGTATTATTACCCTCCGCAGGGATAACACAATTGCCAAATATGGTCAACACAAGAAAGCCTCCGGGGCGAGATTTTTGTGAGTTTTCGTGGGGGAAATTTATTATACTATAATTTTTGCCACCCACGTATTAATTACAGCT
>QLNU02015003.1:137852711-137883178 GCA_006491805.2 Dysdera silvatica | reverse complement strand
AAATAACTGACGGTAGAGCACTTATTGCATGGAACTAGAACTACTGAACTCATTTATTTACGATTAGAAATTCGCAAAAAAAGGAAAAAGGGAAATTTTTGAAGAAAAAATAAAAGAGGGGAGATATAGCTTTTACCATAAGAATAAAAAAGCACTGGTATTAACATAAACAGCGTAAGCTTTAGCGCCCATTCCAAAAGCAGAATGATAATAGTGAAACTAAAGAAATTAAAATAAACTACAGTAATAGGAAAAGTCTTAAGAACAACCATAAAACCACACAGCAAGAAGAACGATTTAAATACATTAACAGTATTATGTTCAGTGAAGAAAGAACAGAAGAAAGTGCGAAACCGAGGATTTAGATGGACGAAGGCACCTTTATATCGGTTTGGCCAAAGAGTTTGTTCAATCAGTGCCAGATTAAGATTTTGTGGGCCATAGTGAGGCAGGATAGAATGGGCCCTTGAAGAATTTGGGTTATGGCGTTGTTCTCTTAATAAATCATGTGCTTTCATTGAAGTTCCAGATCTGTCGATGACGAAAACTTCTCAGATATTTGTAAATAAATAAATAAGTTAAAAATAACGCTTAAACTCGAATAGCAATAAAACCCTATAAAGGGTCTTTCTAGGACGCTAGGCCCTGGCGTACTTATGCTCTACCTAAATTTGTCACTGCATTTGGTTTTACTAGAGCTGTCCTACAGCAAAATACAACGAGCTTTCCGGCCAACCCAATAAAATTTACAGCAGCAAAGGTTAGTATTACGCAATCGATTTTGTCATACTACCACAGTAAGCAAAAATTAACATTGGCTAACATGGAAAAATAAGCACAACATCAACCGCTCCCCCCGCAAAGGTGGTTACTTGTACCCTCCCTAAGATGGAAAACCAAATTAAAAATGTGGAAAGCAATGTAAACTCAATGCTGTATTATCTATGACAAATATGAAGGGTAACCAAGGCACTAGGAAACTAGATTCAAGATTTTATAAATAATTGTCTCTGCAAATTATTGAACATACACTGGGAAAAAAAACACGAATATAAAATGTCGAAATGCTTGGGGTTAAAAACGTGTATCAGCAATATTGAAGTAAAGAAAATGCATTTCGCTAAGAAACCGAGCAAGATTTGTAAACAAATCCTAGACTGGAAATCTCAAGAAAAAAGAAATAGCGATAAACATAAAGAAACACATGGCGGTGAATTGTAGGAGACGAAATTAAAGAAGAAGCCAAAACACGAGGAGAGATCAAGAGACTATTGGAAAACCGAGGTAAATAGAAATCTTTTATGAAAGCCACAAGTCCCCCTAGGAATCGAAGGAAGAAAGGAAAAAGAAGAAGAAACATATTCCGTTATTTAGGGGGAATTTTTTCCTACAATAATGACCAAACGCAAGGAGGGATTAGGTGCCAACATGGCTGCATTAACACAAAATTTTATGAAATGAAAAAATTTGTGCGAACGAAGACTAAGAATTTGCAACTTTGAGGTATCCATTTAGCAAAATAATAATAATTAAAATTAAAAAAAAAAACATTACGGTAGATCTTTTCGTCCAAGTGGAGCTCTGATTACTTGGATTCTATTGCTTATTACTTTTAGACTTTTAGATGTTACGTTGAAAATATAATTTAGTTTAAGATACGATTCATTTGCGGCACTCCCATATTTCCAACTCGTGAGCCGGTACTGGGCTGGTGCTTACTAAAGTAACCGCAAAAAAGTAAGTGCAGCGCCACATAGTGTAAGCTGGAGACAAACTTGAACGTCAAGCATTGATGAATTAACTCCATGGATGGTGTCTCGAGCATCACTTGGAGACCAACTAGAGCAGCGGTCGCCAACCTTTCGGACCTCATGAACCACTAAATTCATAATTTTAAATCCCCCAGGACCACATTTTGTGAATTTAGTGCAATATAAAGGTGAAAATCGTCATTCAGAATATGAGAATTTTTTAGAATATTATTTTTGTTTTATTAATAATAAAACATTAAAAATGCAAATAATATACAAGATTTTCTCGCGAACCACCAGTTGGCGAGTGCTGAACTAGAAAGTCATCCGATGAGAGACAGAAGCGCCATCTAGTGAAAAATCCCATGAATGATAACTGACGTGTTATTTGGTGTCCAATGAAAGGGCGCCATCTTTAAGAGGCTTTCTTTTCTCCATTATCTTTTCTCCAAATATATTTTGGGATGCCCGAACTCTTTAATGGCCCTTCTTTTATGGACATTAAAGAAATGCAGAATGTGGTTAAAATATATTAATTGTTGCTGTTTATACTTTTTCCTGCTACTGGTTAACCCACTTGACTGCACATGTGTGTTTTTCCATTCAGATTTCCAATATTTTCTTCAAGTTGGCGCTCCTGATCGAATATGTCAGCTAGAGACCTGTAATATGAAAAAAAGAGGGTACTCTCCACCCCCAACAGCAGTGGCGTAACAATTCAAAACTTATGGGGTTTCAACTGGCTATAAGGGAGCTCAAATGGCTTTAAAGAAGATTCTGTGACGCGGCTTTAGAGAAAACAAAGTGTTTTAATATCCAATGGGGGGGCTTGAGCCCCTCCCTTTCCTATGCCACTGCCTCACAGTATAAAACGCATAAAATGTGCATCTTTTTAATGACTATAAATGCGAAAGAAATTGAAAGCGCTCTGAGAGTAATTACTTGTAGTCATTCATCCCAAGGCGGTACTCAGAATAAAAAGTATCGTCCGTATTAATGTCCCCATGAATGGAAACTTCTGGATAGAGAGATGGAAAAAGTAGAGCCAATTCTTTTGATTTACCTTTTCACTAAAAATGCGCAGGTTTTTTTTTTACTACAGTGGACTTGTTTCTTCTTTTCAGAAAGTAATCGAATACTCCAATTCAATTGAATTAGAATCTAATTTCAGCTCGGTAGAGCGTGATAGCATGCCACGAATTCTTCTAGCTCTGTCGGCCTTTTTTAAAATACTTTAAATTAATCTATCCAAATATGGATTTTAACGTTAATAGTTTGCACCGGCTGTTACATTGATTGGATCGGTGTGCGGCTAAATTATTTTTCCCAGTGAAGTAGCAAACTTAAATAGTAAACAAAAAAAAAAAGTGTTGAATTTTCGTGATCGACATTAGCAACGAGGTATGTCGAAATGTGCAAGATGCGATGCTGACATCGTTTCGGTGGATTATCTGTCATGTATTGTATCGGGATGCGGTAAGCTATTTCATCTCTTCTGTACATCGATATCTGAAAAAAAGTTTCGCAAAATGTCTGGGGAACGAATTGCAAGATGGACGTGTTCTGATTCATGGGCGACGCCCCCCCCACCTCAAATAGTCTGCCTCCCATATCTGGTAAAGAAAATATCCAATCCGGGGATATAACCGAATGTCTCGATGTCATTAATCAAAAACTCGATGTATTCTGTGGGGTTAAAAATGAGGTCTATATTGTTTAGACGACATTGGATTCATTGGTTTCTAAGCTCAACGATGCGGCACAGAAAATTTCGGATATTGGACGTAAAACTAATGACTTAGAAGACTGTGTGCAATCCTTGCTACAACAACAGGGTGAAAAAGATGATAAGATTAGAGATTTTGAATCCAGATTTAATGAAATGGATCAATATGTCAGAAATGAAAATATCGAGATTTTTAGCTTGCGTCCTCCAAACGATTTAATTGATTTCAAGAAGATGGTGGTCCAAATAGTTCATGTGTTGGGCGGCGATGCAGTAACTGTTGATGATATTGACATCGTTCATTTGCTTTCGTCCCGATGACATCATTCGATAGCTCCTATGATCGTTCAGTTTTCATCGAGAACAATGCGTGATCATTTTATTGAGATTAGAAAAAAAAAAACCGCGTCACAAATAATATATTTTCAACTGGTGATTTAACGCCTATTTATATAAATGAAAATTGGACCTCTATTAATAAGAAATGACTTGGAGAGTCTAGGAAATTTGAAAAAAAAACCAACAATTACAAATATGCTTGGTGTAAAGCTTCACGTATTTATCTTTGTAAAAAGGATGGTGATAAACCCGTTCTAATTAAATCTACGATTGATTTTCTTGATGCCGGTAATAAGACAAACGACCGTACACTACGTAATTAAAATGGTATTTGATTTGGACTTTCGATTTGGCGATGTCGAACTTAATTTTGTATGTATTAGATTTAGATAATTTTACTTATCTTCAGTTCGATAGTATTTAATATAATGTTGGAGTATCCCCTGGTTTGATTTATAAGAACTCTTGTTCATCGGTCAATGCACATATTTTTAATGTTATTTGGAGCCGTTCACTGGTAGTTTTCTCTAGGAATATATAGATTTCGTATTTTGGAAATATCATATTGTGTTTATTTTAAATATTTTATCTTTTTCTTTTGGTGCTTTAAATTAATATATTTTTATTATGTGCTCATTAACACAGGTGAGAGATTTTCTTCCATCGAGAAACCACACGATGTTTGTCATTTAAATGCCAGAAGTGTTCTGGGTCAATTGGTTGATATCGAAGTTTTCTTGAGGAACTAGAAACACGCTTTTACTCTGTATGTATTACAGAAACATGGCTGCATGATAGTGATGTTGTTGATGTACAGTCTTATAATTTGGTCACATTGAATCGCACAAATAGTAGAGGTGGAGGTGTGGCGATCTTAGTTAGAATTGGGATACAATATTCATTAATACAAAGATTTACTGGCATTTTCGATAACACCGAAGTATTTGTCCTTCTATCTCAGTTTTGATTTGTGTTGTTTATCGTCCACCACGTTCAGTTGAAGAATCTTTTTTTTACTTGTATTGGTTCACTTTTTGATTTCGATTTGCAGAATAATTATATTCTTTTTTATGCTTGGAGATTTTAATATTGATCTCCTTGAAAAAACTTACAACAGTTCACCCTTTTCTGATCTTATAATATCGCCTGGCTGTACCAATACTATTGTTGAACCAACAAGAATTACTCCTCCTACTACTACTGCTTCATTACTCGATTTATGTGTAACTAATGGTTCAAGTTTTAACTCAGGTGCAATTGATTATAACATCGGTAATCATTTACCAATTTTTATAAAACCTCCTATGAAACGGAGTGAGTTATTGCAAAGTAATGAGGAAAATATTGACTTTACCTTTAAATCATTTTCTATACCGAATTTAATTTTATTTAATGAGGCCCTATTACACCATAACCGGACTCACTTATTGAGTATTAATGACCCTATTTTATCATATTCATTTTTTTTAAAGATTTTTTTTATTCTATTTACGATGTGCTTTCCTTGTATTAAATGGCAACCTTACAAAAGGCAAAAAAACATGCGTTAATGATTCCCCTTTTCGAGCATTTAAGAAAATAATAGGCTTTATTATGAATTCTCACGCTCACGGCTTAACCAAGACTAGGATAACTTTCGTCGTTTTCATAATCAAGTAAATTATGATTTTCGTGTTGCAAAAAAGAATTATTTCTTTCGTTTATTTCAACGGGCAAATTCTAGACAGGCTTGGAAATCTATTAATTTGATTGTGGGTAAAACTAAACATGATGTTCCGACTGCGCTTGCGCAAAACCAACCTGAATTTCGGGACTATAGGACCATTGCCACAGCATTTAATGAATTTTTGATAGAGACTCCAGCTAATCTGAAAGCGCAGTTCAATACTCAGCACTCACAATGTATTCCCATTCCAACCCTCACTGAATCTTTTTTTCCCACACCAATTTCTATTGATGAAACACTTGCTTTCCTAATAATCTTGATATTCATATAATATTTTTATAATTTGCACTTCTAATGATCTTAATATTGATATAAAGGTGCAGGTGATGACGAGATCCATTATCGTGTTGTTCGTGCATCTGTAAATGCTCTTGGTGTCTCACTAACACACATATATAATAACATTTTTAACACTGGTAATATTCTTGATCCATTTAAGATTGAGAAGGTTACTATGATATATAATAAGGGCGACAGAAAGGATTTTGCTAACTATCGTCCAATCACAGTGCTTAATATCTTTGCTAAAGTTTTTGAAAAATTACTCTATTTACGTCTTTATTCCTTTGTATTACAACATAAACTTATAAACGATAATCAGTTTGGTTTTCAAAAAGGTAAATCTACAGAAAGTGCTTTATTGATAATACTTAACATTTTGTGTAATAATTTGGATAGGCGCGTATCTGTTCTGGGAATATTTTGTGATCTTTCTAAGGCATTTGACACTCTTAACCATGAAATTTTACTGAATAAATTATTTAATTTTGGTTTTAGAGGAATCCCTCATGTCCTTCTCAAAAATTTGATCACAAATCGTAAACAACAATATGTCAAATTAAATGTGTCCATTTCTGAAATTTTGACAATTATGGAGTACCCCAAGGCTCAATTTTGGGTCCACTTTTGTTTAATTTGTATTTAAATGACATATTTTTAGTCGATAGTAGTGTTTTAGTTATTGCTTATGCTGACGATACAAATATCGTTTTTGTTCATCATCAAATCGACAAATTATTTGGAATTGCTAATATTGAACTCAAGAAATTTTGTAATTGGTTTAATTGTTCTGGTCTTACTCTTAATTTCAGCAAAACAAAAGGCATGCTTTTACACAAAATTCACTCGGTTTTGCCATCGATAGTTATTAATAATATTGTCATCCCTCTTGTTAAGGATTTCAAATTACTAGGTGTCATTTTCCAATCTTCCCTTAAATGGAATATGCATATAGACTTGATTACCTCAAAAATTAGAGCTTTTATGGGTATGCTCTGTCGTTTTAAGTATTTTCTTCCCCGTAAAATTATATTGCTTTAATATTATTCAAATTTCTATTCTCATCTTAATTATTGTCATGTTATTTGGGGACGTACACCACAGAATAATATTAGACGATTATTTTCATTGAAGAAGCGTTTTTGGCGACTCTTATCTCCTAACACTAACACCTCTTCTTTACGATTACTCACTGAAAATTCTATTTTACTTGTTCCCAATATATACGATTTTATCTTGGGCCAATTAATGTTTCGTAGAAGAAATGAAGGATTTGAAACTATTCAAATATTGTTACTCTAATCAATTTTTCCTACGGCTATAATACTCGTAATGCTAATCTTTTTTTTTTACCTTGTCGCTCTCGAACACATTTGATGTGTAATAACAATATTAACTCAACTGGCCCAAAGTTCTGGTACGCTTTTCCATCGGAAATTAAATTTTATTATGCTTCAAGAGTTTTAAAAAAATGTTTGGGTTATTTCTTTTGAATAACCAATGTGTTGATTAAGTTTTTATTGGTATACGTTTTGGGCATTGATATTACATCATTCTGTTTTCGTTCCTTTTTGTTTTGATAGTGTTGTCCTAATATTTATTGTATTTTGTGTGTAATTTTGATAACTTTTTTGTAGTTATGATAATTTATATGGAATTTACTGTCATTTAATCTCTTGCCTTTACTTTGAACATGCTCGCTTGCGGAATTTGTTCGTTTGGGTGGTAGCGAGCTCGTCAGGCTTTTTTTTTAAGCCTTTTCTCGCTGTCTCCCTCCGTAGGGCATGTGTATGTATGACCTGTTGAAAAATAAATATAATAATAATAATAATTTAAAAGAGAAAAAATGGAAGTAGAAGGACTTTTGTTTCACGGAAACATTAGTCTCTTTTAACTGTCTAAAAAAGTATATATACTCTTTTGAGCAGTTTAATTGAATAGAGTGATTTCTAGAATTCCGATTCTACGTAAATGCGCATGCATATATTCGTAGGTGTGTTTTCGTCCAATCCAATCTATTCCAATCCAATTCCTTCATTTCTTTAATCAATTGAACCCTACTAAGCGAGTCAATTTAACATGCGTTTATAGCAAGAATCCAATTTTCCAAATTTTAAAATATCCAGTATATTATATAGTATATTTTGACATTTATTTTGAATATTCCTCTCCATTGAGTGCACTTACTTTTCATTAAGTAATATTTAAGATATATTTGATAATTTTACGGCTTTTTGGTATCGTTGTTAGCAACAGACGAGACATCTGATGTTAGTTTTGTAAATTTGGAAGAGTTTACGCTACATTAAGCGATTTTAAGCTTAAGTATCACATATTTGATGATTACTTTTATAAACATAAACTCGTATCAATTTAATAAACACTCATATTAACTTAGTAGGAACCCGTAATAATAACCACCACCACCGCGACTACCATCATCATCATCTCCTCCTCCTTCCTCTACAATCGGCGATGGACCTGGGCCTCCTTTACGATTGTCACCCACTCTCCTCTTTTTAAAAGTTTCCTCTGCTATTCTCTTGTTTCCATTTTCTGAAGTCTTTCTTCAGTCCATTCAGTCATCTTTCATGGAATGTCCCACTTTTCTTCTGGGTTGATTCTCCTAATCTTCTTAATTGTTCTAGCCTCTTATGTTCTTTCTAGGTGTCCGTCTAATTTTTCTTTTCCTTATTTCTGTCATAAGTTCTAGATCTTCACACAAATGGTATATTTCATCTCTTTTTCTAATTCTCCATTCGCCGGTTTCATTAACTGCTCAGTACATTGTTCAAAGAATTTTTTCTCCCATACTTTCAACAACCGCTCTCAGCCTATGACTGTCAATGTTCGTATCTCAGTTCCATATAAAACTATATGTCTTATTATTGTTTTATAGACGCTAAGTTTTAGCTCTCAAGGCATTGGCAAAAATTTAGTATTTTCTGAATGCAAAGTAGAACTTACTTTACGCTTTTACTCTTGCTTTAACCTTTATACTAATTTCATTGTCTTCCACTGCAATGGCTCCTAAATATTTAAAATCACGTATTCATTGAAAAAAGAAAGAAAGAAATATACTATTTATTTTTTCTCTTAAGCCATTCACACTCTGGAACCTTCTTCAATCACGGGTGTTGATCATGTATTTAATACTGCCTACACTGATTTCTAACTCGAGCTCTTTTGCGTCATTTTTAAACTCTTGTAGTATTAAGAAGAAAATTGGGATATCATAGAAAAAGATAGTTTGATAGAGTGTGGAAAGATTAAAGAAGAGTAAGAGAATGGCTAAGGAAAGTTCTGGATGGAGGAGCGTAAGCGAAGTTCGTTACCAAAGCCCATGTCCTTCAGGGACTGTAACACCACAAGAAGAAGAAGAAACAAGAAACGACCTTAGTGCAGCATGACATGCGAATAGGAGCAAAACAAAAAGCTGCGTACTTTTTCCTTTAAATTGCCTTGCAGTAACGCTTATGTAGGCGCAAGAAACATGGAATAAAATACTAGTTTATTTTGCTACAGCAAAAAATAGCGTCGTGGACTTACAGTAAGTCTGTTATGTAAATATATTCAACCTCGGAAACAAAAATACTCAATTTTTTCCCGTATTCAATAACAATTAACATTAATCGTATTTTCGTGTTATCCATGCGAAAAAACGCATACCGGCAAATCCTATTACAGTTCCTGGCGAAGATGAGGAGCCCACTAAGTGAAAAGCAATCTTAAATATAAATTTTATTCAAAATAAAAAGTCTTAAACTGTTTAATTTAGATTTTCTGGGCGAAGGAGCTTATTTGATAATATGGTCATTGCTAAGTGTGAAATGAAGAAGAAAAAGGGGAAAAAAATGAAAGAAATAAGTAGAAAGGAAAGGAGCTAAAGCAACAAAAATTATTTTTCGCCATTTTGGATATTATTCATCGTTCATTAATATTTATATGATTATATTTTAATGGGGCCTGAGATATTAAATCCCATTCATAAACTTCCATTTGCCAATATAGTACAATTACCGTCCATCATTTTTAAACCCCAATTATTCCTATCAGTTTATTGGGAAAAATATTTCTCGCTGTATCATTGGTCGAAGAGGTTACTTAAAGGCGGTTGCGACCTTCAATATGTGTCCAATCAAGCACCACTCTCATACTTTCACGAATCAATATGGAGAAGGGCATAGCGTGGCTAAACCAATTGTAGATCAGATTGACCAGTGTTTTGTTATTGACCGTTCGATTGCTTGTAGACGAAGTGCTGATCTTACCCGCGATCATTACCTGTTAATTAATGCCTCAATAATCATAACTAATATATTTCTCGCATATTACTCGAAGTGAAATAATTATGGTTATGGAATTTTAAAACAGAAAATTTAAAGTTTTCGCTATTGGAACTAGAGCGTTTCTGGAAAGAAAGCTTTTGCTTCCTTTTATCGATAAAATAACACTGTATTTTTCAGCCCATTCGCCCAATTGAATTTGTTCGGTCCTGTTTATCGAAAAAAGCCAGCCGCTCGTTCTCTCTCCTTTTTGAAACGTGAACACGCTTTTCCTTTCGAACTGAAAATTTAATAACGGTGCCGTCAAATATGACGCAAGTCGACGTTTCTCCAAAAGCGATTTTGATGTACTGGATGTTGTTTATCATATGGGCAACGGAACCAACGGTGTTTGCCCTTCAAGGTAGGAAGAAATTTTATGTCTTGTGGAAATATCTATTATATTGAATATTCACAATATACAGTAGAACCTGCTTAAAGCGACCACATTGGGACTGCACTGCAATGGTCATCATAGAGAGGTAGCCACAATACACGACAAATTTTAGTACATGCATGATTCTCTACAGGTTCCTTTTTATAAAAGTGGTCTTCTTATGCTGATGGTCGGTCAAGCTACCAAAGTGGCCACTTCATTCAGGTTACACTGTACTTGCAAACCCCTAAAGCAAAAACACATTAAATTATTTAGAATGTTAAATTTAATATACCAATAATTATTTTTATATTAATTTTGGTTCCATTATAAAAGGTGCCCCTGAAATAAATGAAAATTAATAATTTTTATTTAAATTGTTTGATGTTTTTTCAAGTACATGTTAAGTAAATATCGTCTATTGTTTTGGTTGGATTTGTGGAAATTTAAGTGCTTGAACCTGTTCTTCATGATCTGCTCATATTATTGTTGAATGTATTATCAATATTATCATGATATCACCTAACTCCTAATTCTACCATCATGGTGTCAATGCATTATCAATTATATCATCATATATAATCTCATTATTATTAATGATATTTTTATTGCATTATTGTTTTTTATGTTATCATAATTTTGCTTTACTGCTAAGCATTTTATGATATCATTGTATAAGGATGAATTGATATATCTTGGTATTTAATTTATATCAATATATTCATTTTAGTAGAGCCAAGACTTGGCAATTGAACAGAGGGGCGAAAATGTGTATTTTACAGTATACATTTAAAATAAATAGTTACTTCGCAGATAGTTACTAAAACAGTTTTGCTCATGATATCCTTAATAAAAGATCTCAGTGTTTAAAGACAGAAATTTAAGATTGCAAATATAACTTATTATTATATCATTAGTTAAGATGCTGCGCGAAATTCATGAAATTATAGTCTATTAAATAGTGGAATTATTACTTAAAAATGTTGCTGGAATTATTGCTCAGAAAATAGGGGGAATTACTATTCATGAAACATTGGATTTTATACTTATGGAATCAGTATTGCTGAGCTATATCAAAAATTATTTTAATGAAATATTAGAATTATTCCTCATGAAATACTATAATTACTAGTTAACAAATATTGGAAGCACTATTTATGAAAAATTGGAATTATTACTTACGTAAATGTAGGATTTGTTAATTAAATGTAAGATTTGTTATTTACGGACCATTGAAATTATTATCGATGGATTATATTAAAAATTATTTTAATGAATTCTTGTAATCATTCTTCATGAAATACTACAGTTATTAGTTATAAAATATTGGAAGTACTATTAATGAAAAATTGGAATTTTTGCTTGTGTAATATCTGACTTATTATTCATGAAATATTGGATTTATTATGCACGAAACATTGGATTCATTATTCACGAAATATTGGATTCACTACTCATGAAACATTGGATTTATTATTCATGAAACACTGGATTTATTATTCACGAAATATTGGATTCATTACTCATGAAACATTGGATTTATTATTCATGAAATATTGAATTTATTATTCACGAAATGTTGATTTATTATTCATGATATATTGGATTTATTATTCATAAAAGGTTGGATTTATTATTCATAAAATATTGGATTTATTATTAATGAAATATTGGATTTATTACCCATGAAATATTGAATTTATATAAAATATCGAATTTATTGCTTATAAATATTGGATTTATTATTTATGAAATATTGGATTCATATTGCGATATTCATGAAACGTTGTAATTATTGATTACATTTTAGACATAATTTAATTTATTAGGATATCGAAATGAGATTTTAGAGCTTAAACATTATTAATGGCACTGAATCAGTTAAGCATTTAATTGATATCTTGAAATTCCTTTCTAGTCTTTAAGTGTAATTATCAGTAATTTTATGGCAAAGAGTGTTGTAAAAGACTTACGGTAAAAGCTTGAATTTCGTTTAGAATTAATTTATTCACAACATAAACACAGATTTAGTACTAGTATTTTTTTTATTTAATTTGCCGAATCAGTTTAATTTTATTAATTGCATAGATGCTCTCTATATTCATTTTCTTTTCTTGCATTTCTTTAAATATTTAAAGCTGAAAAAAATCACGAATAATAAACAAAATGTTAATAACTGAATCCATTCAAAGTAAAAAAAAAAAGTTTCTTTTACTAAAGAATTTCAATATTTCATACAGCGAACGACCCCTTTAATGTAGATGTAGTGCAGAGTTCTGTTAATTTTTTTTTTTAAATTCAGATTCATCTAAAAAAAGTGTGAGTCGTAAAATATGAAACATGGCGCTCGGTTTTTCGAAGATGTTCAATATTGTAAGTTATGGTTATGATGTACATTGAGTGAATCATAACTTCTCCTGAAATTTATTTCAGCGTTGGGAATTGCAATGCTGCTGAAATACCGAAAGTGCAGTTTTTCTTTATAAAATACGTACACCTTGCATTTTCACCACATTCGTTTCCTTTACCGCGAATATGAGGCAGTTTTTCTTCTCTCACTCATTTCATTTTTATATCTTAGAAACTGAAATTCCTGTAAAGCCAAGAAACTTTTTCCTTTCTTTTTTTTTTAATTTAAAGAATTGCATTCCTCGTTCATAAAGAAACCATTTTTTTCGTCCATTATCACTTTATTGTCATAGACGTAACTGCGGGGGTGCGCTAGGGGTAGCTTAACCCTTAGATAAACGAAAATTGTAAATAAATGATATATGCGAAGTATTGGGATGGGGGCTAGAGCAACACCGACTGGTTAAGTCGGATATAGAACTAAATCAGTCGATTAAGACCAGAGCTGGCCAGTATCGAAAATACATGTATTTGAAATACGTATTTTCGATACATTTGTATTTTGTATCGAAAATGCAGATTTTGTAGTATTTTGCATTTTCAAAATACATTTAAATTTGAAAACACATTAAGTTCGTAATTTTTAACTTTCAATTCTAGCCACTGGCTAAACAGATGATACTCAAAGGTCGATTTCATGATCGGTTTAAGTAGATTGTTGAAGCAGATAGCACCAGTTGTGTAGCGTGGTGGAGGGGGGGGGTCGAGCGCAAAGTTTCAAAAGGGAAAAAATAATAATAATGGAAGATTTGTAACAGATGGAAGGAGATTGGGGGTCAAGATGGCCCCCCATACTCGCGAGGTCCCACCCATACTTACAAGGGGGAACCTCGCGAACTGTCAGAGCTCGATTTTTCTGAATTTCGGTTTATAGGCCAATGTGACCGAGTAGATGGAAGATCCAAAACCACATTTGGCCCAAGCGACATGGGGGTCGAGCTACGGCCCATTGAAAATAGAGCTCACCCTACGGTGATGCTTCGCTGCATGACAGGTGAAGCAGTGTTTTGGCATTCTGGCAAGCATTAGGCGTCAAACGTTATCGTGGAAAAAAGGTGTGTTCGTTATGCGTGAACACACTATGCATACAACGGCTTTGGAAGATAGAGCTATAGAATTCGTCAACATAGTTACAGATGCAATGAGCAACTATTCTTTTGATGAGGTTTTAAACACTGACCACAGCGGATTCACTAAAGATCTGGCATCTACGCGCACTCTGTCGATTAATGGGGAAAAGCACACTCCGAATACCATTCAATCTTCTCACGCCATATCCCATTCCGTAATAATCCGACCTATCATTTCTGCTGCTGGACAATTATTACCACAATTTCTGCTCATCCATCAGGAACCAAAGGGTGTATTCGATCCACGGGTACAGGAAAAGTTATTTAATCTCCTAATGTTATTCTGGAATGTTCCAAAAGTTGCAAATCCTCTACCGAAATACATATGTTCCTCAGCGAAGTACTCAAACCGAACATAACATCAAAAGTTCTATTACCTATGGATTTCAGAAGGCTCAAATAGATTTAAGGTACCATTGATGCATTGGCTGTTTAGTCTTTTCAGAGAGTAATCGAAAATTGATGATTCACCTGGAGGAAAATACTATACAGCCATACGACGTATATTTCTTTCTTCAATGGAAATATTTCGCTAAACGCTTAACACGATTTTGCCTTTTGCATTGTTATATCATGTAAGCTTATCAGAAAGGAATACTATACAAAGTGCATTCGCTCATTCACAATCAGCTGTCTTCCCCAAAATTCCGAAATATGATAATCTATGCTTGGTGGAAATCAACGTACCAGGTACCCAAGCCTGAAAAATTCTTCAATGTGCAAGAAATTTGTTTTAATTTCACGGACCAAGTGTGTCACGAAATGGACTGTGATGTCAGTTCATTCATTTGTTGCAGTCATTGCTCAAAGTTATTATGCTTTCTCATTTTTTTATTGATTTTCATTTCCATTAAAAGCGTTTTAAGTTCATCACAGCCAAGAGCGCAGTTATAACTCTGGTAACCCCAGCAGTTAGGTAACTCAAAATTTTTTTTTTCATATCTACATAAATTCATTTTCATACATAAATACTCCATGTTCATAATTCAAATCAGTTTCATATGTAAATACTCCATATTCATAATTCAAATCAGTTTCATATGTCAATATTGCAGCGGTAAATAATTTTAATTGATTTTGGAAAGTGCCTCTAAAATTATTTGCAAAGGAACCTCAGCTTTTCCGATGCGCCAGGACTTCACTTCTACAAGACGTAGAAAGCTAAACTTCTAACATGAATAAAAGTAACTCACAGTAAAATTTTGGCGCTTAATGTTTTCCCAGCACGCCAAAACACTGTTTTCACCTGTCATGCAGCGAAGCATCATAGTAGGGTGAGCTCTATTTTCAGTGGGCCGTAGCTCGACCCCCAGGTCGATTGGGCCAAATTTGATTTTGGATCTTTCATTTACTCGGTCATATTGGCCTATAAACCGAAATTCAGAAAAATCGAGCCTTGACAGTTCGCGAGGTTCCCTTGTCAGAAGATAAAGAAAATCGCGCTCGCTTTAGGCAGTTGTCAAGGAGGGAAAGATGTCGATGCCTGGGAGTAGCAACACCTTCAAGCGGTTGAAACTACTCAGTGAGGTGCCCAGGGGCTGTTCGGACAAAAAGCCAACCAGATACTTGTGTAAATTTCGGTTCGTCTGGAAAATGCAATTAAGTGAAACTCTGTCTTAGACGAATGTACCCAGGGCCGGATTTAGGATACCAGGCGCTCTGGGCATGACGACTTTTGGCGCCTCCCTCCATTGCGTAACTGGGGGGACTAACCCCCCCCAGAAAATTTCTTCTAAACATTAAGGTATACGGTTTAGGGGACACGGTTTAGCCGGTTACACCCACTTGAGGGGAGGGGTCAATATTGGACTAGAAAAAGTGAGTGCTCACGGGTTTAAGCGGGCGCGATACTTAACTTGCCCCAGGCATTGACACCTCGTGTTACGCCACAATTGAGCGAAAGCAGCGCATTACTTCAATTCTCAAGCGTTTGAAAATATTTATTACGAAATGTGAAAATGTAAACGGAATAAATAAAATACATAGATTTATGACTCAAAATGATCAAGGGACGTTATTTTTACCTAAAATAAGTGGTATTTTTTCATGAGCCGGTGGACCGCATAAAACATGTCCATGGGCCGCAAGTGGCCCGCTGGTTGAAGACCAATGCTATGATTGTTTTTATTGGATTTTCATATGTGCGTCGGTGGAATAATTTTCCTCTTACTCTCATTTTCAGATTTAATATATGTTTATAAAATACAACCCAAAATTAAAAGGGAGTGGAATGTTGAAAGGATAAATTAAAATTTTATATTTTTTACATTAGGTTTTCCGAAATACAAGACACATTTCGTATAAAATGTTGACTTCCTCATTGCCTTGTGCGCTTGTTTTAAATATATTTGCCTATAATACACTTTTTCTGAGCCACTACAGTGCTTTGACATGAATATCACTGACAAATATCATTATACTTTATGCTAAGCTTTTTAAATTTATTTCTAAATGATAATTTTTTGAATGAATTAACTTTTTACTTTCCTAATCAGGGGCAAAAAGTTAGGTTTTTTGTTGTTAAATACTTGTTAGATCAAGGAGGCTCTCTGCTCTCCCTCCCCACTTCAAACTTAAATCGTTCTGCTATTATTGTCTCGCTTCTCAGAGTTCTCATAATCTTAAATTCACCACCAGATATATATCTATTCACAAAACTAATTATTCGTTATATAGCGCGTATAGTTAGTTCTATGCAGGGGCGGCTTTACCATTTTACTGCCAATACGCTACTTTTATTTGCCGCCCCTTCCTACCCGTCCCCCCAAATCAGTGGCAGAAACATAAAAATGTTGCATTCAACATACGTCAAAAACTTTTGTATGGATAGAAAAGATGAGGAAAAACTAACTCATCAATTGAGACATAAACATTAGACAATATTAACTTATTTCCAGTATTACCTTTATTTGGTATATGATAAATCCAATTCAGTTTTATAGAAATATATTTTAAATTTGGCAAAAATACAAGGGCCTATCAAGCACTGGAATTTACATGGCAAGCATGACGTCTAGCTGTCTTCTCGGTAAAACATCTGATTATATCATCATATGGTATTATTATATTTTGTTATATCATATACTGTTATTCACTGTTTATTTTTTTATATCTGATACCGTCTCGTGGTTTTGCCGCCCCAAGCAGAATGATAAAATGCCGCCCATACCAAATAAATATTTACTGTCATTTTAGAAAATATATAGCAAAAGAAAAAAGTTTTATAATTTGATACCGCATCTCCAATTTTGCCGTCCTAGACTATAATCTAAGTACAGCCTATTGGGAAATACGGCACAGGTCTTATGGCGGCAAGAACGAAAAAAATCGATTTCATTTCTTATCAAATATTTTTACAATTGTAATTGTGAATTCACAAACAATGTGAAATGATGGTGACATATGAATTTGTGGACATGAAATTATGGTGATATATGAATTTGTGGACATGAAATTATGGTGATATATGAATTTGTGGACATGAAATTATGGTGACATATTATGGAATTATGTGATTACATATTATAATGAAATTATTAAGCCAAACTTAGTCTGCCCAAGTGCATTAACGACAAATTAAAAAAGGCCTTTGGCAAATGTAATTTGTATTTTCGAAAAGTATTTTAAAATACATTTTGCATTTTGTATCGAAAATACATATTTCTCTGTATTTTGTATCGAAAATACAAATTTCCAAGTATTTTTCCCAGCTCTGGTTAACACATGCAGAGCCGATGCTCTGTATTTCGGTCTAGTTATTTCGTAAATCTGACAATATCTGGGAGTTATACGTGGTAGGAGTATTTTAAAAATAATTTATACTAATAATAATTTTTTTAAATATAGTTATCTTTCCTATTAATGGCTTTCAAATGACGTTGAAAAATTGACGTTGGACAGAAAAAAATATAATTAGACTGTATGTAATTTTATAAACCGTAATTACGTAAAATATCGTCGTCAAACAGAAAGAGGCGTTAACTTGAATGTTGTTATTGAGAAAATATACTCTGTTATATTTACATGTTAATAGAAAAATTGGATGCCACAGATACTTCAGTTATAAGGGGAAAAAACCAAGGTGAAAAAATATTTCATTCCGTTCGCAAGTCGGAGATGGATCTCCAAAGCCACTTCAGTTTTAAAAGCTTGAATGTGGTTGCGGATAATTTTGAATAGGTCTTTAACGTTTGCTGCAACGGTTCAAAAAATTTCCGTTTCCTTAATAAAGGAGCAATATGATATAACACGACGAGTATTTTTACTTGCTCCATCCATATTAACTTTACATGTTACATAAAATTACAGTTTTATATATTTTTTCGTAGTTTATGACAAAATTTCATATACAAAGTTCAGTGTAAAAGATGGTTAACCCATATGAGGTTCCTTTTAGCAGAGTCCAGATTATACGCAAATGGTATATATGTGCATCTTCCATTGTGCAGATTTTATCTGTTTTAGCCAGGCATATAAATATATAGAACAATGAATTTTAGAGTAAATGCTTAATTTAAGGCAGTGGATTCCTCAAACATTCTTGATTTCTGCAAGCCCCCATAACCGGAAACATTAAGGTGTCTGCGTCAATACCCTAGTACACTTTGCCTATGTCAAATTCTAATAATTACACTTTGCCCATGTCAAATTCTAAGAAGTACACTTTGCCTGTGTCAAATTATAACAAGTATATGCTGCTTATGCCAAATTTTAACCAGTACACTTAGCCTATGTCAAATTCTAACAAGTACACGTTGTCTATGTCAAATTCTAGCAAGTGCGCTTTGCCTATGTCAGCTTCTAAAGTGCAATTTGTCTATGTCAAATTCTAACAAGTACACTTGGCCGATGTCAAATTCTAACAAATACACGTTGCCTATGTCAGCATCTAACAACTGCACTTTGTCTATGTTAAGTTCTAACAAGTACACATTGCCTATGTTAACTTCCAACAAGTGCACTTTGCCTATGTCAAATTCTAACAAGTAGACATCACTTAGGTGTAAATGTAATTGCACAAATTCAACTAATTATATATATATAATTAGTGGGCTGGATGAGCCTGTTGATCACCGTATATTTTTTCAAACCGTGGAATCGAACTGGAAACAGCCACTCTCACTTTCTTCTCCAGATTGGTTTACAAGAGGTGGATCCAGAGAGTGACTTTTTTGGGGGGGAGGTGGGGGGGGGATCAAGCTTTTTGTAAAATTTCTGTCGTTATATGCGGTTGATCGTTATAATCGGCGCTCGTTATCACCGATTTCTACCGCAATTTTATGGATTGGGGGAATTTCCGACACCGGATTTAGGCACAATACTTTGTTTGTTTTTTTCGCAGAGACCGCTGTAAACCCAGCTTCGCAGAAATATGAAGTCGCAAATGGAATGCAAATTCTGTGAGATTTTACATTAAAAAAAAATATTAATCTTTTACTGATATCCAATTCAGGTTGGCTTCTGCAAACAGTTATTACAAAGTGAATTAATTACTGGTTTGCACTTTGTCCGCTAGATGTCGCGTCCTATTACATTGAATTGAAAATAGAAATAAAATTATGAACATTTTGTAAAATTACATAAAAAGGTTAAACACTGGTAAAATAGCAATGAAAAAGATCACTCAAGCTTTCGGACGCATCAGCAGCAGTCCTTCATCAGGAGTAATGATGTTTTGTAATATTACTTCGCGGCATCCCTGTGAGGAAGCTGCAGCGCTGAGTCGCACACTTCGGAAACCATTGGTTTAAGGATTTTCATTTTAGACCTGATCGAAATGCACTATAGTAGGCAGTCTTGGTCAGGAGCGAGGAACCTTATAATTTTCAAGGCCGTATGTTTTAACGGCGTTGGTTAATTAAGGAGAATTATTTCACTGAATTTTCTTTTACTCTATTGTAGTTCAAATGTGCCCCTTTTAAAATTATGATAATAAAAAAAGACGAACTAAATACTTTGATAAAAGCTTTTGTTATGCAAAATGAGGATTCATTCAAAAGGCTGCAGGTTCCTAACCCCTATAGTTTTGGTTATTAAATGATATTACTATCATATATAATTAATATAGCTATTATATATAAATAATATAACCACGTTAGACACAAGGGGTCTTTCACTAAATGAAGTAGTGGAGAAAATAAACAGGATCTAGATAGATATTAATGGAAGTTCCTGGAGTAAAAGCTAAAAATGTAAAAGAAAGTTAAAGGTCATGCTGCATTACACAAGCTAAAACAAGTTATTCATTTTATTAATAGCGAAGACTTACAGTGCCCACCAGAAATTCTAGCGTTCAAAGCAAAATTTTGTGAATAACTTTTAATACCCTCATTGGATGGGGACAGGTCCTCTTGTCTGTCGGCCATAAAAAAAAAATGCTACTCAATAAGAGAGGACTAAGCCTAATTATTAAGAATATAGAGACACACTGTGATATAACAATAAAAACACATTATGATATAACTATAATAAAAATAATGTGGACACATTGTGATATAACTATAATAAAAATTATGCGGACACATTGTTATATAACGATAGTAAAAATTACGCGGACACATTGTGATATAATTATAATAAAAACCACACAGACACCTGGTGATGATATAACTATAATAAAAATCACAGAGACACATTGTGATATAACTAGAATAAAAATAATGTAGATGCATTTTAATAAACTAATTCTAGTTTACTCTAGTTACTCTAGTAAAAATCAAGCTCTATAGAGCTCATCATTTTGCGCATGTTTAGTATTTATATTTGGATAGTGAATGATTAAAAATAAATTTGTTTCAAGGCAGAGGACATTTGTTTTTCAAGTAAGTGAACAAATGGTTTCAAGTGCCATTTTTATTTTCATTTCCGGTGCGTATAAATGCATATTTTGGCTTGTTTTAGCGCGTATTTGCATACATAGTTTGCCGGTTTTTTAGTGAATATAATTCAGATCAATAGTGAAAGAAGCTAATAATTTTATTATTAGAAAGCTGTTTATTACTAGATTAGATGAAAAAAAATCTAGTCATGTCTTCATTTTTAATTCCAATAAATATTGCAACGTATTTACTCTGGAAAGCCATTACTTCCATCCACCATGACTTACTCCCAGGCCGCGAGAGTGAACTGAAGAATAAAAAAATCGTAGTGACTATTACGGAATTCTTTCTACCTTCATTTTTTTTCCTGTCTCAATCAATATTTATTACCGTGTATACACAAGGAAGTTTATTATAATTACAACGGAAGTGTTTTAAGTGCCAATTGCACCCAGATTGGAGACTTAGAAAATTGGAAAAATCTATATTTTTGATAAATATATCCGTTGAAACCAGCGTGTAAAACACATTTTTTGATTTCTTATTCATTATTAAAAATATTTGAATTGGCGCATTTGCCAGTTTTCAGCCAAGCTCATTTGCAGAACTGGCGCAAAAACGATGGACATGGTTGCCGCAATTCAAAGTTACTCCTTTTTTTGGCGAAAACAATAAAATCACATTTTATGTTACGATGGGAAAAAGTTTTGCCATCACCTCACCTTTTTTTTTTACTCCTCCGTATTTTCAGTTGTAAGAAACGTGTTAAAATGTGATTACCTTTGATTAAGTGAGTCGAATCTGGATCTGTACTTACGTCATTTATGGTTTGCATGCAGGTAATATATTGTATTCTGTTAAACATAATTACCATATATTATTTTTAATAACAAAAATAAGAACATTTTGACTTTATAACACGAAATTTATAACTACATACATAATTTCGTTTGCTTTTTAGAGAGTTAAAAACAAACCAAAGACATATTTTCGTAAAAACGAAACTTGAAAAACTGTTCTACTAATATGAACAGTTTATAACAAAATAATTATTTTCAAAAACAAAACAACTTGGCTTATGAAAAACGAACATATGTACAATTATTCTTTACTTTTCCACCAACGTGCCTTAAAACTCAGTGCGTCAACCGTGGGATTTTTGGTTTGTATTGCTAGGGTTAGCGTGAAATGCACATTAAGTAACCGTACGAAGGGCCCTAAACCGCCGTCGTCCGAGAATATAAATATGGCCCGTCACAGAAAAATTAGACATGATTACACTTTGTTTATGTGATAGTGGTAATCTACATAGAAATGTTGTAAACAGAAATCGACGTTACAGTGAGTGCATTTAATAAATGAAAATTGTTCACATGACTGAAAATCGCATACGTTGTGATCCTTTACAAATGAAATTGAAGATACATTACCAGGTTTTTCAACGTTATCATCATTATAGTTACATTTGGACCATGTAGAACGAGGTATTGTTTGATATTTCTTAGATTGCAACTGGTTGTAAACTAAAGAATGTAACTTAATTATTTCATTACGATCAGTTACTTTAATTGTTATTTCATTTGTAAGAATGAAGTTCACAATCCTTTTAATAAAGAATTTGTACTCGTTGAAACAATATACATCTAGAACCTGCACGAGAGCTGTTGTGCCAGGAGGAATTTTTAATTTTACGCAACTATTTGGAAGTTCATTATGTGTTGCCTTGTCTGTCGATCCGATTCAGAAATCCAATAGATCAAGGGGGGACTTAAAAGTGGTTTGAGACAGTTGGTAGCCCATTCCCTCATAGTATCTTTTCCCATTTTTCCCTGATTTGGGGCATGTAATAGAAACGTTAACAGGACGAAATAATGTTTTTGAACCTTTGCATCACATTTTCCTGACCGTTCACGTGAACAGCAATTCCCTTTTAGCTCGCGGTCATAGAAATGGCATTATCGTGTACGAATGTGTGGCTGCAAATTTGGATTCAACAATTGATACTGTACACTTTTCACCCTTAATAGAAAGCGTTATGTCGCTTGGGATGAAGTACTGAAACCCACTCTGATCTACATTAAGCACTTGTTCCGTATATTACAGCTTGAAATTAAATCTCTTGTTTCTAAAACAAATTCAATAGCTTTGTTTTCATTAGTTTCAACATCATGAAGTGATCGGACAGTAGTATATTTCCTTATTTTTTTGTGAAACGATTCGATTGGCTGATTTTAATTTATTGATAAAACTACTAGATATTTCATATTTAAATCTTTTGCAATGTTAGTGGCCCATATTTTTAAATTACTATCACGAACTGGTAAACTATGACTTTGAATACGATGAAATTTCGATTGTAACATTTCCTTTAGAGTTTTAAATTTATCTTTGCGAGCACCACATTTCGACACATCATTTTTGAAACCAGAAATTTGCTTCTGATCGTGGATACGTTTATGACGCTGCTATGTTTGCTAAAATTTACTGCTTTTACACGATTCATAAAAATCAATTACAGCCTTCATTTGAGGTAAAGTAAAATTTTCTGTCTCGCATTTGTTCCGTCTTAAGAATTATTTCATCATCAATATTACAATAGTCATTTTCGTTTTTGAAATGCAATGTCACTTCCTCTTCAAATGCCGAGTTATTTAAAATAATTTCCTCAAATTTTGGCATGAAAATTTTACTTTATAAGGTACCGGTTCTCATTAATTTTCATACGATTAAATTAATATTTCTCGACTGCTAAATTTAAAAGCGACTAAAAATTATTAATAACGTCTTGGATTTTTCTTATATGTAAATAATGTTTTCAAATCATGGTATAATATATGTGAAGAGTATTGCTTTCCAGTACGAAAAAAAAAATTACACCTTCATTAAATGCGATGCCTAATCCGTATGAAAAGGGAAAATATCTTCCACATTAATACTGCAATTTTGCTACTTGAAAGCGCCAAGTTAACCCGCCAGAATGAAGGATTACAAACCCCATTCATTAGCGCCAAACATTCATCTACGCCAACCCAAATATTTTTAATAATGAATAAAAAATCGAAAAATACGTTTTACAAACTGGTTCCAACGGATTTATCAAGAATATAGATCTTTCCAATTTACTAAGTCTCAAATCTGAGTGCAATTGGCGCTTAAAATATGGTATCACGTTTCTATGAAAATTTATTATACGTATAAATTAATATTACTCTAATAAATCATGTTTCTATTAAAACGCTCTCGTTAAATGAAAAAGATTTTACTAATTATTTAAACATTTACAAAGAGAACCCAGAGTAAGTGCCCCGCCGATTTTGATGACATTTTTTGATGAAAGTAGAGCCAAAATAAGGAAATACGTGTCTCGGCATTCGTGCCAATGCGGCTAATTTCCAGAGACATGGATTTTTAAAGATTTTGCATCCGATATATGAGCTTAAAACACAACGCCCTCTGCAAGCCAATCGGTAGCTTGGGCGGTAAGTTGTCGGCTCTTCGCGCCGTGTTTTTGTGTTCGATGCCTGGGGAAATCGATCATTTTTTTTTTTTAATGTATCCTTTTTACATGTTTGCTTATGTATTTTTATTAGTAAAAATACTTTGCTTACAATCGGATTTTGTTCATAAACTTACTTTAATAAAATTCATATTTACATATTTAATTCTGTGATACTATTTTTCGCAGTTATAATTTTTACACGAATTTTAATTTTTAATTGAAGAGTTGTAAAGGTACAAAAAGTTTAGGAGTTAGCTGTAAGTTTTTATGTGAATATAACTTTTATAAAATTTGCGTACTCATTGTCAACCTGTGAAGGGATGAAATTACACCAATAACGCAGTTTTGTTTTATTTAAGGATTGAAAGATTTTTTTCTGAAAACTTTTAACAATTCCATTAAATAAAAAAGAAAACTGCGTTAATTCGTCTTATTTTGTCATTATTGGCCTTTGCAGTCATTCACTATTAGCATCTATTACGCCTAATATTTTTTTAAAATATATTTATCTATTGACAAACGCATTTTTAGTATGTAATATTTTATTTTATAACATATAAACATCATTTTATTTTATAACATATAAACATTTTATGTGCATTTCCTTTATATAGAAACATTTTATTTTATAAAATGCAATCAATTTTATTTTAAAACTGACTGACGTGAACATATTTTTTGTGTATCACTATCGGAGGTGTCGGAATTGTCTACTGGTACACAATTTTGGATGGATAATTATCATAAAAACAATAAAAACATAAAAAAATCTACAACGTGAGCATTTTATAAATGAATTGTTCGAACAACTGATTTTCTTTGTCTAATATCATCTGGAAAACAAATACCATCTACATTTTCAAAGACTCTTCTTTCGTTTGTTAACTTTGCAACAAACCAAGAGTACTGTAACGTATTCTTAAAATTCGGCGCCGAAAGTTGATTGTGAATAAGTGAATGGATCTTCAAAGCATCTATCTGCTCGCGTGTTTAAATGACTATTTTCTTGTAACCTTTTAATGAAATTTTTTACTTGACGGAAGAAGTACACATCACGAGGTTAACAGTATGGGGTACAATGAGGTGGAATTACTTCAACAGTAGAAGAAGAGGTGCCGTCGTCATTTGTAAAAACATTATTAAAGTGTGCTGGATCTACTTAACTACATAACAGGCTGGATGGCTACACCAAAACTTTTTCTACTTTTTAATAATCAACAATTAAAATTCGAGTAGAAATTATCACTGCCAATAAGCATACAATTAATATAACTATATAAATATTGTTAGCTATTGCATTACCTCCTACAAGTATTCCACAGAAGAAATGTTACTTTCCCCATATACGAACCTTTTTTTCCCCACTTCCTTTTTTTTCTTTGGTGTCTTCATGAGTTGTAAAATCGAGTCCACCGTATTACGAAATCAGACATTGCTGTTCTTTCATGGTCAGCACCATTACTGTTCGACGTCCAGGAGTTGAGAGCTAAAAGTCTCTTGATGAGTTTGACTTAGAACAGTTCATTGATCAAAATAGGATACGGCGACCTTTGTACATTCAGTTTGTACACAACATGTCGTTGCGTTGTCCATCGCGTGTGTTTCCTCAACTCCCTTTACAAAACATCGATCTGCTTTGTTGTTTGTTTTTATTGTTTGTTTGTGGTTTTACGGCTCAAAGACTACAGTGGTCATGCTGCGCCGGGACCTACTGTTTTCCGAGGAATCCGAACCTCTTAAGGCCTAGGGAACCAAACCCCGGACTACAGTGAGCAGTGCGATCTTTATGAGATCTCTGAGTAAGCGTTCTTTTTGCACTGCTGGGAGTCGAACCCGGATTAGCCGCGCAATAGGAGAACGCGTTACCACACTGCGCCACCGCAGGCAAACATCGATCTGCTTTTGACAGATTGCTTGATTGGAGCCCAATGCCTGAGCGTCAGACAGTGTGACCATGAATGGTACGACAGACGATTCAGCAAGAGCACAACATATAGCAAGGGTCACAAAAAAAAAGAAACATCTGAGACGGGTTTCGTTCCAGCGACTTCTTAATTTATGTACCAATGTTTTGCTCCCTTAATTACTGAGACAAAGAAAATGCATTATACTTAATAATTTTCGACATCCACGTATAAACTCAAGCTGGAGATTTTAGGTATAGGAGAAAAAGAGATGTCTCCCCGCACTAGAGTCGAACTAAGGTCCCCTCCATTGAGCCCGGAGTGCCTTGATCGCTAGACCAACGAAGACAGGAACAAAGCTCTCTTTCTCCGTATGTAAGGATGTAAGATATTATTACCCTTCTCAGGGATAACACAATTGCCAAATAATGGTCAACACACAAAGCCACCGGGGCGAGTTTTTTGTGATACGTTATACATGGATTCCTTATATACATCATTATATACGGAGAAAGAGAGTGTTGTTCCTATTCTCATTGGTCTAGCGGTCAAGTGAAGAGAAATCATTAAAGAGATTAAAAAAAAGAAAAGGAAGAAAACATTGGATATGTAATGCGACAATCTGAAAAATATAACATTTTACATATTATCGTATAAAGAAATATTGAGAAGAAGCGAGTATTCAGCAGAAGAGGAAGAAGAATATCACGATTCAGAAGATCCTAATAAGGCAGTGACCGCAAATTTACCTTCCACGAATGTACTTTGCTATGTCAACCTAAATCTCCTCTCAAACTGGATTTTCTGGGAGTATACCACATCGAAGTCTTTTACTATTGCAAACGATCACAAATCCACGCCGTTCCTCAGCCGCGCATGGACCGTCCTACTACCGGAGACCACACCAGCGACAGATCCTCAGAATACTGACCGCGATAACTCGTAAGGTAAGTTTCGAAGAATGGCAACACGTTTCGTGTTTACAAACAAGGCGTTAGGTGGTGGTGGTTTGTGCAAGGAGATTAATGGGAAGGGTGGCCGCCGAAGGGGGCAGCGCTGTATTCCCAGACAGGCTTTTGTCATATGATATGACGACCAGTGGACCGAGAAGGGACACTGGGGGGGAGGGGGCATTGCAGGGGATTGTCGATCGAAACAGGCGTACAGAGACGCACAGCTCACATGATTGTCGTCATTCAACGTCGACCGGAGACCACCCACGATCAGTCCGCCCCGAAGAGCGGCCGAAATAGATGGATGGCGCGGAAGAACACCCCGGGCCGGCCGGTATTCCTACAGGAAACCACCGGACACCGTTGAGTGGGTGAGGTGCCGCGAGCGGCAGCGAACAGGCGAAAATCATTCCCCGCAACCAGGGCGCACGAGACCAGCATAGTCCGGACAGGCATCACATGCCAAAGTATCATCCACTGTTTGCGAAAGCTGGCCCCCAAGCGATCGCAGCGGACGAAGACAATGGCGAACGCCCGTCATGGACAGAAGGCCAAGCACGGCCCTAGCGACGAAGTCCGAATTACGAGGGAGGGCGGAGTCCGGTCCCAGAATAGCAGAAGCAGGCATCCATCCAACTCCGCCCGGCGGCCAAAGTGAATATCCCAAGCACTCCGTCTTAAGCGAGCTGGAACCAACACCCGCCAGCCCGGACAGACATCCGCACGCCACCAGAGCTGAGACCGAACTCCGAGGCATTAGGTTCCACAACTGACCCTGAACGATTATCCAATAACAGCTTTGCAACTTGTGACGTAATAAAGGGGGCGAGCCTCGTTATTTTCGCTTCAAACGGAGACGCTGGAAAAAATATTTAGAAAAATGTCTATTAGAATTGAAAGGTTCATTTCAAAATTGAAATTCACAAACAGGATGCCGGAGGGAAGGAAATACATTTGCTTTCATGCCTTTTTCGCATTAAGCAGTGAAATAATACATTTGTGTTTTAAATTTAATATTTCTGATTCGAAATTTTCTTATTTAAAAGCTGTATAAGACCGTAATAAACAAACTTAATTCTTTATTTATTATAAATTATATTAGAAGAGCTTCAAGCATTACGTAAGCACATTGGCGGGGGGGTGTTGTCGTTGTGCTTATTTTCCTATGTTAGCCAATGTTAATTTTTGCTTACTAGGAGGTGGGGGTTGAAATGGCCAAAATATTGCTTACGTAATACTTGAATTTCCCTTATTGTTATTATTAATTCTATTTAAATAATTTATTTTTGAATCCTGGGCATTCAATAAACTGATCATACATCGTGGTAAAAAAAAAAGAAAAAAGACAGCCTCTTTACGACGTCACAGGTTGTAACGCTGTGATTGGATAATCGTTCAGGATCAGTTGCAAAACAATGTCTTATCTCCCGATGAAGACCAGCGTATGATTGGTCGAAATACCATTGAGTTTATTCTTCGTTTCATACACAATAAATACGTTGTAATTTGTACTATTTTTTTTAAATTTTTTTTAATTAAGACATTGGTTTAGAAAAACTAATATAACACTTTTTCGCATAGCAAGGGACAAGGAAAGCATCAGCAACATGATTACCGACATCCACTGCGCGAATATGGTACAATAATGTCAGGCAGATTATTCAATATTCGAATAGCTTTAACGCATACAGTAAATGAAATGTATATCCCCTTTAAGACATTAGCAAATACATTGTTCTTTCTTTTTCCAAAGAGATTTATTGCCAGACGGGAGGTCCTTGCCGCCGTAATAGTCGTAAAATAGAATTTGTCGATTTGCAGTCTAGCCACTGAAGAAAAGCTTCGGTTTAATGCTGACAGGGCATTGGCACCGTTGCTAAAGCGGATTATCCCAATTTGATGGGCAGGAAAAAACAGATTATGCTGTCTTTTTTAATTTAGTTATAGAAAGGCAATGCTAAAAAAAAGGAGATGCTTGCAAGATAAGATTGGTCTCGATTTTTTTTACTCCATTACATTAAGTTTTTTGCAGGTTTCGGTTTAGAGAGGTGTTTTCCTCTGCTTCGGTTAATGGCAAGTTGTAACTGAAAGTATTTTAGCTAGCCAAGGAAAAGGAAAATCTAGTTAAAATACATGCGAAAACTTTTCATCTATTTTTATACAAAACCAGCCATAATACAGCAGAAAGGCGCCTTTAAAGTCCTCGTTTCATACATATGATTTCTTAACTTCACAGAATATTTCGTAGGATCAATAACTTAGCTATGTTTGTTTATTTTGTGGTTTTACGGCTCAAAGACTACAATGGTCATGCTGCGCCGGGACCTACTGTTTTCCGAGGAATCCGAACCTCTTATGGCCTAGGGAACCAAACCCCGGACTACAGTGAGCAGTGCGAGCTATGTTTTTACTTTTAAATCTTATGGAGAATATATTTACGATACCTTGGGCCCTGGAAGACGATGAAAGGGAAAGCACAGGAATTTGGGAATTTTCTACAATAAGTGTAGACAACTTTTAGCGGGTTTCAATAGATATTGAACCCGCTATTGCTTTTGGTTTTTCTGTCTGCCTGTCTATACGCAATGAAAAGGACAAGGCAAAGGTCTTCCGTAAATGCAATAATGATGGCTATTGTTAATGCTGAAAACCTACCGAGTTACTTGAGAATTAGAGAGCTGCGGATTAGAGAGCTGGAAACTAGAGTTGTGGATTAGAGGGTTGTGGATTAGAGGGTTGTGGATTAGAAGATTGCGGATTAGAGAGTTGTGGATTAGAGAGTTGCGAATTAGAGAGCTGCGGATTAGAGAGTTACGGATTAATGTTAATTGAAACCCGCTAAATTTAAATATCGACCTTTGACGATTTTCTTTCACTTGCTTGTTAAGTGTGCTGCGCCGAGGTAATTCGGTAGTTACTGTAGTATTATTTCGCGTATCAGTCTACATTCACCAGATCGTGAATGTCTATTTTACTGTCCAACTATTAATACAAATTAATTGTATTTTTTTTATAATGCACTTGATATATTAAAATTATTTTATTGTACTTTGGTGCTAATTGATAAAGTTTTTGAGAAACGCGAAAAATTGTCGGAGTAGAGTTCGTTATATTTTATATATAATACTACGTGAAATTTAACCTAACATACTTTGTCTTGTACCCTGATCTCAGGTGACTGAACATCGAATATTACTCTTTGAAAAATATTGCTCTTGAAGTCCATAGAGCG
>QLNU02015003.1:137831796-137848337 GCA_006491805.2 Dysdera silvatica | reverse complement strand
CTTCGTACCCATTGGCGCGTGATGCCGCTATTGCTGCACAGTATATGGCGGTGTGTATTTCCTGTAGGGAGTTGTGGTTCTGTAGGTGTAGTGGCAAGGTATGTTCATTGAGGATCTTGGTTGCTTTGCACAGTTTCCAAGATGCCGGTTGATGTGGTATTCTTGGCCTTGTTGTGGCATCCGAGCCTTCATATTCCGCCAGGGCACATTGGAAACCTTCCATTTTCTCCACGTCCCTCCTCTCTTCTTCTTCTATGCTTGGTTGGAGCGGTTCTCTTGGGCTACTAACTGGTGGTTCTGGGTTGGCCACACTGGTTGACGTGTTTGCTAGGTCATTGGCGACTTCATCTCTTAACCTTTGTAGTATGGGCTCTGCTAGGAGGTTTCTGGTTATTATGTTCCTGCGTTGTGTTGTTATCCTTTCTATACTGATGTCCAGGTGTGGGTACTGTTATGCGAATTTGGCGTGAAGTGTGGGTCTGTAATTTGTCATGTCTGTTTCTAGCTTTGTAATCGTATAGTAGGTGCGCATGATGTAGGTGTTCATATCTATTGTCCATGACATGCGCTGGCGTGGTCTTTTAGCCGTGGTGGTTGTACCTATATTAGGCTGCAAAGCACTTTGGGCTGTGTTGGTTCTAGTAGCCGTACAGTTAGAGGCGCCGCTACAACCGCCGGCACCTCCAAGGAGAGACTGTTGCATATTTTTTGAACAGACGCCTCTGCTTAAAGTCCGAACGCGGTTCTGATTCAAGAGCACGACAACCGATGCTCCATTCATATTTTGATTATGGTTCATATCATCATAGTCTGAGATGGCCCTTTTCACGTCGCTGGGTTACCGAGAGGTACCCCAACGGCGTTCCGGATGCTGTCGTGACGTCAGCAGGCTACGAATCCAGTTTATATTATATATATGTATATGCAGTGACGTAGCTAGATATTTTGTTGCCCGCGGCGAGTGACTGCCATTGCCGTAATTGTTGTGTCTATCATTGTTTTAAGGCCAATTGCCGCCCCGCGAATTGTGACACACGGGGCGGCTAGCTACGCTACCGTAGATGTCGACTCTATCAACCAAGAATCCAGCCTAACCGAAATGGCCTGTTGTATGTTGCATTACTAATTTATAATTATGTTTTTAAAGTAGACATTCGTTCGACATTTCTTTTAAACATTCCGGTTTGTTTGTTAGTTTATTCTTAGCCTAAGAAATAAACGGGTACAAATGCTATATTCAAAAATTGATAAAAAAATATACAAAAGAAAAGTCGAATGGCGTTTTTCTGTTCTTTTTCGTCAACTATGCCCACTACTCGCGACAACTATGCTCACTATTCGCGTCAACTATGCTCACTATTCGCGTCAACTATGCCTACTATACGCGAGATCACACGTGATCTCGCGGTGTGAGATGAAAATCTAAGGGTCGGAGAGGCTTTAATGATGTGCTTTGACAGAAGTATCACATACGCGTAGTTTTGATGGGGTTCCATCGTATATTCTATTCAATTCAATTTATTTATTGAATGGTATACCGGCGCTGACATATAGCCTAAATTCGCAGCTTTAAGCATCTTTTCCGTAAATTAGTCTCTCTAAATTAGTTAAAGATGTCCACTTAGTGATTAGGTGTTAAAAGATTTGATAGGTGCTTATGAAATAGTCAAACATAGGGCATTTAATTCCAGTGAGGTGGAGGAAATGGTAGAAGGTAAATAAAATTCATGACGTCATAACCACAGTGTGTCTTCGGATAAATATTGCAGTTTTACACTTAAAATTGTATTTTTGGATTATTTGAAAATTTGCTTATCTGAAAACAAGTTTGTTCTCTTCATTTAGGACAATTGGGGTTCTATTGTAGTCTACTGTAGTTCTACTGTTTCATTTGATGATACAATTTTACCCCATAGTAACCGTTTATGCAATTGCAGAATAATGAAAGTGGTTTTCTGTATTACTATTACATATACAGTGACTAACAAAGTCATAATGGAGTAGCAATAATTATGGTTAGTACAATGCATGTTTTGTTACTGTGTGCCATAAAGTATTTAGTAATTATAGCCGACATTAATAATTATTGCCAACGTATTTAATAATTATCGCCGTTTTAAACTGTTTTAATTAAAATTTGAGGATTGTGAAATGTGAATTTTTAAGACGAAGTATCTTAAGTTAGTGCAAGTTAGGAGATATGTAACTGAAAAATGTGATTTTTCTGAAAAAAAAACTTCACATTTACTATTAGCTTTAAAGATTAGGATAATTTTATTGAATAATGTGGTGAAAAATTTTGAGAATCCGTCCAGTTTTAAAGACTTTAGAGCAAAAAGTTTAAGTAGATATATGATTATTGAAATATTGTTCGCATGCTTTCAGCAATCATTTTGCATTTTAATGGCAAATAAATTTATTAATTATTTTTTTTTTAATTTTCCTGAGAAGAAAAAGAAAATATATTTTTTGAGAGACGCAAACATACACAAATTACAATACACAACAATAAACAATTAACAATACACAAATTCGACACTATTTTGTTGGTTCATGAACTAAAATTTGCTCTCGCTTTCAGTCGTATTCATCTACAACTGGCAACACAATAGTTATGCAATAATATTTCCAATTTTCTGATATTTATTTTTTCGTCTTGTATTCCTGACGAAAAATGCCCGAGTTCGTCAGAAACGTACTTTAAAATAAACATTTTTCAATTTTACATGATTATAACGTTGTTTTTACTTATAAATAAGGTAAAAATTATCACTGTTTCTGCAGTAGAGCATTTTTATAATGAATTTTGTGCTTTTTAAATATTTTGTTTGGCAGTAAAGAGATTTTGAAACTTTGTTTATCATTCAAATTCATTAAGCATATAAACTAAGACAACAAACTAAAATTTATGAATTTATTGTGCCTAAAATTTTTAAAGCAATCAAGATTCACGAATTCATACTAAATAAAATATTCTGAAACAATTTCAATTCAAGAATAAACTCAAATTCACGAACTAACCAAAATTTACAAATGGATAAAATAAAAATTTGCAGATCAATCCAAGCTCAAGTCTAAATCAAAATTCATGAATCAATCAAAATTCACAAACCAATTAAAATTCATGATGTGTTGTTTAAATACTTCCAATAAGATTTAACTTCCTGCATCACACATTTGTTTATAGTATACATTATTATTTGTTGCATTTCTTTCTCAGGAACGCATTTTTCTTACGATGACTCTATACATACGCATAGGCGTATAGTTATATGGGCCCGTGGGGTCAGAACCCCTCCAATAGTCTGAAGTAAAGTGCGATTTTACATTTACTGTAATATATAAACGTATATAAAACGTGCTTGGGCCTCCTCAATAATTTTGAGAATTCTATGGTGATGTACAAATGCTTATTTGTGCTATATGAGCCAGGATAGCTCGATTAGAACCTACAATTTCCCTAAAAATCCGAAACTGTTCCGTTTTGCTTAGAGTAGTGGTTCCCAGACGGAAGGTCTCGACCATCAAGGGAGTCACGAACTAGTTTCTTGGGGTTCGCTACAATTATTTTTATAAAGAATTTCATACCAAATGTTTCCAACGCTTTTATATTTCAACATAACTATATTACACAGTATCCTATTAATGGTTTTTCAACTTTATAATATACACTGAAGTGCCAGAAAAATTGGCACACCTACCTAATATCGTGTAGCCCCCAACCCCACGCATGCACACAGAAGTGCCACAACACGACGTGGCATGGACTCGACTAATGTCTGAAGGTATCCTGGAGACAATTCACACCAGGAATCCTGCAGGGCAGTCCACAAATCCATAGGAGTGCGAGGTGGTGGAGATCTCTTCTGAACAGCACGTTGCAAGGCATCCCAGATATGCTCGATAATGTTCATGTCTGGCGATTTAGGTGGCCAATGGAAGTGTCTAAAGTCAGAAGAGTGTTCCTGGAGCCACTCGGTAGCAACTCTCGATGTGTGGGGTGTCGCATTATCATGCTGAAATTGTCCAAGTCCGTCGGAATGCACAATGGACATGAATGGGTGTAGGTGATCGGACATGATGCTTACGTACCTGTCACCTGTCAGAGTTGTCTCTAGACGTATCAGGGGTCCCATATCACGCCAACTGCACACGCCCCATACCATCACAGAAGCTCCACCAGCTTGAACAGTCCCCTGTTGACATGTAGGGTCCATGGATTCATGAGGTTGTCTCCATACCCGTACACGTCCATCCGCCTGATGCAATTGGAAACGAGACTCGTCAGACCAGGCAACGTGTTTCCAGTCATCAACAGTCCAATGGCGGTGTTGGCGGACCCAGACGAGGCGTAAAGCTTTGTGCCGTGCAGTCAACAATGGTACACGAGTGGGCCTTCGGCTCCGAAAGCCCATATCAATGATGGTTCGTTGAACAGTTCGCACGCTGACACTTGTTGATGCCCCAGCATTGAAATCCGCGGCAATTTGAGGAAGTGTTGCACGTCTATCTCGTTTAACGATTCTCGTCAGTCGTCGAATGTCCCGTTCTTTCAAGGTCTTTTTCCGGCCGCACCGCTGTCGGAGATTTGATGTTTTACCGGATTCCTGATATTCACGGTATATCCGTGAAATGGTCGTACGCGAAAATCCAAATTTTGTCGCTATCTCGGAGATGCTATGTCCCATCTCTCTTGTGCCGACTATAACGCCACGTTCAAAATCACTTAAATCTTGATAACCTGCCATTGTAGCGGCAAGAACCGATCTAACAGCTTTGCCAGACATCTCTTGTCTTATATAGGCGCTGCCGACCGCATCGCGTTACGCTGATTGGTTGCAAAGCTCCGTTATTTGCATACGCACGCCTGTGCCAGTTTTTCTGGCACTTCAGTGTATATTAGTATATATTATTAATATATATAATTAATATAATATAATTTTATATTTCATGTGTTTCCTTTACTCTCTTAAAAATGCTTTTATTATGCAAATGTAGCAGCGGCGGAGAGCAGGGGAGGAGAGGTCGCAGATTATTTGGTTACTATTAAAGGTGGTCGCAGGTTGCTTGGCTACTATAAAAGGAAGTCGCGACTTGACAAAAGGTTGGGAAACACTGGTTTAGAGAACTGGATTCAGGATTACTCGCACGCGATAGCTAATTATGTAACCACTCACTACCACAGAGGTGACTGTGGGGAAGATAGGGGCGCATGTATTGTAGGGGTGACACTTTTTCAAATGCCCTGAAATAGGATATACTCCATAGGTTATACAGGGAGATATTTCTATAACGATACTCGAGAGACCAGGAAAAAATAACAATACAGACGATTTATCGTCATACATAAAGCTGAACATGATACACTCAATATCTCTCACTAGGGCAAGATATCGTTATAGACACTTTATCATCATGGGCATGTTATCATTATAAACATTATCGTTATAAACAGGTTATCATTATTAATAATATCGTTACAAACAGCTTAAGATTTTAAACGGTATAATTATAGACAGGTTATCATTATTAATAATATGGTTATAAACAGCTTATTATTATTATAAAGGGTATCATTATAGACAGGTCATAATTGTAAACGGTACCGTTGTAAACAGGCTATCATTACAAACAGTGTCATGATAGACAGGTTATAATTATAAACGGTATCGTTATAGACGGGTTATCATTATAAACAATATTGCTATGAACAGCTTATAATTATAAACGGTATTTTTATAGACGAGTTATCATTATACACAGCATCGTTATAAAAAAGGTTTTCATTGTAAATAATTTTCTTGTAAAGAAGTTATCATTATAAACATTAATCGTTATAGACAGATTTCACTGTATTAGTAAAATGATTATTATTATTTTTTTTAAAAAAGGTTTATACGAAGTAGCAAACACAAAATATGAAAGAGGAACGTTTTTGTAAAAAAAATCTTTAAAATTTATTTTATTTACATGTTTTAACGCTTTGAGAAGCTCTTTTCATTTTTTACAAAAAAAGCAAATGAATGCCATTTTATTGAAAGGAAACGTTTTTAAAGAAACTCAAAAAAATGAGTAAATTCTTTTTATATCAGGGATAAAAAAATTAGCATTCCATTCGGTTATTCCAATTCGCCAATGGCTATACTTTTTATGCCCTTTGAGCCGTTTCATTTGCAAAACTAATTTTAGTTGAAGGATATTTTTTTTAAGTCTTTTTTTGCATAGTACTTTGAAAGCGATTTGCAAAAAAAGATGTTTTTGAAAAAATATTTTTTAATATATATATTCGATTTTAGTGCATATACTGAGTGTCCCATGACCCTCGAAACAAAACCAAGTGATTGTCCCTGAAGGATTTAATTAAAACAAACTAATAACTTGTGAGAAGTCAATATTTTTTGTGCTAATTGTTTGTAATGTTTTTTAGTGAATTTTATTTTCATAGATATCTTTATTTATTATTTTATTTATATCCGCACTTACATTAGATTACATTGAAATTGTATTACACTCTGAAAGAAAATAATATTTAAGAAAAAATACGAAGAAACAAATGAAGATGAGGGAAAACATCTGAAAAAGACCGCAAAGGTCTGATGAGTCAGACGAACCCTAAAATTAACAAATTGCAAAAATATGCAAAAAACAATTAAATCATCTAGAGGGAACAGATCTATACACATGATAATCCCCCGAAATTAAATTATTATATCGGAGATTAATAAATCAATGAGCCCACGTTTGAAAAATTAAATGAAAAGGATCTTTAGAGACCAAATCTTTGGGCAGAGAGCTCTAGATTCTAGGACTTACATTATTAAGATTAGTCAATACTAGATTAGTTCTAAATCGAGGAATAATAAATCTTCTAGTAGTTATGAGATAATATGGTGCATCGCTTGGGATCAAATGAACAACATTCGCTAGGTAACCATGTCTAAACATCATTGTGCCAATACATCATCATTCATTCCATCATTTTTCTAAACATCATTGTGCCAGTACATCATCATTCATGCCATCATTTTTCTAAACATCATTGTGCCAATACATCATCATTCATTCCATCATTTTTCTAAACATCATTGTGCCAGTACATCATCATTCATGCCATCATTTTTCTAAACATCATTGTGCCAATACATCATCATTCATGCCATCATTCTTCTAAACATCATTGTGCCAAATACAGTAAGAGTATAATTTATCAACTGGAATGATGCCGTTTTTGTGCATCTTTTTTATGGAATGTTTTACATGCCTTCTGTACGTGCCTACAATTGCCATAAATTTAAGTAATACCAATTTAAACTCCAATGTATTTATATTACATAAATACAAAAATATTATGAGACATAAAATAATGAATATTAAATAAAATGGTCCATGCGCTAACCTCTTTTTGAATTAATTGCTTATGTTTGGCGATTTTTGAAATCGGTACTAAAAGCTTTGATATTTACATTACAGAATCCCCCATTGACTAGAAAAAATTTCTTTGACATTCAAAGCAAAATTACAGAAAAAATTGCCAGGGTTTTTTTAGCACGACTTTTCAGGATGTAATTTTTCTTATATTGCCCACAAAAAGTGTTAATAAAATGATTTTCTGGTAATTGGTTAGATTTCATTTGCCAGTGGCGACCCGTGAATTGGAAACATGAGAGTGCTTCAAATGAATCGTATTTTAAATTAAAATTATACTTTTTAACACAACAGAAATTTAAAAAAAATTACACACTTTCTAAATATTTTATTTATTTGTGGGAAAAAGACATTGCCATCTCTTTTTGGAAGAACGAACACTTAAATAACTTTTTCACTGAAGTTTTCTTTATTTTGCGTTTTAGTCTCTTCTCTGTACTTAGAATAGCGCTGTTCCGTCTCATTCCTTCGAAGGAAATTCTTTAAAAAATTATAAAATTTTTCGGATACCAACTGTTCTTTTACTGAAAGGTGATCAGTGAATTAAACTGTTTCTTTACCAAGAAACAACTTTTATCGCAGAATTTTTCTCTCCATATTGTTAGATTTTCATTTCATTTTCGTTCTTTCCCTGCAGGTAATTATCCCAATGTTCCTGATAGGAATAACGCACAAGTTCCCAAACTCTTCCATGCCCGCACCCCTAGAAAATGTTTGACAAGTATTCACACCCACTACAAAAGCACTACTACATTTGAACATGAGGAAGATTAGTTTCTAATTATTGAACAACGTGCAAGATTGAGAGTGAACAACGCATCAAACTTAAAAGTAAATTTTTAACTCAGTGCATGAAGGGAAACTACAAATTACGCCATTAGATTCGAATCTATTCAAAACAACTGAAAACGATAAACTAAGTGAAGATTCGTCACGTAAAAGTACACAAGCTAATCTTCGTTTGGGTGCCTTCTGAAAATCCATCTCCGATCCCAGGTTGGGAAGCCTTGAGATAAGGTATCACTTTTAATGTCATTTCTTTCAATCAAAAATAAGTACGAAAAATAATTTTTTACAGATACAGCACAACAGCCATTTAATTCTTAACTAAACAAGTGGGTGTTAAATAAGTTGGTGTGTTAGGAAGCGCTTCAAAATATCTTATATTCTACATAAATACGATTTTATTGTGGTTTTCACGCCAGTCAATAAGTTTTTTTTTTCTAAATTCAAAGACAGCATTCCGGACAGCGACAATTGGGGAATTTACTCTGTCCCGTGTCAATGTGACATGGTATACATTGGCTAAATACGTTGGACCTTACGTGTTCGATTAAAAGAGCATGAGGCGTGCGTTCGTAAACAAGAATTCCATAAATCTGCGCTGGCAGAACATTCACGGGAAGCTGGCCACAAATGTCTTTTTTCCAAAGCACAGATAATTTAAAAACTCTCTTCAACTTTTCACCTCAACTTCTTCTAAGCTTATTATATATTTATCAATGAAGTCAATTCCGTGAATGACCAGCTAGCTCCTTGTCAATGCGCTTTCACCGATTTGGAAATTTTTTCCCCTTTCTACAGCAAGAGACACCACCCCTAATGCACAATTTGTAAATACCTTTTAGTCTGCTAATTTGTGATCATGGTGTTGGCAACGCTTCACGCCCACGTATGAAAACATTCGTTAATGCTAATGGTTCGTTTTGGTGTCTTCAACCTCCTATTTAAGTTTGATCAGAGCATTTTGAAGCACAGTGTATAGAAATACTGTAACTTATAGAAATTGCATATTTGAGAGAAAAGTACCTTTCATGTTTTCTGGCCAGGAAGATGATCAGATATTCAAAGATTCATCCATCTATCAGTAGCCGAATTCACGTAACCCCAAATAACGGGAAAATGCAGAGTTAAATTAGGTTAGTTGATTTTAAACCCACGCATTTAAAAGTGGAGCTTCGCAGAGGAATTCATCAAGGAAATTCTGTTTTGACACCTAATTAAGAGCTCCAGTTTAGAGTTCAGAAATGTGGGCGTTAGAATTTGATTTTCTAAATAAGGTTAATTGGATAAAGATGCACAACGGTAATGGGAGTTGGTTAAAACGATGTAATCCCTAAAGTAAATGGGAATGATTTATTCCTTTAAAAAAAGGATGATTATTTTCCTTATTCTTCAGTGAAATTTAAAGTGATTGATTTCTTCTAAAGTGAGCCAGTTTCCAAGACCAAATCGCTCTTATAAAATGGGAACACGAGTGAGTGCTCCCTACCACCCACAAAAAGTACAAGGAATTCGTTTTACTCAAAAAAATGGAATCGACGAAGCCGAATTGTTAAAAGTGAATGATTCGTCCGATTTTTATCACTGCGTTATATTTTAAGCATATCTACATGTCAAAGAAGCAAAATCATTTTTCCATTTAATTTTCTTTTGACCCTTCTATTAAAATAAAGAAGTAAGTCAAAACTTATATAAAAAAGGCTACAAGTGTTTTAAACTGATTTGAAATTGAACAGAAATTATCAAAGAAGTAAAATCTTAATGTCTGAGTCATTGGGCTAACTAGGGAGGGTGGGGTTAGCCTGATCTAGGAATTCGAACGTTACAAATAAATGATATCAGCTGAGCATTAGGTTGCAGGTTATAGCCCCCTTAAAATTTAAGGACAGTTCATCTAGGGGACTGGGGGGGGGGTAAGTTTGATTATACACTGCTCAAAAAAATTAAAGGATCTTGAAGTTTTTGATAGATATTGCAAATATATTACGAGTTTTGGTGGCTGATGATATATTATCTACAGACATAGTGTGCCATAAGAAATGACGTCACATATGAAAGAAAAATGCATTTTATTGAGGCTTTTTGGTAGAAAATGAAAAATATACAATTTGTGTTATTGAGAAAAACACCCAAAAATGTTTTTTTTTTGGTAAAAAATCCATTTTAAAAGAGGGTATGGTTTCCATTAACTAACAGCAACGTTGAACATCTGTTAGTCATGGAGTTTATCAGGTTATCGATGAGGTACTGGGGTATTCCGTCTCACTCCTCCTGAAGAGCTCTTTCCAGCTGTGGAACTGTTTGTGGTTGACATAGGCGGATAGCAACTTATCTGCCTAGCATGTCTCGAACATGTTCTATTGGATTCATGTCGGGAGAACATGCTGTCCAAACCATTCGTATGATTCCTTCGTCGTGAAGGAAATCGTCCACCAGCGCAGCACGATGTGGCCTGCAATTATCGTCCACTAACATGAAATTATCTCCGATCGCTCCGGTGTAAGTACTACAAAAGGTGTAAGAATCTCATCTCTATACTGCTGTGTCGTCAGAGTTCAATTTCTAATGAAGTGGAGGTCGGTGCGACCACTAATAGAGATACCACCCCAGACCATCACTCCACCTCCTCCAAATCTGGCACTTGCTTACACGAATGCAGGATTGTTTCATTCCACGTTCCCTGCAGATGAAAATTCGCCTATTATCAGGATGAATTGCAAAACGGGACTCGTCGCAGAAGAGGACATTGCTATATTCATGCCTTCTCCAATTGACATGCTCTCCTGCCCACTGTCTGCGGGCAGTATGGTGACGTGCTGTTAATTGAACACATACCATAAGTGTACGAGCATACAGATCTACAGCGTGGAGTTGGTTTCGGACGGTTTGACTCGATACTGTGGTACCAGTAGCTGAGCGAAGGTGGTGTTGGAGGAGAGTGGCATTCATCGTTCGGTTTCTGGTCGCCGTGAGAGCTTAAATATCTGTCCTTATTTGGCCTTGTTCCTCATCTATGACCTTGGACTGGTCTTCAACATACATTTCCAGTCTCTAAAAAATGATTCCAGATCCTGGAAATTACACTTTGTGATACTCTCATGAACTACGGCTTGTGTTTGGCCCGCTTCTAAGCGACCAATAATCCTCCAGACTTCAGATTCGGGTAGATGATTTCGTTCACACATCGCCCTCACCGATATAAAGCGCTCAAAGCAAGACTATCATTTCTTTTCACCTTTTCCAGTAAGTACGCTGACAGCCTATTTTCATTCGCTGTCACTCACACATGATTTTCGACGTCACAGATAAAATTTGCATATTTCCACATGTTCCTATGTTTGAAAAATCTCATTTTTTTTTACATTTTTAACACTATGTTTTCATTTTGCTAAAACAGAATTCCGATTATACCATTTTTTAACCGAAAACTGACAACATCCTTTAATTTTTTGAGCAGTGTATATATAATGCTGTTAATAAATCTTTCACGCTAGCCGAAGTGATAAAACATGTCAATACGAAGATGAACCAAATGAAATTATCACAATCGTAAAATAACACAATGGGCACAGTTTCTGAACTATATGTTTTAATATAGCTTTAAAACGTTCTCTCGAAGGCTTTTAGCCCTCTTCAAAGAAGGTTACATAATACTGGAACTATTAAGACTGAACTAATAATAAACAAAATTTTCACATACTGTCACACTATCTAAAGTCACGTACAATTGACTAAAACCAAATGAGTTTAATAAAATTATTAAAAATACACTTAAAGAAAAAAAAGTAAACAACCAAACACAAACAATAATCTAAAATCGAGAAATCTAGTGTAACTTAATGTGTAGGAAATTAGTCCATGCCGGATGTAATTTTGTGGTAATATCCATGTCATTGACCAAATTAACCTTGTTTTGGTGAATAATGAAAGTTTTTCGAAACTTTCACTATTCATCAAAACAAGTTTAATTTGGTCAATATCATTATTGTCATACATTATTATCAGTATTGTGTAAGCTTTTTCGAAGAGGGCTAAAAGCCTTCGAAAAAACGTTTTTAAAGCTATATTAAAGCATATAGTTAAAAAACTGTGCCCATTGTGTTATTTTACGATTGTGATATATTCAGCACAGTGAGTCGTTTTACTTCCAAATGAAATTACTCGGTACACCAAAATATACTGATCTAAAATGGCCTACTTGCAATCAATAAACGTTTAGTGCTTGTCATAATATGCGTAATGCTAACATAATTAGTCATCATCACCATTGTCCTAACCATAATCCTTATCGCGGGGATTTCACCATCATCATCATTGTCATCATTATCGATTGCTTAGCAATTTTTACGAACAGAACTGGATAGTGGATTTATATATTGTGTATAGGGACACGTAAAATACACATACGACAAGAAGGAAGATCGTAATAGAAAAACATTTAGCATAGATAGGTACAATAACGTATATATTATATAATAACGTAATTACGTTATAACGTAAATAACGTGTATTACGTATATAACGTAAATTATTATGTAAAAACATATATGAAAATGGAATTGGATATTGACTCACTGTGTGATACACATGAAAAAATTCATTAGCAAAATAGGTACAGTTGTAATAAATTAATTTGTCAACTTTAAAACGTTTTTCGACGGTTTTCAGCCATCTTCTAGGAAGCTTCCTAAGAGTGTTACGGAAGCTTCCTAAGAGTGGCTTAAAGCCAGTTGAAACGTTCTTTAAAACTGAATTAAATTAACTTATTACAACTGTGCCAATTGTCTTAATGAATGTTTTGTATATAATATATACGAAAAAAAGTTATTCACACAATAAGCACAGTCGTAATAAATTAATTTGTTAGCTTTAAAATGCTTTCCGATGGCTTTAAGCCATCTTCTAAGAAGCCTTCCTAACAGCGTTACGGAAGCTTCCTAGATGGCTTAAAGCCAGTTGAAACGTTTTAAAGCTGAATTAAATTAATTATTACAACTATGCCAATTGTGTTAATGAATTTTTTTGCATATAATATACACGAAAAAACGTTATTCACACAATAAGCACAGTCGCAATAAATTAATTTGTTAGCTTTAAAATGTTTCCCGACGGCTTAAGCCATCTTCTAAGAAGCTTTCCTAACATTGTTACGGAAGTTTCCTAGATGGCTTACAGCCAGTTGAAACGTTTTAAAGCTGAATTAAATTAATTTATTATAACTGTGTCCATTGTGTCAATGAATTTTTTTCGTATATATAATAATATACGTAACAAATACTTTGTGAAGGTCAGAAAAAATGTATTTCAAATATTTAAATTACAACGCATATATTTTTAATAATACTACTAATGGCCAATCGAATGTATAAAATTATCAATTAGTGTTCCATACCCGAACAAATATACGAAAGGACATTCGATAGTTTGTTTTAAAGATTCTTCTTGAAAATAATTTCTCTTCAACGAATATTGAGCGAAATTAATAAAGAAAATCTCACTTTAAACATTTAGAATAAGAAAAAAGTTAAAAGCCTGCCAGAAACTACTTGAATCGGGTGTTAAATGCGTAGCGCGAACACTTTAATTTTAAATCTTAATTTGCGCTTAATGATAATAAATGGATTAACGAAGGAAAATTCGAGAAATCGTGTATCCATGATAGTTACGTTAAAAATTCATTTGTTGAAAGTGTGAAAAGTGATAAAATTATAATTAAATTACTGAAATTATCCAAAAGAAACCTTACCTTTTCCCAAATGTTATTTTACATGCAAGTTAGAACATCAAGATATGTAAAATAACGGACCCTTTAATTAAATAGGGAGATTGTAGAAGGATTAAGATTTTTTAAAATTTTCTTATATCTTTTTGCTTTGAGATACGATTTTACATTTTCACCGTAGTGTCATATCACAGATAGTAAAATGCGTTTTATATTTCACCATTCAATGACTATTTTTTGTATTAATTCTGTTCAATACACCTCTACTTTCACTCGCTGATTTTTTATTCACAAAAGGGCAATCAAATTTGTTATTTTCATTATATATAATCATATGTGGCCTATATGTTTTTTCCCTTCCTAAAAATATGAATTTAGAATGCTTTGCTTGGCTTATAGCTTTTGTGTATTTGATATGCTGATCGTCATGTTCATTAGTTTCATTTTACTTATTTTATACGTAGGTGTACGGAGCTGAATCTTTTGGGCGTGTAATTAGGGGCGGTTTAACATTTAGGGAGCCCTTGGTTCGATAGTTTTTTGGGGTCCTTTTCCCACAACTTTTAAATTTTCAAAGTTTTGCAATAAGAAAAATATAATATATAACAAACTTTTTGACAGTTTAGGGCTCTTGTTCGGGATGGAACCTTATGTCCCTCTGCCCCAATCGTTAAGGGGGGGGGGGTCACTTGAAAAAGCATTTTTCTTTATTCTAAAAAAAGTATGGATTTTTACCTTCCAAATGGTATAAATTGTTTGGCTCCAGGTTAATGATAACCATTTGTAAACAAATTTACAAATGTAACAAGCGAATTTAAGTAGTAGCAGTAAGTACAAAATTTTTACAAAAATGCAGTTTTCTCGAAAAGACGTTTTTGTCACAAAAGGAACATTTTTCACAAACTTGAGTTTTAATTAACTTACAATTTCTTGGGAACGTACATATAAGAATTCTACATACGTTATGTGTAGCTTTCTGTACTTGTTTATTGTATTTTTTAATTAATGACCTGAACGTAAAATAAAAAGAGTGTTTTCTAGAAATTTTTTTCGTTTGATATAAATATTTTTACTTTTAAAAATATTGCGTGTATATCATAATATGCCCGCATAAAATATGTAAACATGTTAGCTAACTATACCAAAAAATATTTTGGGTGCATTGAATACGTCTTTTTGGATAAAATATTCCTTATGTCTCTATGGAAAACCCCATGTTGTTGGTTTCGTTGGTGACCCCCGACGACACCGTGTGCATGCATGCAGGCGTCTAGGACCATAAGGAAGCAGCAACAGCCATCCTGTAGATATGATAGTATTCAGCTGTTATACACGAGTAATTGCCTGAAGAAACTATTCGAATACCGCTATAATAATAGACAACAATAGCACACGCAGATGCGGTAATAGCTCTGTGAAACCTAGGTGGTTTTGGACCCGGAATCTGCCTTATAAACATACAGGGTGCCTTGCAATCTTCCAAAGAGAAACACATATTGGCATTCTTTGAAGAATTTCAATATAACGAAATAACATTGAAAATGGCGGAAAATCAATATTTTCTGTGCTAATTACAATTAATGTCTAACCCAACAGCATTAATATCTTGCATAATATTTCATACCAGTTTCAAATGAAATACATTTTACAAATGGGCGCACCTTTGAAATGAGTAGAATGACATTTTAATCTTTAGACTATTAAAACATGTGAAGACAAATATTGCCAATAAAATTAGATCTTTGGAATAACGTTTAAAGTATAGTAATTTTAAAAATGTTTTCTGAAATTCTGTGATTATAATGCGAATAATTACTAATTATGTAGTAACCTATACTTAACTTATTAAAAAAAGAATGTATGATGTTATAAACCTAGATTTTTCATTAAATATGAGTTGATCTTAAATAAAGTCAGCCTGTTGTAAATACAATGGAAAACTTAAATTTCTGCTATGACGGGAGGGGTCTAATGCTTTGGTTTATAAATGGCTTTCATCAAGAAATGAGTGGTCAAATTTTTATGTGATGGGTTGGACTTTAATTGAAATTAGTACAAAAAGTATTCATTTATCTCTATTTTCATCGTCATTTAGTTTTGTCGAAATCTTTCAAGGAATACTGCATTGCATTTTTTTAGGTTTACAGGAAACATTGTATATCGAAGTTGCATTAATTTATGCGAAAATAACAATTGAATGAGAGGCCGAGATTATGAAACTGGGATTAAAAACATTTAATTTCAAAAGAGTTTAATTTAATTGAAGGAATGAAAAGTTTAGAGAGAAAATTAAATTTCCTTGGGGAAGTGTTTGAAAAATAAACCAAACCTTAGCGCTAATTAAATTCAAACAATAAACTCACGGCGGAAAAAGTGGTTTATTTTAATGAAAGATGCATAGGGAATGCCTTTAATATTAGCTTTTTTTATTCTCTTTCGATTATTCAGGGAAAAATCTTATTTAGAATAAGATAATTAAGCAATAGCGTTAGGTTGAAAATTCGTTTATAGATTTGCCAAACCTAATTTCATCAATCAGTTGTTTATACAGGGTTGTCTGAAAGAAAATTCAGCTACATTCGCGATAAAGCTAAACTGGTACATTGACCAG
>QLNU02015003.1:137807058-137831696 GCA_006491805.2 Dysdera silvatica | reverse complement strand
TGAGTGGGTTGTGAGAATAGTAAAAAAACAGTGATTGCGTATATCCATCCAACAAAAAGATTGCATTTTCAGCCGTTATCCCTCCGAAAATATTAATGGGTATACAAACCAAGATCCATTAATGCACTAATAAAATATTTCATCCATTAATTTATTTATTAAATCAAGGACAAACTCATAAGCAAATTTTCACTGCAATTCACGTACTATTAAAAATTACTAAGACGCTTACGCCATAAAAGCTGCGGAAAAATAATTTTTCTTGGGCATCTTAATTTATTCCGCAAACCCCTTCCTGTTTAATTGTTTCAGTAATTAGAAAAATTGCAAACCATAAATTTTAATTATCCTCCAGTTAAAACTCGCAGAAGAGGCGATTGCAAAGTATTTAAGAAGTTAAACTTTTTAATTTTTCCACTTACTGCGTCTCTTTTCAAAAACAGAGATGGAGTTTTCGTTACGGCAAAATTTTTAAGTGTTCGTTGAATTCGCGAATAGGTTTATCATTATTTCGTTTGAAATAAAATTTTAATAAATAATATTTTTAAAATATTAGGCGGAATCAGAGCTGGGTTAATGATGTAACGGGTCCCTAAAGAATGTGACCTCTGCGATATTCAGTAAATAAACCATGTTTTTTCTGTGATCTACCATTTTGCCACCCCTAGGCTATTTTTGCCGCCCTCTTCCTACTCCCCCCGAATCAGTGGTAGGAATATAAAAATTTTTATATTTACACACCAATAACTTTTGTGTCGATAATAAATATGCCGAAAAACCAACTCATAAATTGAAACATAAACATTAAACAATATTAACTTATATTGAAGTATTATTTCTTTTTGGTATATAATAAATCAAATTCAATTTTATTGAAATAAATTTTAATTTTAGCAAAAAATAAAAGCCTATAGAACACTGGTATTTAAATGGAAAGCATGACGTCTAGCTTCCTTCTCGGCAAAACGTCTGATTGTACGAGTACATCGTATGGTATTAATTTTGTTATATCAGACTCAATGCACAAAATTTTGCCGTCCTAGTCTATAGCCTAGTATAGCCTATTGGGAAATATGGCTCTGTTCTTGGCCTGTATGTAAATCCGGCACTATATGGAATTTACAATATACAGCAATTCAATCGGTCTGTTTTATTTTTAAATGATTATAATACTCATCCTTTTCTGTTGTTAATGTGAAGAAACTAGTGACAAATTTATTTCTACATTGCCAACATGAAAATTCACATGTTAATGATCTTAAAGTACGGGGCGACATTTTTGGCGTTTGCAAATGGCAACTTTACGTCATCTACCATTTCATCAATTCTACTTCTTCTCATTTTTTATCGTTGCACTTCTGGAAGAAGAGTCTTTCTAAATAAACTATGTTTTTTGATCTCCCCCATTTCTAACCTATCTAACAGACTTGAAATATTTACAGTGTGTAAATGTGTAATATATATGATGAGTTAAACAAAATATTATTATTAATAAACGGTGGTTAATGAGATATAATTAATCATAATTGTGAGTAAAATACAATAATGTAAATTGAATAATTCTTAAATAATTATATAATGCTAATTTTCTGAAATGCTTATAGGCACATATTCATTATGAATCGCAGTGGCGTTGGAAAGGGGGAGCTCAGGGGGCTCAAGCCCCTCATTGGTTATCAAAACACATTATTTTATCTAAGGCCGCTTTACACGATCTTCTTTAAAAGCACTTGAGGCCCCCCCCCCCATGAACATCCGTAATTTTTGAATTGCTGCGTTACTGCTGAATCGTAATTGATCGTTGAAATAAATTAATTTTATTTATAAAATATCTTTGTTAAATTATTTATTTGGGAAATTTTTCACTTATGTACAAGTATTTGTATATTAAAAACGGTTATTACTAAGAAATTATTATTCACAAAAAATAAACTTAAAAACAGTTTAAAGAATAAATACATTTTTAAAGTTTTTGTGTGTATCATGAGGGATAGAATGATAGAGGATGTTATTTTTATATATAAAGGAATTGTGAGAGACACAAATTTATTTGTAAATTATACAATGCATATAGTGAATACTATAAAATAAATAGAGAATTGGGATTTCACAACGATCCGCCATTACGACGGTTGTGTTGCTTTATACGATTATGCGTTCATATGGCAAAAAGAAAGAAAGAACGAAAGAAAGAAAGGAAGGAAAGAAAGAAAAAAAGAAAGAACTGTTGGGGAAAAGAGTGTGGGCAGTTATAGCTAGTTATATATATGGGGTTTGAACTAAAACTTCCCTTCTTTTCGGAACCAAGCTTCATAAACAAACTATTTCTACGAATTGTGATAAATATTTCACAGAAAGCGAAAGCAAGTACTAAAGGTATTCAACACCATTGACTCCCGGCTAAATATAACACCATACGAATTCCAATAACTGTATTTATTATATCTTGCTGACTGCACCGGAAGCGACGCATTGGATACAATCGAGTTAGATACGATATAATCGTCAGTTAATGATGGTAATTTCCGGTGTCTTGTGAAAATGAGAACAACTCGTACAAATACGATTACTCAGTTATCAGTAACCTCAAGTATCACTCATCGTAAATACCAAAATATCGGAAACAAAATTAATGAAACAGATATAAACCATTTCAGCAATTGCAGCCCATGACAACAACTAGCGAAAAGTTAATACGCGACTAAAGATCGTTAGCAACAAACAGAGGCGTCAATTTCTAGCAGCCCAACCCCTTCGGCCCCCCCACATATTTTTTACGGTGGAAGGGGCTTTGCGATTGATGGCCGATAAATCAAAAGAACGCAGAATATGGTTGAGGATTATAGAAAGACATAATAGATGAAATCATATTAATTGCTATAGATCATGTCTTCTTTGTCTTCGGTTGATTCATTTGGTTGCATATACGGATTATTATATTCAGGGCCCTTAATATTTTCTTTCAGTTGGCGCCCCTAGCAACAAATATCGTGGGAGTTGAAAAAATGAGAAGAGAGATGAAGAAAGATGAGAAGCAAATAAGAATTTACTTTCATTTATAACCTGCTATTGCGGTATATTTTTATTTAGTGATTAAATTTTGAAATATGTATTTTGTTTCTGTTTATAAATTCATCTTTGATAAAAATTCGCATACCAATTCGATGTATTATCTCCAGGGGAAAAACAGTCAAGACAACCTGGAAAGCATATTGATGTTTAATATTAAATGCTTTCTTGTGATAGTTGTGTGTATAGGGACAAAGCTTTCTCTGGTGAATAGGGTCCTCTTCGCGGATAGTTTTATCAACGTAGTGCTTTTTCGGTATTTTAATACTATTTAGTGTCTGCATTTTAAAGAAATATAATTGATTTAATTTGCATATAAATTTAATAAGAAATGAATACTGTGTTTTTATCACGTATTTTTTTTTCTTTTACGTGATACTCATTATACTGCTTGATTATCGAAAAAGGGTTTCTCTCAATACAAAAAGAAAAAACGTTTAAAAGCGTAGTAGAAATTTTATTCGACAAAATTCAACGCGTTTCGCACTGACTTTGGCCCTCCCTCGTCAGGAATACACTTCTGTCTGGTACGGAAATAAACAACAAAGTCCAGGCCTCTTAGTTAGGTCCGAAAATCTACATCTAATTGTACGTAAAAAAAATACTCATGCCGTGGAAATTAATGATGATTGATGTTAATGATAAAGATGACTCATGATTGATGGTAATGATAAAGATGACACATGATTGATGGTAATGATAAAGATGACTCATGATTGATGGTAATGATAAAGATGACACATGATTGATGGTAATGATAAAGATGACACATGATTGATGGTAATGATAAAGATGACTCATGATTGATGGTAATGATAAAGATGACACATGATTGATGGTAATGATAAAGATGACTCATGATTGATGGTAATGATAAAGATGACTCATGATTGATGTTAATGATAAAGATGACTCATGATTGATGTTAATGATAAAGATGGCACATGATTGATGTTAATGATGATGAAGATGATTCGTGATGGACATGTGAAGTGGCTACATGTGAAGAGTCCACGACCGGGTTGAATTTGTAAACTTTCAGTTCCGTCGAACCGCAAGTGATTATTTTTCTGAGAGTTTGTGGAGAAATTTGTCCTCGTCGTGTAAAATTACGACGACAAAATTTCCAAACTGCAGTCGCAGCATTATTCTTGTTTTGCTAAAACAATTTTACAATTATCGCATGTTCCAGCAAAGGAATAAGTGGTCTAGGAAGGGGTATCAGAGGGCTCAAGTCACCACTGGACATCAAGACAGATTATTTTCTCTAAGGCTGCATTACATCATCTTTTTTAAAGCCGCTTGAGCCCCTTAAGTTTTGAATTGCTGCGTCACTGAAAGGAATGCTCATCATAACTTACAAGAATGACGTTTTAGTAGTGGTTTTTTTTTTTGACCGTTTTTATTTATATTTAGACTCTACCTGAAAACTTACGCGCCTAACGCTGCCTTTTCATCGCTTGTAGCCCCACAATCACCACAATATTTCGTTTTCCTCATAATGTTTGCGCAAAGCACAAATAAAAATTCAAAATCATTTCATCTTAGGCTTGGTCTTGATACGTAAAAATTCCGAAACCCACGTGCATTAGCTGAAGTTAGAGCTTTTTGTTTTTGGAGAAAACAGACGCCGTCTCCATCCTAGATTCGAACCAGGGTTTCTCCGATGAGCCCTAGTATTTTGACCTCTAGACGAACGAGGACAGGAACAACTCTTCTTTTCTCCATATATAAGGATATAAGATATTATTACCCTTCTCGGTAATATCACAACTGCCACATAGTGGTCAACACAGAAAAGCTTCTGAGGCGAGTTTTTTGTGTGTTTTTCGTGGGGAATAATTATCCGTTAGTTATATTAGTCTTGATATTTATTGCGAATTTGTTTCGCGCACTTTATGTTATGGAACGGTACATTTTCCCAATAGGAAGCTTTTGAAACTAACACGTTTTTATACAATCCTTCTCTTCACCCGTTTGATAGTAGGCCTATATGTTTCAGGTGCGTCAAATCGGTTACCAAAAGAACGATTGAACAATTTTTCCCATCTATAATTAAAGAACATACTCGTTCAGATTCGGTTACAGAGTGGCTTGACACACCTTTAGTATATGCAGAGGCGTAGCCAGGGGGCGGTTTTGGGGGTTGTAACCCCCCATCGCAATGAAATTTTGTATATTTAACATAGGAATATATGAGTTGTAGCTCTGTAACCCCTCCCATTAAGCCTATAAACCACCTTATGAACTTTCTGCCTACGCCACTGAGTATATGTATAAAATTTGGTGCCATTTCGCTTCTCGGTTGAAGCTACCGAGTGTTCTGAATAGCGCAGCTTTAAAATTATGATCACCCGATCTATGAGTCTGTATTCCAGTTAGCTATATGTGAGTTTCCACTATATTCCTCTTTTGTGTAATGAACTACCTCCACAATTAATCATGCGTTAGTCATCGTTCTGCATAATCGATCACTTTCTCAAAGAACAGTTCTTCATTTCTTTGTCTACCTAATTAATTGATTATGCCGCGAAAGTCACGCTTTAATTAACTTGTCGTAATCCGTCATTTGCTTAGCGAGGACTACTTTAATAGTGCCTTGCGAAATCAGCCACTTGCGTAACGAGTTAAGCTTCACCAAAACTTTTTTTGCAAAATTTTTAAAACATTCACTGTAATTTTTTTTAATGTGAGTTAATCTTTATGTTCCAAATTCGAACTATTTTTACAACAGTATAATCGGACGATAATGCAGTATTTTATTGTTAAATCGAATGCGTCATTAACTTCTTACCAGCCAACAGCGAAAGAATATCAGAGGCCTATACAAGACAAGCTATAAATGTGGAAATTACTCCTTTATACCACCTCGGGTGTTTCGGAGGAGAATTTTGGTGTACAAACACATTTCTTAACACTTTTAATTTGTAGTGAAAGGCTTTGTTGCATACATGCTTACTTTCTGAATGTAAAATTTGAACATTGAACTTTGAAAAAGATAAAAAAACATTCGTCCTTCACATACACATACCGACGTATACGTGTATAATTATTTCTAAAATAAATGATTTAAAATAACACTGGATAATCGTTTAGAAACCACAAGAACTTGTCTGATTTTAAATTAGTTTATGTTTTTTCTTTATACTGATCTAGACTAATTATAGAATTATAATTACAATAAATCTATTTTCGGGAAGAACATTAAATATATGGAAGTCTGTTATATCATTAAAGAGAAAAAAAGTTATACAAATTAAACTAGTTCTGGATTACTTTTATCAGATGGTTTTCCTCGTATCTTATTTGTTTATAGTATACCCCGTTATATAATAAACCTTTTTGTCCTTGCGCCATAAAAATCTAACAACCTAACCTAACTTAGCAAAATCCACCTTTATAAATTAGTCACTGTCGAAACAATACAGAGTTTCACCAGGAGATTCCATAACAAACAGTTATTTCGACACTGGCGTAAGGTTTAAAAACACGACGTTTCGGGAGCCAACTGCTCCCTTTGTCAAGTGAAGGCAGAAGGCTTTCATACGAAACGTTGTGTTTTTAAACCTTACGCCAGTGTCGAAATAACTGTTTGTTACTAGTCACTATTGCAGTAAACATACTATGTCAAAGCTCTACCGCGGCATCAAACACTGCAGATAACAATAGCAAAGTTTTGCGCGAAAACTTTTCATTATTTTTTATATACAGGGTGTCTCAGCACCAGGGTCACGAACTTCTAGGAGGGGTAAGGTACACTAAATGACTCGAAATCACATAGCAATGCTGGTCGCAAATCACTCAAAGCGCTAGTTCTAAATCCGTCCAGGATGAAAAAGCATCAGATAAAACTCAGGTCAGCTGCTCAAGTGTATAGATGATTAGGACATCGCATTTTGCGCTTCTCATGCACTGGTTGTCACTATTTGTGCATGCTGGACGGTTTTAGAACTAGCGCTGTGAGTGGTTTGCGACCAGCATTGCTATGTGATTCCGAGTCATCTAGGTGTACCCTGCCTCTCCAAGAAGTTTGTAAACCTGGTGCTGAGACACCCTGTATATCGATAATGTAGCGTTTAAAGGTGATAAGTGTAAACATTGGAAATATAACACGGTTTCAGAGTTCACACTTGGAGGTAAAATAAAAATTGCTGTATGTTTTTAAATGTAATAGAATTCTATCACATTTAAAAATTTGCTGCAAAATTTGTTGATTTGATATACAGATGTAAGTTTTTCACTGCTTTTCCTTGAAAGTTCAGTTATTGAACTTACTACATTTGTATGCAACACCATCTGTTTGCATTTTGAGTATTTTGGGTAGTAATTCTATTCGCATCAATTCTAAAGATAGAGTAATTAATTAAATTTTAAGTGTAAAACTACTCAAATAAAAAATGTATACATTAATACTTTGTTAGGTCGCCAGTGTCCAGTTGTCCTTAAAGAGCAAATCTATCGTCATAAACATTCTTAGGTAAAAAATAGTTTGAAAAGCTATTTATTTTTCACGTAATTTCGTACAAATAAACATTTATACTATAGTTAAATTACACACATTTTACTGCTTTCGCTTACAGAATTTTTAATCTTTACAAAAGCTTCTTGCTCTTATCTTTTCTTCTTTCAGGTCTCTCTCTCTCTCTCTCTCTCTCTCTCTCTATATATATATATATATATTCAAGTTTTGTTTAAATGTCCAGGCTTTGATTACAAGTCTAGAATATAGATATTTTCAATGTAGATCTCGTTAATGCATTCAGAATTTTCTTACAGACTAAATTTCTGTTGATAAGTTTTTGTTTTTTTGTGAAGTTTAAGCTTAGTTTGCAAATTCAAGCTTTATCTATAAGCTTAGGTTTAGTCAAAAATTAGGATAGAATATGGATTGGCCTAACATTGTTCATAGGTAAATTTTTTTGAAGATTCAAGAAGAAAAATACTGGGAAAACAGTGACACAGAAGTGGACAACCTTCCCAAACTATCTCGAACAATCAACAAGAAGTAGGAGAACGTTTAGCCGTTATGGTGTTAACATTATACTAGGATCACTAGACTATTATTGCCATAGTTATATGATTTGCGCCATAAAAAAATTAGATAACTTAGTTATTTATTTCATCACTGAAGTTGTCAAATTCTAAGTTCTCATTTATATTTACTTTCGCCAAATCGCTTACTTTATCCAAATTAATCTAGACGAAGAATTGATGTGTGTAATTGATGAAATGCATGTTTTTAATATATCTGAAAAATGAGAAATAAACTAAATTGAGATGAATCGTACCCAAACATTAATCAGAACGATTGAGTAAATTCACAATGAAAATGAATAATTAAAATCGGTTTTGTTGAAATTCAAAACTTCTCCTTTAATTTCAATAATGTTCGTTCAATTTTATTTTGCTTATAGACGCTCTGGTATAAACTAAAACTCACACGTCGCTTCCCAAACCAACATTTTTAAAAACTCCAAATTACGTGTTTTATCTAAAAGCACTTCAATAGTTTTAGACAACGTCTAGACGAAATACTTTTCTTCTTATAGAAGACCACTCCTCATGTGAAAGATCAGGTCTGGATGATGTTGAAGCTTTCACGAAAATTATGCATTCCCCTTCGAAGATTATTTAAATATTTGCTTATTATTATTCGAAAGTAATTGCCTCAAAGAAAACAAGATAATGGCTGGTTAATTATACTGGTTATATATTTATTCGACTCGATTTTTGAATTCTAATCTTTTAAATAATTGGTTTCACTAAATCTGAATATTTTTTAATGAGGACTAAATGGGCAAATTCTTGACTGTTATTTTATTTTTTTTTTGGTGGAGGGGAGGGGAATGTTCACTTTTTTTACACCATATTTGAAGAAAGATTTTTATGTTTATACAGGGCATTTTTTCACTGTTAATTCTAAGGCTGCGAATTCTATTTGAAGAGAAAATGTCAATCATTTAAGGTATTAATTATTCATCTAAGGGATTAATTATTAATATAAGGTATTAATTATTAATATAAGGTATTAATTATTAATCTAAGGTATTAATTATTAATCTAAGGTGTTAATTATTAATCTAAGGTATTAATTATTAATATAAGGTATTGATTATTAATATGAAGTATTAATATAAGGTATTAATACTTCTTTTTGTAAGATATTATCACTCTTCTCAGAGTTACACAATTGCCGAATAGCCAACACGCAAAGCCACCTTCCTGGCGAGTTTTGAAAAATTTTCTTAAAGGTAGGCGTCACCATTATTTTTTAAAATATATGGATTAATACTTATTAATCTAAGGCTGTGGTCACCAAAGTGGTTGGTGTTGACCCCCCTCCTCAGGGTTCGATTGGGGTTCGAAGCGGGCTCAGTGGTCGATAGAAAAATATAAGACATCATTGTACGGGTAAGATTTAATTCTGTTAACTGGGATTACCTCCATTCTACTGACAAAGCAATTAACAGTGAATCGTGAAAACATTAACGTAAATAGAAATTGCAGTGTTTGTTATTTCTTATAGAAAGCGCAATTTCTGTTATTGTAAGGATTTCCTCTAAGGAAAGCAGTGCAAGGAAAATTTTAATACTCTATATAAATAAAAAAAACATTCTTAAGATGGAGAAAGGTCATGAAAATAGTTACGAATATAGATATGGAATTACGTGACGATTTATGGCTGAAACAAACTAATTTTAAACTCAACATTGCTAATCTTGTCAGGAGCCGCGAAGCCTATCATTCACATTGATAACTTTAATGAATTGTTTACTGAGTTAATAAAAGTCTTATTTTTTCATATATATATAAAGATTGATTGTACTATGTACTGTTATCTAAATCGAAGTTTATACATTATATATTTCATTATAATTGATTTCCATTTATTATAATTAATTTTATTTTATTATGTATGTAATAATAACATGGGGGTTATAAAATGTCTAGAAATTTTAAAGGGTCGATAATCAAATAAGTTTAGCAACCCACGTTTGGCATACATGAAATTATTATATCAATTATTTTACATAAAACCAATCATTTATTAATTAAATATAATGATATTTTTGCTTTATGCGCATTTTCGCATCATCTCTTTTTTGACGGTTCCAAGAAAAACGCAAAATTGGGATTTCACAGTGCAGTAGAGCCCTTAACGGATATTATTTTAATCGGCCACCACTTCAACCCCTTTTTCACTGGCTTCAATTACCGTCGTAGTTTTTAAAATAGTGCCATAATATTTTTCCGTTGCATATCTTCTCTTGAAGAAGTAATAATTTTATTATTTTAAAATCGGTTAATTTAGAAATATTTATTACGATACCTCAATTTTATCTTTCCATCCCTTTCTTCGAACAGCTTAATTTTGGGGTTATTTGGTCAGGGGCCCCGGTCCCATCGTGGCCGGTTAAAAAGAATCGTATTGCTTTAATTTTATGACAGTAATAAACGAGCGCCAAGAATAACTCCAATTACTGATAATTCCGATAATCAATACTTTACTGGAGTTTTACGTCCCGAGACGGTTGCGGTCATTTGAGACGGAGAATCAGAAAATATTGAGGAACCTTGACTTGACTTCAGCAATAATGTGGGATTGGAAAAGGTGGCTACCGAAGAGGGCGCTGCAATCCCAGTCGACGAACGTCCCATCCACGGATGTTGAACCGATGACCAATGAGCGAAGAGGTAGCGTTTAAAGAACCATAAACTAATTATAAAATTGAGCCTTGGTTCTCCCATTTCAAGATTTTGTGTTTGTAATTATTCGATTAACTTTTCATTCTCTTTTCTTTCTGTTATTTGTCCTTCGAACAGTCGTCTTCTCGGAAAACAGTGTCGCAGCAGTGGATAATTTTCCAATGATTTTACGCAATCAATAATAATGATAATATATTATAAAGAACAGAACATAGCTGATTTTCAGTTTTTGGAATTATAAGTTAGTTGTTGAACGGGCTACAATCGATTGCTAAACAACCAAGGATAAAATATTAATTTCAAATACCTCTAAAGTTTTGTCAAGTCAAGTAATAACATACCTCGTTAAGAGCTCTGATCCCCAAATGGAGATTCTACCTCTTCTTTCTTTCCTCATCTCTTGGACTCTATGTTCCCACCTCTCCTGGAAACATAGTGCCGCTTGCTCGACCAATATTTCCAGATTAGTTATGTATTTTTTTGCATACAAAACAACAATTTGTCAAGTCAGTAAGAAGATGAACGAAGATACAGGTCACCTGCAATTACTAATAATTCATCGTAACTTCTCTACTATTTTTGATCATCATTGCAGAAGAGAATTTACGTGGCAAGCTTAAGCTGCCTATTTAGCTTCCTCTCAAACCTTCCATCAACACGTAAAAGTTTGTAACGTTTATTTACAATCATATGTAATTAAATTATTGTCACGTGTAGTTTTCTCAGTCAAATTTACATAAAATTAACTTTTGCTAATGTGATATATAGTACTATGCCGGGTTTGAATAAATTATTATTATTATTTAAATCAAATTTTATTTCTCACATGCGAGTTAATTACATTTTGCATTCTCTACCACGTTACTCATAAATGTTTTAATTTTTGCTCAAAGAATTTGACCCATGAGTTTAGCTTCAGTACAATAGCAATCCAAAAGCAATAACACCAAAAGATAATTTTATTTCGCTACTTGTTCTTACGATCTGATACAAAAATATAAATTAAATTTTCCTTTATGCATAAGAAGATTGAACATATATTTATAAGTCACTTTTGTACAATACTTATCTTAGTTATGTCTGTCCTTGTTTATTCCAAAGTCATTTATACAGAGATAAATAAGTTCCACATATAAAAAATTTCTGGAGGAGGAAGAGGATATAGATTTCTTGGGGGGAGTGCAATAGCCTCCAACTCAATACTTGGCACAGAGCATTCAGTTGTAGTTTTCGAATTACTAGGGAGGGCTACGCTTTTTCTAGAAAAGGGGCTAAGCCTCTAGATACACCGATGCATATATGAAGGGTCCCAAGGAAATACCTAGGTAGAAACTGCTCTATACCCATTATTATTTTTATTTTGCATGAGATCTCGCTCTTGGCGGAACAGACGAATCGTGCAGTGCCAAATATTTAAGACTTTCTTTTGTAGGTTATTCGGGTGTTGTGTCTGGGATCTTTCTGATTGTTCGGCATGTGTTCAAAATTGTGGCCTTTTGTGGCTCAATGTAGGGGTCTATTTCGAGTGTTTCAAGGCTTCTATGCAGTGTGATTAATTAGTATTAGACCTGTAGCTGACAAAATGGCTAGTACACTGTCAACTCTTTCTATATGTCACATAGTTTTAATTATTATTATTATTATTATTATCGTCTCCGTCGTAACTACATTTCATAAGCAGATTTTAAACCTAAATCCACATGAAAATCTGGCTTATTTGTAATTTTTCTGTGATACCCGCGAACTAAAATATTTACTGTGCTCTAAAACGAAGCTGAACAAATATCGAAGCTTATTTCGTAAAACTTAAATATTTGTCTTTGGGATTTTCTGATTTACAGACAGTTTTTTTCATCATGATGCAGCAAGAAAAATAATCCCTATCCGGCACCATTGTACCAGGTGATCCAAATTAAACAGGAGGTGTTTAGACCTCTCTGTAGAGAAAACTATTTGATCAATTTCACCCAAATTTCATACACATGCTCCCCTGAGTATGCGGTTTCGATTTCTGAAAGAAACAATTTAGTTCATATTTCGGCCGCTAGAGGAGGAAATGGCGCTGCGGAGCAGGCAATTTACATATTACTTAACATGCGCAACATCCTCTGCCTATATAAGGAGTCGTGAAGCATTTTTCCACCATACGAGGACTCCGTCATGAAACTTACTTTACCAGATCGCGCGTTACTTGTTAAGCTCTTTTATCAACGAAATAGCAATGCTTCTGCTGCATTTAAAGCATTTCGGCAGGTAAAAGGTTTACGCAGACGCACTCTCACAATTACAAATCTTCGAAAAATGGTCTTGTATTTTGAAGAGAACAGAACATTCGCCATTAAATCAGGACGAGGCCGCAAACCACCTCGAGTGCAGCAAATTGAAGAAGTTGCAACTGCAGTAGTGGAGTAGGGAGCAGCAAGTGCACATGGTAGCAGTAGTGCACGTGCGATATCACGGGAATTGGACATACCATATACGACAGTATGGGGAGTTATGAGAAATGTCCTGAAGTTTTATCCATATAAGATAGCCCACACTCAGCAATTGCTTTCTGGTGATAATGACGTGCGGAAAACATTTGCTTTGATGTTCATTGCTCGGATGACAGTGGATGATGAATGGCCTTGGCAGATACTGTGGAGTGATGAGGCCCATTTCCACTTGAATGGCGCTGTAAACACACGTAACTGCCGTATTTGGTCTGACACAAATCCCCACGTTCATCAACAAATTCCGTTGCATGCTCCAAAAGTGACAGTGTGGTGTAGCTTCACCTCATCTTTCGTCATTGGTCCTTACTTCTTTGAAGAAAATACGGCCTCGGGGCCAATGACATGTTCTGTTACTGGCTCTAGGTATGCATTTATGCTCCGGAACTTTGTCATTCCTTTGCTTCAACAGAGAAATTGTCTTGACACTACAATTTTCATGCAAGATGGTGCACCCCCGCACATCGCGTTGCCTGTTCAAACATTATTACGGCAAAACTTTTCGGATGACAGAGTGATTAGCAGGTCATTTTCAACATCTTGGCCGCCTCGGTCACCCGATCTTAACCCTTGTGACTTTTGGCTGTGGGGATATTTAAAGAGCTGCGTTTATAAAGGCAATGTTCCGAACTTAGCAGTCTTAAAAGACAGAATTTCGCAACATGTATCCCACCTCCAAGCGAATGAGTTACGTTCTGCCGTGGAATGTGTTGTGCATCGAATGCAATTTCTAGAGCAAAGAGACGGAGGACATATCGAGCCGTATCTGTGATGATAGTGTGGTTCCACATATGATAGCAATAAAGTTATTGCACAAATCTTTTTTTAGTCATACCTACTGTCCTACGGTATACTGTAATTTGTAGTTAATTTCATGTGATTGCAATAAAGGTTATTGCATGTTAAAACACTTTTTCGTTGTTAATATTAATAAATTGCCTGCTCCGCAGCACCATTTCCTTCCCTAGCGGCCGAAATATGAACTCAATGTTTTCTTTCAGAAATCAAAACCGCATACTCTGGAGAGCATGTGTACGATATTTAGGTGAAATTGGCCAAGTAGTTTTCCCTACAGAGAGGTATAAACACCTGTTTAATTTGGATCACCCTGTACTTCAGTTTATAGTCTTTTTTTATTTATTTTATTTAAATACCATTTTGCATTCTAACATTAGTTTCTGCGAAGTTTGTTTTCATTTATAGTAGAGGATAAAATCCGCAGATATCTCATTTGCAAATAGAATCATTCTGTTGCATGGAACTGTTCCCCCACATTTTAAAGTCTTATAAAAATTTAGTTACTGAAGCCTTGATGAGTTGCGACCATGATCGCACAGCTGTTTCATTTTCAAGAACTAGAAGAAAAAACATTTCAAAACTAACAAATAGTGGACAACCAGAATTCTTCGTCAGGGCGTCAAAGGGTCAACAGAGATCGCAAAGACAGCCGCAAGATTTATGAACCATGGAAGCAAGAAAGGAACTAGGAATAAACTGAGGGAACATACATCTTAGAATAAAGAGACTGCCAAGAACTCCATTATCAAGCAGCACATTGATATTTGGAGAAAGGGACTTTGTTGATAATGGTTTGATTCAAGCTAAACTATATATGCTGGCAAATATTTCATGAATTTCTAGGTAATTCACACAAGTCTGAGCAAACCCAATTAAAAAATGTTAAAACAGTCGAGTGTTGATTAAGAGAATTATACTGAAACTCCGTAAATCCGAAATTCCGTATAATACGAACTGGTTAAAAACAAGTTTATGTTGAAGGAAGATATTTATTTTGAATCACAAGTCATAAAAATCTGATCGAATAAATTTGAAACCTACTAATTGGAACCTACTAATAACAAAAACACATTTTGTGAGTGTCCGAATTTAACGCAGAATATATAACTTTTGTTTGGTATAATGATTAAGCACAATGCAGTTTAATTGCTTTTTTTTTGGATTTGAAAGGAAATTTTTGTGTACAGGGACTGTATAAAAATTTAAATTTCGTATTTCTTCAAAAAATAATCCTCTGCAACTTTAATAAATTTTATAAAATTCTGCACCTTTTTTTTACGCCGCTTTCCAATTTAATACATATGTCTAGAATCGATATTTACGGAATTAGAACTACGGTCAATGTTTTTGGGACACCCTGTATATGAGGCGTATCGATAAAGTAAGTTCCATTACAAATATGGCAATTATTTATATTACAAATATTGCAAACATGTATGTTACAAATGTTGCAAATATTTTTAGCTCAATAAAAACAAATATTCCCGTTGAAGAACAGCGGTCACAATTTATGCTAAGGCTGACCAGCTAAACGGTCCCCAACTGGCAAGAACGGTAACACAGGCAGGCGAAAACGGCAACACTCCAATGTTTGCTTAGTTTTGGATCACATATATTTCTGACGAGGGAGGACCAAGGTTCGTTCGAAACGTGCAGTGTAGCCTTCGTTCAATTAAATTTACTATAACATTGGATTGCTTAAAACATTGGATTTATTCTCTTTATATTGCGTAGTGCTACGTCGCTATACTAATTTTGATAAGACTGTGTAGTGTAAAATCGAACTGCTTGCCACAAGTGATATGTAAACTATTATCGCTTTTTAAATGCAAAGAATGCGAAATCGGCAGACATCCATCGTCAACTTCGTGAAGTGTGTGGTGAAAATCAGGGGTGGATTGGGTCCTCTGAAAGGGTGGATACCTTGGATTATCGGAGGGCACAATTCCTATCGCTCACGAGGGCACAATTCCTGTCGCCCATGAGGTCGCACCGGCCTGGGGGCCGGTTAGCCGACGGCCCAATCCGCCCCTGGTGAAAATACTCTAAGAGTAGTTTAATGGTAAGGAGATGGGTTAAGATCTTCAAGAAAGGACAATGCTTGAGGAACACTGATGCCAAGACCAAAGACCTCATCAAGATCTTTGGATGGGAAAAAATCGATTTCTCCCCAACTGCAGCACTGACAGCGTCCAATGATTTTTATGTGTTCTTTCATCTGAAAATGCATGTATTCTTTCGTTTGAAAGCGCATGTATTCTTTCGCTTGAAAAAGCATGTATTCTTTCATTTGAAAATGCATGTATTCTTTTACCTGAAAAAACTTCCTGGTGGCCGGCTTTTCCTCGTAAATGATGTAGCGTAATGAACGTGATTTTGATCACTGGTTGCACCATCCTACGATGCGGGGATATTTAAAACGGCGTCTCATTAAAGTCTCAATAATGGTGGAAACTATGTAAAAAAAGTAGTTAAAGGTATGTAAAATCCAACTGAAGCAAAATAGTTTAATTTTTTTAATAATTAAATGGAACTTACAGTACATTGCATAATGATAGGTTCACCCGAAAAACAAAAGTTCTATTGAACTAATGTTTCATGTTTTTAACTTACGTTTATTACAAGTTACAAGGATCTTGTAACAACAAATTATATAAAAATAAAAAGGATTGCAAATATACTTACAAGAATAAATAAATACTTCACAATAATTAAAAACAGGTATTGCAAAAGGATACGGTAGTAGGTAGTCTCGTAGATATACCATATGAAACTTATTCATAAAAATTTATTAGTAGTAGATTTTTCCTCCCTTCTTTAGAATCAATTCATAAATTCTTTTTGGCACAGAATTAAAAAGATTTTACAAGTAATGTACGTTGATGGCACGTCACTTAAGACAGAATTGCCACTTTCAGTTCATTTGTAATATTGTATTGCTTCCCACCTGTATATACAGCTCTTGCAAGTGTTCACCATAGATTGCCTGTGGGGTTTAAATCTGGACTGTAAGGTCGCCAGTCAATAATGTGGACACCGTTTTCTATAAACCACTCAGAGGTTGAATTATCTGTATGGATTGGGGCATTATCGTGTTAAAGCATGAAGCATGGCCCTCCGATTTCTGCTGAAAATGGTAGCAAGTGCTCATCAAGTAGGTTTTGATAATCCGTAGCATTCATGCGAATATTTAAGAATATAATATCTCTTTTTTTCTTTGCTATTCAAAGCCTACCCAGATCATGATAGAAATACCTTCATCTTGTCGTTTTGAAAAGATTTGTCCTTCTTTGCGCAAGTCGTGCCAATAAAATTGCCAGCCATCTGGCCCATCCAAATTTAATTTTTTTTTCATCGCCGAATATTACTTTTCCCCAATCTTCTTTCCAAGTCATTACTTGTTGCGCAAATTTCAGTCCCTTTTCTTTGTGTTTTTCCAGATAACTTTGGGCTAGCTTTCCTTTTTTTGCATCTTAAACAGTGCACCGTCTTCAGGGTCCTAGACAACGTTTACTTAGAGATTGGAATGCTCTTTCAGGGTGCAAAAGCACCCAAAGAAATTGAACCAGATTAAACCTTTTTAACGATATTATCCTTTTTTTTTATTTATATAAATCGAACACTACGCAGATTAAATTAAACAACAATATCAACGTTTATTGGCGTAGTGATACCAACGCCGATGGTATGGCGTGATTAGATGGTGAAACGTTCGAAAGAAAATAAATATTTCTGCCTTCGGTGGGACCTGAACCCACGACCTTCCACTTGCCGGGCGGAGGCTCTATATTATCCTTGTTTGGCGAGAGGTCAGTTTAGCAGCCTCCTAGTGGATTTTTTTTTGTACTACAAGCATCCTCTAATCGAATAAAATTGTTCACCATATTATGTGATCGTTTCAAACGTTTCGCTATTTCTCTATATTGGACTTTCCGCATTTTTTAGAAGCTTTAATTTTGCCCTTTTAATTTTGGTAAGATAATTTTTGTGACCCATTTCATTTTTTGTTCATTAAATCGGTACTATACTAAAAGTAAGTTAAAATCACGTTTTAAAACTCAATGACGTCAACAACATACGTCATTGCGCAAATTTGCATAAATGAGAAATAATCACGCGGTATTTTGGAAAGAAATCTAAGGTGGACCTATTATTTTGCAACACCTCAATACTAAAAAATGCCGCATTTTTTAAAAGATAATACTTTTTTTCAGTATAATTCGTTGTGCTATTTTTACATACCCTAATGCGAAACCACTGGAATATTTTGGGAGATAATTTGCATGTTTTTGTGAAGAAAAAGTTATTTTTGTGAGTGGATCTATAATTATGCAAAGCACTGTACTTTGCGGATACCCTACGTATAATTAAGATAAATATGAACGTAGACGTCAAATTAAAGCTCAAATTTATATAAATATACAGCGTAAAAATGTAATACATGGCTGGACTTGTATCCATATATAACTGGGGTTCTAAAAATCAGATATATTTTGTTTTTTAAACGCAAACGATAATTAGTCGTGATTATTTCTTCCATCGATAGGGATAATCGTAATCGAAATCCAATATCCTAGTTTATGAACGGACGGCTCACTGTGCAAATACGGGAAAAATTACCTTTACATCCTATTTGACGTGGAAATTGACATTCAACTATTTCTCGGCGAGAGGCAATATGTGGTTGCTATGGATTTCTAATTCCAAACATTTGTACCCTTTCGCAGAACCCACGAAGTTCGGATCCCTGCGTAATTTCTGGTTCAAGTTCACAAATTGACATTTCAATGCTGTGTCAACATCTGTGTCATCATCATTTTGACGTAAGGAAGCTCGTATATAACTAATAATTAACATTACATGCACGTTGTGAATAATTTATTCTTTCATACAAGGAAGTTAACAGAAGACTTTTTTTCCGAATTTGTGCAAAGTAAAAAAACTAAAATTTGTATTACAGAGTATTACCTTCCAATAAGGGACACTCATATGACCGGACATTTTGTCTCTTACATAGAGGTATCCCTTTTTCGAAGGTACGTGTGTTGATGCATATACTGGGGTCCAGATGAATCGTCCCTTAAGTGGGGGTGTCCTTTATAGCAAGTAATACTGTATTTATATATAGAGTGGCTTGCAGATCTTGAAAGAAGGCCACACTGAATGTTACTATGACAAAGTGATATTAAAAGTGAAAATCAATATTTTGGGGCTAATTACAACTAAAATCTAACCAATCATCATGCAGTTTGTATTTGTCCATGATTTTTATGGTTAGATTAAAACTAATTACAGGAAACCTCTGTTTCTACGAAGATGGCTTATAAAAATATAGGCAGCACTTTCGGTACTTTTACTTTGAAAGCCGATGCGCATGTATAAAACTCTTTTTCAATCAATCTGTTTTCATGTAACGTTATTTTATGTAACTGTAATCCTCAGAAAGATTTGTTTTATTTCCAAATACAAATAAATCAATGCCAACAAGTGGATATTTTGAAATAATTTGCTAAACTTTTGTTGTTTGATTTTCTCATAGTCTGTATATAAAACGTTTATATTAAAGTTTAAATTTGTATTATGTTTGTAAAAGTTGTATAAATATACGAAAGCTAGCTATAAGTCTTCGTAAAAATATTTTATGAAGATGTAATAGGTTAAAAAAATACAATAATGATTTTAGAATACAACGTCAAAATGAATTGCATCAAAAATATTGAAAATATTAGTAAATTCTGCACAAGGCCACGTTACTCATCTCCTAAGTTTTTAACAATATAACAAGTAAATAACTTCTCTACTCTCGTAGCATTCCAATCACCAAGTGCAAATTGCAGCATTGAATTTGTACATAATATTTAATACTACACATTTAGGTCTCATGATTTCTAAAATGTTTGTTTGCTGATGGGGGGGATAATTAATAAACTTAAATTTCAGCATCCACTTTTCATGGCTCGAACAAGAACCATTTCTGGACGAGGTGCAAAAATTGTCGCACACCTGTACGACCAAACTCAGGGGCTGCTGAAGACCGTTTGTTATATTATTTTTGGCCTTTTAATAAAAAAAGACAACATCGGGAATTTTTGTTTTACGAAGATAAAAAATTACTTCTCTTTTGCACGCCAATAATTAATAATAAATATTTGTTTCAAACTATTATATGTACTGTATATATAAATATAACACGCAAGTCGAAAAAATAGCTTAAGTTCGATACAACATTTAGACAATTGATTGTTTTGAAAAATTTCTCTCGATCGAAAAACGTTTTTTAGACCAAAATAAAGCTTTTTAGACATATTTGATTTTTTCAAAAAATTTCAATTAATACATAATTATGTATAGAAATAAAATACAGGGTACCAGGGAGGAAATTACATAAAAAGGTTAAACACTGGTAAAATAGCAATGAAAAAGATCACTCAAGCTTTCGGACGCATCAGCAGCAGTCCTTCATCAGGAGTAATGACGATGTTATGTTTCTGTCTCTTTTTTATACTTGAAATTTCTGGAAAACCCTTCATCAGAGTAGTCCCGCAGAATGGAAAAACCCAATGATATATATAATATATATGTATAATAATAATAACATAATGTATATGAGTGTACTTTATTATTATTTAGTGTTAATGTTTTATTGTGCTTAATTTATTAATTAAACTTTATCATAGATATGTACGTTAACTAAAATTACCTAAAATGCATGTATATATGATTAGTTACCATCTTGGATCGTGCCATCCGCGGATGAAATAGCGGTTCTATTTTATATATATTAATATTTTTGTTCTTGTAAGAGAAGAGAGGGAGTTTTATGTACTCAATATATAAAGGTGTCAGTTAAAGCATTTTCGTTTTTTATTCCATTCTATAACCGCGACTTTATCAATTTCGCAAGAAAGTACCCCATTTACTGTATCCCTAACTTTTTTGTCTTTTTTTAACCACTTTGCAAAATTGGGTTCTTGAGTTTGTGCCACAACCCTTGGCAACGAAGCTTAGCAACGAATGCAAAGGACAAATTAGATTAAACTGAACGCACCAGACTATATGTGAAATCTCATATTTGGATAAAACTGGCATTTTTCTCTCTCTTACTTTCTTTTTCTCTCTACCATAGCTACCATTCTTTCATGGTATAATACCCTTCTTGAGTAGCAAATAAATTTTTTCCTGGCAGGTAAAATGCGCCAATGACAAGTTTTTTTATTTTTAAGTGCTCCGATGGTCATTGAGTCATATAAGCGGGATGAAGGGCTTACAGGAATATCCAAATTTTTATATATATGATCAAATTGAATAAGATGTTCGGTTTTGAGGGGACATATTTATTGATTGCACTGCCTTCGAGTTTTGCTGTTTCTTTACTATTACTTTATGCACTACAATACAGGGAGGTGGCGTATGATGATGGTCCCAGACAGTGGCTAATGTGCCACATGTTTTACCATCCCCATAACCTAACCAAATGAAAAAAAAATCATAATTTATATACCCAGTTATAACAACTTTGGTTATAGAAGTAACACAGCTATCACTGCAAGCTGTTGAAGTCCCTTCATGGGCTATTAGTAAGGTTAATACGATGACTTAAAGCTACGCAGAATAAATAATGAGAGAAATAAATCCGACGTGAAAGGTGTAGCAAATTTAATTGAACGAAGTTTACAATGTACGTTTCGGATGGACCTTGGTCTTCCTTCATCAGGAATACGTGTGATTCACAGCAAATACCGAAGTGTTGCCGTTTTTGCGTGTTCGTTGTGTTGCCGTTCTTGCTAGTTGGGTACTGTAAAAAAATCGCCGTTCAGAGTGAAGAAAGCTTCGTCTATCGGCAGTGTGAAGGAAAGCGAAGCAGTTACGGTGATACTTGTTGTTTGGAGAAAATGAATTAACTTTACCATGCTTGGATGAAACTCGGTGTCAACTTGTGATCATTCACGATGTCATCAAGATGTTGGCTGATATAAAATGTTTCCAAAAAATCTAATTCGGATGGCTAGTTCATTGTTGGGTGCTTTCACATCTCTTAACGCACACTTGGATCTTCTCCCGAAGCTGAAATATCCTTCTCATCTAGTTTTGATCGAATGAGTAATCTTGGAGTCGCGTGTTATTATGTGTGCACATTTTAGGGGAATCTCAGAGGGAATCTTCAGCCGCATTATAGTATAATATGTTATTAGTAATTACATTATTATTATTATAAGTAAATGTATTACTATATGTTTTTTAATGCATACTTAAGATCTGTACACAATATATTATAGGAAAAAAAAACTGAGATTATCTAGATCTCTTTGAATATACGCCATTGGTACCTTGTTACATTTAATACGAGAACCGGCGCCTGTATTTAGGGCGGAGGCTCAAGCCCCCTCTAACTTTTCAAAAATTTTATTTGCCTAATTCTGCTATGCATTTAGTTTCAAAGGTTTTACAAGTAGGTTTTAAAATAAGGTACTTTTTAGCTCATTACTAATTGTCAAACGGTATCAATTATTTTTGTAGCATTTTAGTATCTTATACATTCACTAAAATGTTTTACAGCCTTCGGAAGAAGGTAATAATTCTGCTCAACACGTCCCCCCCCCCTAGAATTACTCATATGGGCCCTCATGCATTACAGTGGCAGGTTTGGCCACCAAAATTGCTTCACACATATACATACACACAAGAGCGGTTTTACTTTTTTCAGAGGCTCATTCAAAAACTACCATCATTAATTTTGAACTCACAGTAATTTAATCTCTATGATTGTCAATTCGAATAGCTCTACTAATTCCTATAATATCAAATTTCTAATCTTACTTAAATGAACCTCTGATTAAATTGTCAGTCTTAAATTTTAATGTCATTGTTTTTCATTAATAAATAACTTTAATTTAATCGTTGAGCGTCAGTCAATTAGAATTTCCGAACGCTTTTTCTAAAACATTGAAGATTTATTTGATGTCGTAACACGTTGAAAGGACTATGGGAAGGATTCCGAGTAGAAATAGTACGAAAGGCCTTGAACCTTCTTCTACGTTGCATGCTAATTAGGCAAATACCATTCAAATTCATGCAAATTTATTTGCATAATTTCAATAATGATTCACATTCGGAAGCGGTCAGCGCCTTAAGCAATTCACGGCGAAAATTAATTACAGTAAATTTGGTTAGGAGTCGTTAAGAAACCCAGTTTTTTAAACTTGACCGATATATAGAAACTACAGAGAACAAGATTGATTGTGGTGGGCTAATGGGTAAATAGTACGAGTAATTAAATTAAGAAACAATTTTTATTGACGTTTTTTAAGTGTGGTATTAGTAACGCCGATGTTATGGCATGGTTAGATGGTGAAACGTTCGCAAAGAAAAGAAATGCTTTTGCGTCCGGTGGGGCATGATCCCATGACCTTCTACAATCCGGGTAGCTGTTTTTACTAACTGAGCTACGGACAACGAGCACTCAATTGCTTACGAACGTATTGGAAGCGTATATTTCCGAAGAGCAGCTGTCCGGGTTGTAGAAGGATGTGGAATCATGCCCTATCGGACGCAAAAAACATTTCTTTTCTTTGAAAACGTTTCACCATATAACCATGCCATAATATCAGCGTTACTATTATTACGCCTAAAAACGTTGATAAAAAATGTTTCTTAATATAATCTGCGTAGTGTTCGATTTATATAAATACGTATGCTGCAACGGGCTTTTCGATCAATTTAACACCGGTATCTTTGCAATTTGGTTTAAAAAGTAGTCAATGTACTACCCCATTCTGCGAAATAACAAATTTCGGAAAAATAAGCTTTAAATACGTTCGCAAGGGATTGGGTGTTTGTCGTCCGTAGCTCAGTGGGTAATAGCAGCTGTCCGGATTGTAGAAGGTCGTGAGATCATGCCACACTGGACGCAGAAAACATTTCTTTTCTTTACGAACGTTTCACCATCTAACCATGCCATAACATCGGTGTTACTATTACTACGCCTAAAAAAGTTGATAAAAATTGTTTCTTAATTTAATCTGCGTAGTGTTCGACTTGTATAAATTAAAAAATAATAATAGGAGTAATTTTCATGTTTTTGTCTAAGGACAGTAGAAATATAACTAAATAAAGAAACCAGAACAGCTAGCTGAGTTATTACCTACGAATTTTACCCCAAATCTAGATAATTTTTTCCTAGCTTGAACGGCAACCTCTGAACGGCAATCACGCTATGATACGAGTATTTATTTTATACATGTCAATTTTCTCCCAATGTCCATCATTTTTGATTGTCCAAACAGTTGGGTGTTCGACAATTTATAATGACGGAAAAAGACAGATATTTGTTAGTCGTTCGGTGTGGGGGTCATCATGGCAGGCGGCTGTCGTTACTCCATGACATTTACATCCAACAAACTTTATTTGTAAGCCGAAGCCAAACTCGGCAAGTTCGAAGGTAGTGGACACAGCCATTGAACTAGTGGAGCAAGTATTTTCAGAGTTAGCACCTACAAGCTAAGTATTTTAATATTCATTATTATTTATAAATTTATTATTATTTATAAATGTATTATTTATAAATGTATTATT
>QLNU02015003.1:137783326-137803985 GCA_006491805.2 Dysdera silvatica | reverse complement strand
TCGATTTTTTGATGAAAATTGCATACTTTGACATGCAGATTTTTTGTGTTTCCGGCGAAAAAAAAAGTATTCCGTTTTGTACTCAAATTGGTGTAAAAATTTTTGAACACCTCCAAAATTAAATCCTGAGTGCGGCCTAGGTAGAAAGCAATTTTTCATTGATTGACCTTGGAACCTTCTATGCATGCGCCGTAAGTCACGCCTCCGATACTCTTTTTTTTTCACGGCTGTCCTTAGTCCTTAAGCATTTAAAGCCTTTTTTCGCATTTGTAATATGGGAAAAAATTGATCAAAGAATTTGCATTCAGTTTTGCACAAAACTTGGAGAAGCTTGTAAAGACACATACCTAAAGTTTAAAAATGTCTATAGAGAGAATTGCATGAGTCGTGCACAAGTTTATGAGCGGTATAAACGTTTCAAAAATGGTCATAAAAGTGCTCAGAGTTATGAACGTTATGGGAGACCCTCAACCAGCAAAAGTGGAAACAATGTCCATTTTGTGAACAGAGCTGTGTGAGAGAAAAGTCGAATCACTATTCGTGAGTTATCTCAAGACCTCAACATTAGTTTCGGTTCAGTTCAATCACCCTTTACAGACAATTTGAGTATGAGACTCACCTCAGCCCAATTTTTGCCGAAACTGCCCTCAGGTGACCAAAAAGTGTCCCGTGTTTTATCTGGTGCTGACCTCCTTGAGTACGACAAAAAGGATGAAAACTTTTTAAAAACTACCATAACTGGTGATGAATCGTGGGTTAATGGGAGTAACCCGAAATTAAAACCAAGTCTTCACAGTGGACAATCCTTGACTCTCCAAGTCCCAAAAACGTAAGCCGGAGCCTCAGCACTGTCAAGACGATGCTGACGTTTTTTATTTTTGATAATGAGGGAATTATGCATTATAAATAAGCTTCAGCAGGCCAGACAATCAACAAAGGGTAGTATTGTGAAGTTTTGAGATATCTGAGGGAAGCAGTACGTTGCGAAAGGCCAGCGTTGTACGAGAGTGGTGTGTGTAGGTTGCACTATGACAACGCGTCTGCTAGTGCATCGCAACTCATGCGGAGGTTTCTCGCTAAGCGCTGCATTACACAGGTCCAACAGCCACCCTATTCGCCAGACCTCGTTCCCTGTGACTTTTTCTCTTCCCAAAAATAAAATTTTATTTGAAAGAAAAAACGATTTCAGGACATTGAAGAGATTCAAAAGAATGCGGTGAAACAGCTGTTCGCTATTTCAAAAGATGACTTCAAAAAGTATTCTGAGCAATGGAAGCGGCACTGAGACACGTGTGTGGCTTTAGCCGGGGACTACTTCGAAGATTACTAATTTTCAAATCTGTAAGTCTTGTACTTTCTTTTTAAATAAATCCAGTCTGGACATATTTTGATCACTCCTCACAGCTATACTATAGCTGCTACCAAAGTTATATGATATGGAGTGACTTAAAAGCCCCATGATGTGGAGATTAGATCCTTATCATCTTTTTATTATATAATTAGATCCTTATCATCGTTGAGCCTGTAAAATTCAGTTCAAAATGGAACTTGTACAATTGACAAATTTCTGTAGGCTACTTCATGGTTTGGAGGTTACAAGACGACGAGACTGTTGATTCCGTTCGAAGAACACATTGATAAGCTTTGGAACTTAGAATTAAAACAGTTGTGCCTATTTGTACGCAACGGGTGAGGTACAATAAAAAAAAAACGATTTGGAAATTGCATTAATGTGGTGTTCAACTGAAATTTTGTTGTTAACGATTTATCTTAGTCATTCCTTGAATTTTCTGCAAAGGTTCAGAGAAAAAAAAATCGACCATGATTCGAAGCCTATGCTAAATCATCGAATTCGCCTCATGTATTGACATAAGTATTGAAAAAAAGTGTTGAAACAATGGTATTTAAAGCCACCAATGGTAACTTCTTCACTCCTGTTTGGTCTCTTGACCTTCGGTTTAATGACAATTGTGGTATTGAAGCCGTTCTTTTATTTTGCTTGGTAGTAATTATTTTCTGGTTACAAACAGAGCCACTAATTACTTATTTGGAAGTAATTACCTTTTAATTGGAAAGGTATATAACTGCCCAAACTATCTTATTCTTATTTCGATTTACCGGAAGCAATTATTGCTTTAGTCGAGCCTTTTATGAGTCTGTATAGGATTATCACAAGGTTAGCTAAGTTTCGTATGACAATGTTTACTAGCAGAAAATGTGTCATATATTATATACTATATAATATATGACACATTTTCAGTATAATATATATATATATAGCTATAATGCTGTTACAGCATGCTTATGCAGTGTATTTGTTGTATAAAGTTTACGTAATGTTTGTGTAATGTTTACGTAATATATTTATTCTGATATAATGTAATACCCATTAGTATAAAATATTATGACTACAGATGAGTAAAAGATATACAGTGTAGTGGTTATTGCATGTGTGTCAATTGGACAGTTTCAAGTATTCAGACACTTAGTGTTTTGTTCAGGGCACTAATGTTTTGATATAGAAATGAAAAGCAATAATTAATTTTTTTTACCATTTTTTGTAATTTACATGCTGATCCATATCCTGGAGACTGTAAAAAAATGTAAAAAGTAAATTTAATTTTTGTTTTGAGGAATGAAGAAAATAGATATATTATTATTATTATTATATTAAATTATTTTGTATTAAATGTTCCTCCTCAAGGAGTATTCAGAAATCACAAGCTTTGTTTGAGAGTATTATTGACGTTGATTATAAATATGTAAAGATTTTGATGACATGAGGTCGTGAGACGATTTCTTTACAGAACTTCAAATTACAATGTGAGTATACAAGAGAAACGCACATCACAATTTTTTTGCGATATCTACAAAGGGTATCTTAAATGACCTCAACTCTACTTTTAAATAAGAAACTAGAAACTATATTGCATCTAACGCACCTAGATTAATGTTTGAGAAGCAGCGGGATCATTTGCAAATTAAACTAAAAAAAAAATTCGACTTATTTTTTGCATCGAGTAATTTATTTTATTTTACATTTGCATATAAATACATATATCAATTGTTTTTAAATATAAATTCGATTTTAAAGATAAGTATTACGATAGATTCTAAGGTGCACTATTGCTATCGATTTTACCAAAAGTACTTTTCGGGGCCAAAAGAATGGTGGAAAAGTATCGTTTGGTTATTTATGGGAGTTGGGTATCGTAGTCGAAAGCACACCCCTTTCGTCACGATAAAGAATTTATCCAATAAATGCGTCTTATCTGCAGCGTATCGTTTGGTTCCACTTGGGCAATGGACGGTGAGATATAATGTGTGAATATAAAGATTGTTCTTGTTTTTACGAGATTTCGTGCGGTATTTTTTTTTTTTCACTATTTTAACTCCAAGATTGCTTTGAAAACGTTTTGCAACAACTTTTATCGTTAGTTTGTTTTCTTTGTTGAAAACAAACAAACGAACGAACGAAAAGACAAACAAACAAACAAGCAAACAAACAAATGGCATTGCATTCTGAGAAGAAGAGAATAATTCTAATATAGAAAATATGATAAAAAAATTTATGTTGAACCGAAACATGATGCCATATAGCACTAGAAGTCTATTTTTTTTGCCTGAATTTCTGGGTTTGATTCTGGGTGTGGAATATGCTGGAATGGGTTTGAATTTCTCGTAAAACTAGAGGTCCATTCACTCGAAAAAATCATGATTGGATTTATAAAGTTTGAAAGGTATGGCCCACTAGCTTAGAGCGGAAAAAAAGAAGAATCATCATCATCTATACTGAAGCACGAATATGCTTCATTAAAATAAATGGGGATTGGATGGCTGCTAGGGTGGTAAAGTAGTTCTATACCGCTCGGAAATTCCTGGTTTAATTTCCAATGGTTTACCCAAGCGGCAGAGGTTTAGATTCTTCTGAAAATTGTAGGTCTCTTCTTTTCTCAACTTCCTGATTGGGTTCATAATGTCGGGGGAGGAATAACAACTTGTGTGCAACTTATAAATTCAATCCCAAAATTAAATTGCTTTAAATGGCAACACGCCACAAAATTATCTTCAAAAATTGAATTCCACTGGTATGGGAGAGTTCAAGTATTACGCAAGCACCTAGAGGGGGTTGCCGTTGGTCTTATTTTCCTATGTTAGCCAATGTTAATTTTTGCTTACTAGAGGAGGGGGGTTGAAATGGCCAAAATATTGCTTACGTAATACTTGAAACCTCCCTATGAAGCGCTTTCCACTTTCTTCTTTTACCCATCTATCTTCTGAGATGTGATTTTCTAAGAGACAAAGGTTTTAACTATTCAGAAAATTTTAGGTCCTAGCATGCCCGTATTCGTGGGGAGGTCTTAGGGACCGGTCCCCTGAAACTAAATTATTAATAGGACTTGACTATGGCCTTGTATATTGTGATTGTATTGATACATGCTGCAAAAATATTTGAACCCCCCCGAAATTAAATCCTGCTACGGTCTTAGGTCCTAGAGCAACATAATCTTAACTGTTCTTAATAATCAGGGCCACAGCCAGAACATATGGTTTTCTAAGTCTGTTTAGGAGGTTAGAAACCCTTCAAAGCAATCCCTCCTCCAACCATTTTTAAAGAGCTAAAAGATAATGAATTGCCAAGTTCGTATTTTTTTAAAAATAATTTTCAGAAATAATTTTGTTTAAAAAAGTGGCAAAAGGATAAAGTCTCGCATCGCTTCTCTGGGCAATTGCTCCTCTTCATGGCCCTGTGATAATCATTATTTAATAATAACAACCGTAAAGCATAAACAAAATTTTACTGTAGCCTTACATCGATATTTGTTTTTCCCATTTTCCTTTTACTGAAAACACAAAGTAAATAGTAAGTTTTAACTGGCAGTGGAGTTTTAATCATAGTTACGAGGGCTAACAGAGAATTTCGACAATATTCACATGCGTTTTTTAAGATAGTTTACGAATATAAAGCCCTCAATTTCTTTAACGGGTTTGCTGTTTTTGCGGTCGATAAAGAGCGGTTCCTCAGCGGTTTTCGAAAGTGGCTGCAGGCAAAATTCAATTACTTAGATAGAAACCGTAAGCTTACTTTTTGCACCCCAAGCTTTTTATTCTTCATTCTGAGAGCGTAATAAATGGTTTAAAGGCCTCAACCAACACAAAACAAAAGTTCAATAAAATTGCAGGCCACAAGTACAGGTGATGTAAAGGAATTTTAAATACACTTCTCATACATAAAATATACGTGTATAATACACCAATCCAAACCGCATATACGACAAAAATTCACCAACTATCAAGACCTTAAATTTGAAATCAAAGACATGTGGCATATAGAAAAAGTTAACAGTGTACCTGTTATTTTGTCGGCCATAGGTTTCATACCAACCACACGGCACAAAAGCTTGGAAACACTTGAAATCAATCCCACTACCTACATTGAGCTATAAAAGGCCACAATTTTAAACGCATGCCAAACAGTCAGGAAGTTCCCAGATACAACACCCGAATAACCTAAAGAAGGAAGTCTTGAAGGCTTGGCACTGATTGTTTCTAGTCTTTACCGACGAGAGCGAGAACACACACAAAATGTTTGTTTGTTTGGATTTTTTATGGCGCAAGAGCATCTGGGCTATACTGCGCGAAAGAGAGAACACATACAAAATAAGAATAATAATACTTTACAATATAGTAAATTTTATAGTACGACGATAAATGCAAACATAACTGTACAAAGAAAAGTCTTAAGAAAATATCAAAATTATATAACAAAAGCTTGGGACCTCACATGGTCAATGGAACAAGATACCAAAATTTAAACATTAAGATGATTAATATTTTAATTTCAGAATTTATTAATTTGAACGTTTTAATTTTGTACAAACTAACAAAGCATGATTGCGTAAGCACGAAACAAATCCAACCGTTGCGAAGAAGTCTTTTTTGAAAGAAAACATGTTCGGAAATTTATTTTAAATAATAAATAAACAAAATATATGCTTCTGTTTCTTGAAGTAAGAAAGAGAAGCTCTATTTTATTGCTTTTATATGACTTCTTGCGAGAATTCCCGAAGTTGCCGATGAAGCGAATTTTACAATGTTTACTCGTGCAATTTCCAATCGCTGCAAACGTCGCAGACGCGCCGCAAAGTTGGAATTGAGAGAACCTCCTTACTTGGAACACATAGTCTCTCTATGCTTTAAATCACAATATTTCCTTTCCATTGCAGTAAAAGTTCTTTCCAGAAGATTTCGACAAGCTTTTGATGGTTATTGGTAGAGTTTTGGATCCAGATATGCATTTTTAAATGCGCTGATATTTTAGTACCTTTTTTATTACATAAAATTTGAAGTAAAAGTTTTAATAATTGGCATCAGATTATTTATTGAGCATAGGCTAAACGATTGGATTCACTGTCTCCTTCCCATTGACATAGGTAGCCCCGAGGCTTAGGGCAGGATTCATCCCACTGCTCCGCGCATTTAGTAATTTGTAATTTTCCCACAGCCATTTGTAATTTTAGTTTTTTTGGGGGTAAACTTTTTATAGGGAGGGATAAGCTACACACTAGCTTTCTTAGTTACACCACTGTTTTCACTAAAATATACTTTTACTAAGGTTTCCGCAATTACTAGAACATGTAAACGATTTCCGAAATCCAAGTATATAAACGATTTTATAGATCTGTGGTTCCCAAACTCTTTCAAGTTGCGACCCACTTTTACAGTAGCTAAGAAATCCGCGACACCCCCTTTTTATAGTAACTAAAAGATCCGCGACCCCCCCTTCTGTTTGCCGCCGCCACATTTGCAATAATAAAAGCATTTTTAACAGAGTAAGGAAAACACATTAAATATAAAAATATATTACTAAATATTTTATATATACTAATTTATATTATAGATATAAAGTTAACAACCATTAGTAGAATATTGCAATGTGTGTAGCCATGTTGAAGTATAAAAGCGTTGGAAACATTTGGTATGAAATTCTTTATAAAAATAATTGCAACTAAAAATAGTTTCGGCCATTCTCCAGAAACCTGTTCACGACCCCCAGGTTGGGAACCACTGTTATAGATTATGAAGTAAAAAGTGGGGGGGTGGGGGGTTGTAGAGGATTTTCACTGTGAGGATTATTTACAACGTGCTCACATATTCTGGCTTTCACTAGAACTCCACTGCCTCATAAAAGTTAAGAAAAGACGAAAATGCCATGCCCTTCAGTTTGAGTTTGTATCAGCGCCCTTTCAGATTTCCGCCCTAATATCCTGCCAACTAAATAATTGAGATACACTTGGCATGGTTTTAGCTTCTTATACGCGAAGCTCAGTGGGAGTTATGTGATATTTTTCTTTAGGCAAGCAATACATTTACTTTTGGGATGTAAAAGCAAAAAGGAAAACATTTATTGCTATAGTACATTACAGTTAGTCGTATATATATATATATATATATATACGATTTTCTCATCTTCTCCTTTTTTTTCGCTAATAGCTAACGCTTTCAAGAAATTTTTAGGGAAGTAGGGCTCTTTCTCATATTTGTCAGAAGTTCTTTTTTTCCGCGCCATTTTATTCGATTATCTTTTATGATGTACAGTTTCTCTTGAAAATTTTTTATTTTTAAACTGTCCAAAATACGAGAAAAGTCTATCTCCTTGCTATTAGTAACAAAGGCAGTAGAATGGTTGAAACTCGCAAATAGACAAATTGCTTCTCCCATTAGAATTATTTTGCCCATATGCGGCTTCAAAAGCTAAAATAATCAGTTTATATATAAAATCAAATCAAACTTTATTCAGACGGATATAATATTATTTTATATCAACTGATAGCATTTACCATTGATTGGTTAGGTTAATCCGTATAGGTGGCTAAAGGTAAAGACTTTGAAGCCTGACGAAGCCCCCGCTGCTCAGAATGGAATATAATTAGTAGGAGCGAAAATAATACGTAAGTTAATAAAATGAATTAAAATAAAGGGCTGGTTGATTAATATAGGTATGGAAGGTATAAATGAAGAAAGGGGTGATTGATGGTGTCATAATTGTCTCACCAATAGATGTGCGTGGTTAGTTTTTTATATTTAGTGAACGAATAAATAGACTTCCGTGAGTTAGGAAGAAGATCCCACACCCTAGGGCCAAAGCAACAGACATGTGAAAGGCCAAGTTTGATTCGTGAGTACTCTGGCAATAGATCTTCAAGTTCTCTTGTAAAGTGAGTATGATCTGGAAAGTGTAATGAAATAAGGTCGAAATGAGTGCCTTTTCTTATGGTGTTAAAAGCAAACATGAAAGTTTTTTAGATAAATGGATTTTCGATCAACAAAATCGGATGAACTTAAGCTATATCTCTAGTTCTGGAAAAATAGGTTTGATAATTTAGGAGACGGGGGATATCTTCCTTGAAGTCTGGTAAGTCTAGTGAGATTAGACCTGGTGGTGTCCCCCCCCCCCCCACCGATTAAAAGACAGTAGTAAAGAAAAAAAAAATCATAGAGTAATACAGTTGAAAAAGTATTGAAGTGGGTAAGTAGTAACTGATGCCTCGAATGACTCCAATATTTCTACCAATTTTAGTACAGACATTGTTGATGCGAATATCCAATTTAAAGAGATTAATATTTAAATTTATTTAATTTTTAATTTCACTTGCTTACAGATGTGGGATGTTTGATTTGAGAAAACTTGGGCACCTTGCGTTTTGTCAGATGTAAAAGTCTTTTTCCATTGTTGCTTAGACAGAATGCATATATGGTAACTGTTTCTGTTCTTGCATTCTAATTCTTTTTTTTCGTTTTTTTTGTGTATATCTGTATGCATTCTTCCTGAAATAAAGTTTGTTTATTTAGCTTCTTTTTAGTAGAAAACACAATAATTAATGTTTGGAAGGTTCGTTTGAGCTGAGCCAAACTTTCAGTTTCACAAATAGATTCTGCTTTACATTTATTGTTAAAAAAATGGAAATGTTTCAAATGATGTTATGCAAGCAACGCTTACATTGTTTTATATACGAGCGGAGCTGTTCCCAAAGGGTACGCGCTGTGTGCGCCGCGTATTCTCAAGAAATTTTAAAAAATATCGAGTAAGCGCCGCATACTCTCAAGGTCTCAAGAAAATTTTTGTATTTGCTGGTTTTGGGGCAAGTTTCAAAGAAGTTTAGCCTTTTTTGTTTTTGTTTGCTAATTATTTACAAATTTAAATAGAAACAAATGAGGAAAACCTCTGAACCCCACCCCAAGCCTCAAAATAATATCCTGCGTACGACCAGGAGAGGAATGAAAAACTGATGACAGTGGTAACTGCCACCTTGGGCTTGGATAGACGATAGACAAGCATTCAAATGCTAGTCAGCGCGGAGCTGCGATGTCGCCAAGCCCAGTAACCCCGCAATTACAATATTCTTTAATTAAAAAAGACAGTATAGGATACTCTCAACAATTTTCTTCAGAACAGCCATGCACACGACTACAAAATTAAGGACATACTGGTTATGCTTCAGTAGTTTAGTTAGTATAACACCTGGATAGAAGTCCGAATGGCTCTTCTACTGCGTAGAAACCAGATGAAATCTTGTCCTGGCGTTGTCACTCAACAAAGCTCTAGTATACGCAACGGTACATAGGCTTTGAAATTAATTATGTCCATTAATTTCTTCTACTATCCCCTGCTTCATTATTTTCATTATAAAATTATTGATGTTTTAGTAATCGCAGAAACTATAATGGTAGTCTATTTTAGTGACTCCCTTTTTCATTGTCTTCATTTATAATTTTCTAATCTTCTACCTCATTCATTATCCTGTTTCCTAATCCCCAGGTGTTCTCTACTACAATCATTGTCTTAATTTCCAATCTCTTAATTTCTTTCTACCGCACTCATTTTCTCCATTTTCAATATCTTGATTTTTACAACATTTATCCTCTTTGTGTTTATTTTCTTGACCTTTACAGCACTCGCTGTTTTTGTTTTCAATATCTTAATTCCTACCGTAGTCATTGTTTTCATTTTGGATATTTTGATCTGCACCACACTTATTGTCTTCATTACACGTTTCTCTCTCTCTTTGTTTTCGAAAGACTGTCTTAGTATGAATATCTCTACTGTATGTTAATGTTTATTCTTTCCTTATAAATAGTTAACACTTTCAATGGTATAGTACAAAATTGGATTACGTTAGTTTGTAAGTTTTACCATTAAATATTGTCAATAATTCTGTACCCGCCAGCACCTCCTAAATATCCATTTTTTAACCCATATTGAATGCCTTTCCTCCTCAGAATCTTTTCCCTTTTCATCTTTGATCCTAGCTTAAAATAGCAAAATACAGTACTTACAAATTAAGTAAAATAATTGCATTAGTAAATATAATTTGGGTTATATGTTTGAAGTGCACATAAATGTCATAGCCGTTTTTAAACATTTGCTTCCAAGTTTCACTTATTTTGATTCACAAACACGACTTCGTTAAATGGGCTTTTGCATTAAAGTTTACATAAACCACGTTCCTTGAGAACGTCCTTTCTGTGCCACTTTATTTTCTAAAAGAACTAACTTTTATGTTCCTTTTTTAAGAAATGAAGTTGAAGCAAGCGCATGACATTCCGTTTTTATTATTGCGAGCATTGTTCGAAAACTACTCGCATCCCTCGGAGACCCATTTTTTAGTGAAGCAAAAGAACAAGGTTCTGTATCGTAAAAATAAAACTCATTGTACTTCGCCTAGAAGGTTGTTTACGTGTGTTGTAACTTTTAGCAAGGAAGAAGGGAATCTTTTATTCATTATCTTCTGGAAGGGGCATGTCATAAGTTCGCGAAAAGACAGAAAAAATTTGGATGTTGATTTCAATCTATGCATGGAGAAATTTCGCACAAAAACTCTTGATTTGATACGAGGACAAGTATCGATAGCATTTAAAGCTATTCGATGCTGATGTATAATCTACTTTTGAGTGGTATTTTGAAATTAAAAATTGTTCAAATGCATACCAGATAAAATCTGATTTCGTTGAAGTACCTTTTAAGAATGTGAAGTAATTTTGAAGAGAGTTTTCTTAATGAAATGCTTTTTTTAAATAAATTTACAGAATTTCTTGCTATCCAAGAAAAGTTCTTTTGCTTTCCTAAGAAAGTTCTTTTGCTTTTCTAGGTAAGTTCTCATGCTCCTGTAGGATGTTCTCTAGCTTTTTTAAAAGTTCTCTTGCTCGTCTAGAAAGTTCCCTTGCTCTTCTAGAAAGTTCCCTTCTAATGTTCTAAAAAGTTTTTATGTTCTGAAAAGTTTTCACGTTCTTCTAAAAAGTTCTCCTGTTCATCTAAAAAGCTCTCATTTCTGCCAAAAAGTTTTCATGTTCTTTTAAAAAATCCTCATATTCTTCTAAAAAGTTCTCATGTTCTAAAAATTCTCTTGTTATTTTAGAGAGCTTTTTTATTCTTTTAGAAAGCTCTCTCCCATAAAAGATCTCTTGTTTTCCCATAAAAGTTCTCTTGTCAGCGTAGAAAAGTTTTCTTGTCCTCCTAAAAATGTTTTCTTGTTATTTTAGGAAATATCTATTGTTCTCTTAGAAAAGCTTTTCTCTCGGTTTGTGGTTCTCTTAGACACTAAAGGCTTGATGGTAGCGTTAGGGTATTTGAAGTTTTTAATAACAATGCAAAATTAGATTTTTTCATCCTGTTTTCCTCATGAATCAATTATGCACAAAACTCTTTATTTGGAAAACACTGCTTTTTGTGAATTATTAAAACAAAAAGAGAGGAAGGAATAGGGAATAGAGACTAAAAGAGATTATTTTTTAATTAATTTTGTTATGTATCTGCAGCCAGCTTTAATAAAATGGTCCTGAATATCACCTAAGAAAGAGGTCTCTTTATTTTACACAAAAATAATTATTTTTTCGCAAAATATTTTATTAATTTTTTCAGCATCAATAGAGAAAGAACAAAAGGTTAATTTTATCTTCTTTTATTAATTTTTTATTTCGCTACAATTTAATTAACGAAGTTGTTATCATAAACGATCAACATTTTTTCATTTTGCAATGTTTCATTTTCTCTTCATAACCCTGTACATTGAATTGAAACTAGCTTTATTTAATCTGCAGATAATTAAAAATAATCTTACCGAATATCATCGTAAAGGTTGGGCATTAAAAATATATATATATGTGTGGGACTTATGCTTTAAAATGAAGCACTGTACGGATAAATTATACAAAATATGCCGATATGTATCTGTGACGATACACTTTTCGGACGCATGGCAGAGACGCTTACGACAACTTTGCGTAGCAATTTCTACAGCTGCTATGCAAAGTCGTCGTAAGCGTCTTTTCCATGCGTCCGAAAAGTATATTATCACAGCTACATATCGTCGCGGTAACCTCCTCTATATCCCCATATAGTCGTAAGCGTCGGTACCATGTTTCCGCGTTGCGCTTTGCCTGTCTCACCTCTCTTTTGCGTTCTCTCCGTCTTTACGCATAAGCCAGCTCCACCGTCCACACACTCATGGCGTCTCGTGTGTAAAGGGATGTGTGTCCCAATTCACATGTATATCCATTAACTAATTTAGTGCATTCAATTAAATATTAAAACTTAAAACAGTGAGTAGTTAATGCTTTGCAGGCATTCATATATTAGCATCTGCATTTAGGTGCTGAATCCACTAGAGTTCTTATAATATAAATACAGTTGCTGCTGAGATACTATCAAACATTACCAGTGAGGATACACGACGTTCATGCTCTGATGTTTCAAGGGTGAAAATAAAACACTTGATATCTTTTTCATCAACTTAACCTGTGAAGTTATAAGTATTGAAGAAATGAGTTAATTCCATCCGGTTGAAATAATATTTATTTAATTCTTTAAACGTTTAGGATATTTGATTAATACGCCGAAAGATAAATATAATTAAATACAACGTTAAAAGAATTTAGTACGCATTTTTGGCGGAGCCTCCGAAAATGACGTGTGCACACTTCGATGGTAAACGGAAGTCTGATTTGGTTTTAGAATTCGGATGACAATTACACACACTGTTGCCAAATATAAAATGTGATATTATAATTATACAATATATGTTGCCAGATACGGAAAGTGAAATTATGTACATTTGGAAAACATCATATAAAAGGAAACAATTTGGCATGTTGCCAATTTTAGAAACTGTAATTATTAAGTTTGTGTTTCTTGGTATTCCAAGTGGCAACAACAAAGGAACCCCCCAAAGTGAATACGTAGTATTTATATTATGGAAGCCTACACCTATATGTAACCATATTTTCTGCAATCATTCATATAAAAAATATAGAAACCGATTTTGATTCTTGGTGCCATTTTCCTTTGCAGGGATAGCATAACTACCAAATGGTTAATATGGAAAGTCGCTGGGGTGGCGTTTCTATAATTTCGTAGGAGATTGATGATATGACATGTACGGATAATCCATGTTTTATAAAACCAATTACCCGGTGTCTTTCTGTGCTACGTAATCATTTGATAATATCTTTATTGCCGCAAAGAGCAATAATATTTAGAAGAAGCTTCATAGGAAGATAAGGACACCGTCTTCGGTAGCAGGCTACTATATCGGTAGCAGGCCTGTAGCAGGCTACTGTATCGGTAGCAGGCCTGTAACTGGCTACTCTATTGGTAGAAGGCCTGTAGCAGGCTACTGTATCGGTAGAAGGCCTGTAGCAGGCTACTGTATCGGTAGCAGGTCTGTAGCAGGCTACTGTATCGGTAACAGGCCTTTAGCCAAGCCGGAGCCAGCAGGGGCATGCACCTAGTTGCCCATCGAGCCATTTACATATATAAAGAACAATCTCCAAGTGCCCTGTGACCCATATGACCTTTGCCTTGCCACAGTTACCTCTTCATCTTGGCTACAGGCCGGATCAGTAGGCTAATTAACATAAAATTTCGGTTCATACAAAGTTAGTTCTAGTTCGATTCCAACCCTGCAAGGATGCTTATTTTCTTTTTCTTTTCTTTTTTTTTTTGACTCACCAAATTTTGCGATAGCGGGTCCTATAGCTCCAGTTTGAGCTTAAAAAGTGCGAGACGTCAAAGCGTCTCCTATAAAAAAAACCTGAATTACATGGTTGGAACAGGACATGCGCTTTAAAAATACTCACTTTAAAATCAGAAAAAAGTGGACTGTTTCAAGGCAACACTAGATATCGCATTGGATGATGTAGAGCTGTATCTACTAAGATATAGCTTTAGTTTTTTTTCCTGGCTGTTTTATTAACAAAAATACACATACTTGTGCTATTTATTACATACTTAAAATTTATTTCGTTTTGAAAATGTATTATTAATATAAACAGACCATATTATATTTTACGAAGCGAATTAATGGTGGTAGGGGGGGTTTGCGGGACAGAAGCGCAAAACCCTACAAGAAAAGAAAAGGAGGTCGTGAACTTCAACAGGGACGGTGGAATCGCTATTTAACGCTATATTTCAGAGAGTTCCATTCTTTAAAAATACGTCTATATATTCGAAATATTTTCTCTTTACTTTATCATTTAATAATGCTACAACTGTGTAATATTTTGAACGACTTTTTAAACTTGTTTTTCGGGTCGAAAACGCGTACGTTATTTTTTTTTTTCAGTTTTTGAACGAAAGTTTTTATAGCCAAAATCCAATTTTCCTGTTCTTCTAACTTTTTGCTATTTTTCACTTTTTTTTAGATTATTTTTTTTATAAAATATTTGTTAGTACCATTTTCCTGAACGCAATCTCATATTGTATAGGGATTCTTTTAAAGCTCTGTTTTTTTACGGTCCCAAAATGTATTTGTATGTCCCATGATCCGTGCTTTACGGTATCTATCTTAACGTAGAGTTTACCGTCGACAAGTTTTTTTTTCTCGACAACATCTCGACAACATCGAAAATTCTTTCCTTTCATAAAATTTCTTTTCCTCATAAATTTGCGTTTTCCTTAGTTGATAAGGAATATCGTTTTGAGCTAAATTAATCTACTTCATAATTCACACATTTTTTTTTATTTCACTTAGCATGCGAAATGAATTTACTCCTCGAAAATTTGTTGGGCGCAAATTTTTTGAGCGCAAATTTTGTTGAGCAGGGAGTAAATCAAATTTATACTTTTTTCTTGTCTTTTTTTTTCTATACTCTTACATTTACCCTAAATTACTTTCCCAGGAGCCAATTGCTAACTGTAGTTGCCATCTTAGTTGATTTCGCGTTTTTGTAAATGAAGGCAAGTTTTTGTCCTTTTGCCTGCTTTCTTTTGCTTGGCACTCCAACACAATTTTATTTCTTTTGCTCCAGAAAAGAAGTTAATGTTCTTTTTTTGGTTTCAGCTATTTGGCCATTCCTAACAATATCATCTGTTGCCAGCATTTCTTCTCCGTTTTTGTTCTTTGTCGGGGAATTAGCCCATTCATGTAGATACCCAGATTTCAACTTCCTTTTATTTACGTTTTTTATTTACGTTTAAGCATCAGTTTGGGAGTCTTTTATCACAAGAATTTAACTTCTGACTGTCAGGAACAAATTCTTTATTTTTTATCTTTAACATGCTTTAAACACTCATTTTCAAACAAACTAAAATATTTATACATTTGTTTCGGAAAATAGTCTTCACATATGTTCGTAAGGGATCGAATGTTCGTCGTTCGTAACTCAGTGTAGAGTACATGCCCGGCAAGTGGGAGGTCTTGGGGTCATGCCCCACCGAAAACAAAAACATTTCTTTTCTTTACGAACGTTTCACAAGCTAACCACGCTATAACATCGGCGTTAATATTACTATGCCTAAAAAGTTGATAAAATTGTTGCTTTATTTAAAACTAAAATACGTTGAAAACGGTAGCATTAAGCACTTACACAGTATTCTCTAAATTTTTATTATTTTGTATGAGTTTTGTTTCTCTTTGTATGTCCTACAGTGAGGTAGAGGTATAGTTCGTTTACGAAAAGTAGTCCGATGGTACCGTTAGAATTTACCGGAGCTGAGGTCACGAACGGCCTAGCCGATTATAACAGAGGGGAGGACATCATTTCAGAACTGATTCTTACCGAACGTTTGTCTGCGCCAAAAACCAGTTCGGAAATGACGTCCTCCCCTCTGCTGTAATCGGCTAGGCCGTTTGTGACGTCAGCTCCCGTTATTTCTAACGGTACCATCGGACTACTTTTCGTGAACGAACCGTAACTGTTTGTCGATGGTTTGTTCATTTGACTAATTACATAGCACATTCAATAACGACATAGGTAATAATGACATATATATATGATGTCGGCCATGAACGATCAACCCTCTGAAAGTATAATTAGCCCCGCTGGTCGATATCGTTAGTTTCACCTTTTCTTTAAATACTTCGTTTAGAATTTTATTTTAAATATTTTTTTTATATAAAATTATGCATGACAATATAAAACACTCTTTGATATTGAAAATGAATTCGAAACAGATTTTGGTGACAGATCTTGTGTACGTTATAATATTTGCCATGCAAGGCTGACTTGCGTACATTATGTCTTTACAAAAGCTTAAGCCTTTATCTAGTCTTTAATAAGGAGAAACGAAATTATTATAAATTTCAATACACTTCGGAAAATTTTCAGTGCAACACACACCTTTTAATAAATTTATTCATTTATGTGAAATAAATTCATCAAATTTCATTTCTATTTTTTATACTATACTTATACAGATTTTTATACTATACTTATACTGTGTTTATATAGTTCACTTTTAAAACTGTTTATATATGCCTTGTGTATTGTTTCACATCTTTTAAATTCTGTCGAACTGTACAATACTAAAAATAAATTAATTTCATTAAAATATTTTACATCCACACTGCAAATTTATTCAGCGCATTATTACATAAAGAAATACCAATAAAATACATCAAAACTTTAACGAATTCAAAGCTCTCCCCGCGACTTTCAGAGCTCCTGAAAAAAAAACTTTTGACTACGGCCCTGGATGGCGGTGTATGGAATAACCTTAAATGAGGCGATAGCATATAAATAACGACAAACAAATGATTATACATAAAATTAGATTTAATATATTCTCTTTAAAAAGCTTGAAATTTACAAATACAAGCAAGAAATTAAGGAGTTGAGAGCTGAATCTTGTTGTCCTCGCTTTGCAAAGCGCTTGAATTCCAATCAAGAGCTAGCTGGTTCGAGCAAAGATTGAGATACCAAGTCTTTTCCTCTCCTTGACCCTCACCAAAAAACTGTCCATCTAGGCTTCATGTATCACACATTAAAGTGATAATTGCGTTTCCCCTGAGAAGGACAATAATATTTAAAAATTTTAATATACGGGTCAAAGGTACTGATTTCACAGCGACTGAATGCAAGAATTGAAAATTTAATTCCATCTATCCCCCTGAGAATTTCCGCTTAAAAATCCTGAAATTTACATGATTAGGCATGAGATTACAGGGGAGTGTAAATCCTGCGAAACGTATCTACAAAAGACAGACCCCCCATAATCGTTAATTTCCGCCATAAGGCGTTAAAATCTAATCTAGCGTTATTTTATTTATATCGGGAAATAGGAGGAACAAATCCTCTTTTCTAGAATTTGAATGGAAAAACTTCACAATCAAAATGTATTTTAAGACGCTTTTGTGATAAAAGGCGAAAATTGCTGAGACGTACAAATCCCTTTAAAGAGGGTCTTTCCAATTATTTGCATAACAATTCAAAATTCACAGTTTTGAAGAGCTGTTCGCGTTGTAAAAACCATTGCTTGCTTTGTTATTATTCAATGAAGGATCAAGAGCTTGAATAATGAAAAGAGTCGAGACAAAAGTACAAGTGATTTGGCAACCTTTGTGTTTTACAAATTAGTTTTTCTTCATAATGAACATTTCTTTGTAATAAATGATTACAAAATTTTTAAAACTAAATGCATGAGGTGCGTTATTCTGGTTTACGTAACTTACTGAACCTGTGTAGTAAAATATTTAGCTGATATACTTCAGATCGGTCACCTCAGTTTTCTGGACAGATAAAAATTCCATAATAATAATAATAATAATAATATATATATAATTCCTGCACAATAATATCTTCTTTATACGGTCACTTCCCTTTTACGAAAGAATTTTTCTGTCCGGTGAATGTCCTTTAGTGTGTTTTTTACTGTGTGATAAGAATATACACAAAGAAAAATTAAATATTAAAAGTTATTAAATACAGAAAATAAACAATGCTTTACAGTATTATATACGAGATATCGAATACTGGAAATCAGCGCCAATGCAATTTAATAGCGCAATGCTTATATATATATTTTTGATTAAAAAACGAATTGCAGTAGAACAAAAATGAAATATGTTTAACTTAGCATCACAATACGAAGTATGTTGAAAACTGCTTTGCATAAAGAATTAAATTCCCTTTTAATAAACATATGCATGTAATTTTACAGTGGTTGTCCGGAGCCTTCTTTAACTCGCATGTCGAACGCTTTTCCTGGAGGTATATTAACAAACATACCGACTGTCATATACAAAGCATATACAGTCGAACCTCGTTGCGATAAATACCAAGGGGAATAGAAAATATGTTCGCATTAGCAGTAATTCGTAGTAAATAGTAATTAGTATCCGTAAAGATGGGATATCGTATAATTTATTTATTCCATCTCTGATTACTATATGTCCATTTTGCTGTTATGTATGATATTAATTTATTATTGTATTTTATTATATTTTATGACTATTATTGTTTTATTATAGAGTATACATTTTGTAACAAAAACCATAGTATATACATACCTGTAAAGTGGATATTATGTGTAGTTGATAGATTCGAAAAATCCTTGTTTTACTATATATATATACTATGGTTTAGTAAATATTTATTTGTTCCGGATTACATACTGTGCCAAGAAAATTTTTAAATTGTAATAGTATACTTAAAAAATTCAGCAATTGCTGACTGTTTTCGTTTTATCTCGGCACTGTGTCTCCAAAAATCATCAAGTTTGTCCACAGTTTTTAGAAAAGCACCGGAATCTGCATCATGTATCAATCACAAAACAACGCACAATTTACAACGAAGTGAAAGCATCCATCATCCTAACAGGATTTTCGTTTAAAGAGGCAGAGTTCATGGGTGCCCATATGAAGGAACGTGGGGGGCTTAACTCTCCCCAACTCCCCTCGCTGTTGTTTAAAAAATTTTATTTTCGAGATTCTGCTATGCGTTTTACAGTCTCATTATAAAATAAGGCACTTGTAGCTTATTACTAATTGTCGAGCAGTATAAATTCTTCTTGCAGTATTTTTGTATTATTTAAGTACGTTAACTAAAACGTTTGACAGCCTTGATGGAGGTAATGATAATTTTTATCCCCACTTAAATGCACTCAGATGGGCGCCACTGGCGATTGGTTTGCTGGTTGTTTGGCTTTTATATATTACTCACATTTGCCACCGGCAGAGTTGTTGTTCTTCGTCAGTATCCGGAAAACAGTGATTAATATCCGACAAGGGTTTATCTTGGCTGTTAAGAGTCCTAATTATTCCAGCGTTGTTTAAACACCGCACACATAATGATGTTGTCCACTGAGGCATATTTTCAGTTCTTACCACATACAGGCGTTCCGAAAACATCGATTCGGGCATACGGCCGTGATCCATGTTCAGCCGGACCATAATGGTTTTTACAAGGACTATGACTATAAACAACAAAGCATGATTGATATAAAGGAATTCCATGAATGATGAACGTAATTCTTCCAACAGACTGCATCTGATCTGTATTACCAAAATAGGCTTTTTTTTATCGTTGCCTGTCCGTAGAATGTGAGAGTTATCACTCGAGCCAATAAAAATTGCATTTTGAAGTTTGGCTCGCCTCTTGAATTTAGTTTCCTAAATTTTGCCGTCGCCAATTTTTGGCGAGAATGGCGAATTTTTGGCAAGCTATTTACAAACCGAATCAGTGACTTATTTGCCATTAAATTCCCTCCCCACCGGTAAGCAAAAATTAACATTGAAAATAAACTAACATAGGAAAATAAGCACAACAGCAACCCCCCGCTCCCCGAAGGTGCTTTCATAATGCTTGAACTCTCCCTATTAAATTTTTTCCATGGTAAATGGAAATACAAGCCTTGCGACCGCCCACAGTGATAAATCAGAATCGATCAAGACATAAGCGTACGGGAGAGGGATTCATGTGGGCCATAATCTCCCGCAATTGGGAGAATATTAACACTAGGTGCAGGGGCGGACTGGGTTCTCTCAAAGGGCGCATAGCTTGGATTATAGGAGGGCGCGAGTCCTATAGCCCATGAGGGCGCAAGTCCTATCGCCCATGAGGGCGCACCGGCCCGAGGTCCCGTTGGCCGACAGCCCCGTCCGCCCCTGAATAGATCTACCGAAAGCTATGATATAGAGGTAAACCTTCTCATTCGAACCAACCCCTTTTAGGAATTTTCTGCGTACGTTACTGGATCAAGGGTAATTTTTAGATACTAACTTTTATTATCAAGCTATTTATTATTTAAAACGGTAAAACGTGAGCGAAATTGAAAGAATCTTCGGAGCATAAAAGTTTATGATTGGCAGGTGGAGGGCATTGACGGATCTAGTACGAATCCCAGAGGTGGGGAGGGTGTCGATTTGTATGAAAGTGCGCAAAG
>QLNU02015003.1:137746773-137783226 GCA_006491805.2 Dysdera silvatica | reverse complement strand
GAAGCTGTTTCTCTTCATTCAGCATCCAAAACTAACAGAGTACGGTTCGTAGTCCGCCCGAGATAAATATTTCCATTGCAGTAAAAAAATTAATATTCATATAGAATTAACTCCTATGGGAATAAAAGTTTCATTACAGTAATAAGTAGAAAAAATGGCAGTTCCACGAATTTTAACAATTAAAAAAAATAAAATTGATATAAAATAAGGACGACTGTAGGAATAGTCAATAGATAGGTATGATGAAAATTAGGAAAACTCGGATAAGCACAACCATACTTATTATTATTATTATTATTATAAACCATACTAATTACTATTAATCAGGAATACAGATTAAAAAAATATGTAATAACTCATGATACTTACAAAAAATCAAGAGGAAATTTCGTATACTCGATCAACAAAGTAAGAAATAAAAAAATAAGAAAACATGGTCGTACTCCAGGAGGGGAGGGACATACCCTGCCATGGCGTCCATCTTGGAAACGGCGGCCATTTTGAAAACGGGGTGCAAGGAAACCCAATACTACTCACAGTATAGATGCTTCCCAGTGCGGGCCCCTCGACTTCATCCGGGTCCCTGGGCTGAAGCCCCTGCTACCCCCTCTCATCGGCCCTGCATACCCATATAAAAGATATTAATGACAATGTTCCACGAAACGTATACTTTCTACGCTTCGTAAGTGTGCAAGGGACAAGTACGAAATAAAAGTATGCGCTTGGAAACGATCTGTGCATTATTATTAATAAATATAAATTTAAATGATAATAAATAAGCGTATGTCAGGATCTTTTAAACCGTATATATGTATAGAGACCCCGAAAAGCGTATACAAATACAAAACGTTGATGAAAAAGTCGCAGTGATAGCAGAAAAAGAACTAACATCTAGGAAAAAATTTTAAAAATTGAAAAAAATATATTATGACATTTTTCTTAATCACGGCTCTCTGGGGGTAAAATGATTTCCGATCAGTGTTGTTGTGGATATATGTCAACCTTTAATTATATTTACGAAATAAATATCATTCCAATTATGTAATTATACTAATGGTTATTTAACTATGTTGCAGGGCACTACCCTATATGATAGTGGAGGTTAGGGCGATAGTTAAAATTTATGAGTGATAAATAACTCATTTAGTATTCAGTCTTTAAGAATTAATAGACATTTATCGAGTCTTTATGAATTAATTGTTTATTATTTATCTTTCATGAATTAATTGCTTATTATTCATCTTTCATAAATTAATTGCTTATTATTCAGCCTTCATGAATTGATTGCTTATTATTCACCTTTCATGAATTAATTGCTTATTATTCAGCTTTTATGCATTAATGGCTTATTATTCAGCCTTCATGAATTACATATAATTCAGTCTTTATGTGTTACATATTATCCGGTTTTTATAAATTACATATAATTCAGCCTTTATGAATTGCCTGCTGTTAATTTTTCTATGAATGAATTGCCTACAATTCGGTCTTTGCACATATTAACTGCTATTATATATTTTTGAAAATGAATTGACAAATAACTAATCAGTTTATCTTCTTACACAGAAACTAATAAAAGATTTGGTAGTTTTGATATACCGATGGACTCAAAAGTTAATTATCCTTAATGCTTAAAATAATTGATCTCATCACTTTCGTCGTATTTATACATTACCGTTACCAAATGAAAATTAATTTTGTATTTAATTACCCAATAACATTTTACTCCTTTTATCGAACCTATTACGGAGTTTGTAATTTTTTTTTTTGCTACAGCCTAATTTTCGTAGTTATTTTTGTAACTAGGCAACTATAATTACTTAACATAAAAATGCACTTTTAAAATGGAATTTTAAATTGAGCTAAAAAGAGTAATGCAATGTTTTAGTTATAAAATAGCAAATCTATCGGATACTTTTAGTGATGTAATTACCGGTTATTTTGTAGTCAGAAAAAAATAACCATTACTAATTAATAAACTAACACGGTAATTTAGTTACCAAATAATTTCAGTCGAATGAGGAGAATGCCTGGGTAATTACTAATTAACTAATTATTTACGAGGCTGTAAATCGACAACTTACCCTGATCCAAGAACTTGAGAAATTAAAAAATTATCTTTGAAGTGTTGATTAATAAACTAGAGCAGAAAAAATTTGTTCGAATTAAAATTAATTACCATTGGAAAATATTAATTAAAGAAGTTAATTTACTGAAAAGTACGTTAAAAATTGTCGATAAAATTGATTATCGCGTATATTAAATATATTTTTCTGGTCAATTAGAAAAGTGTAAAGTTTTCGTTATTAAAAATAGCTTACTTGCCATTATTAAATATCGTAAATGACGAGACCATAAAGGAATATTTTTTAAATAACGAGCGGTCATCACTTTCTCTTTTTTCCGTGACAAAACCTTTTCCGTTTTTAAAACTGGTTTGTAGAATCTCCTGGAAAGAAAAGTAATTTTATTAAAAAGCGCCGAATCAAGCTTCTATTCTAAATCTTGTGAAAGTCTGGGAGGCAAAGAGAGTACGAAACGTCTTCTGGATTTGTAAAGTTGTACTTTTTTCCTTCAAATTTCTGGAGTGTAGAAGACATTTTTGTTGGCACCGGAGTGTTCTTGAGTATTTAAATTTAAATATTTAATGTAGTCCGATTGAATAGAACATCGTCAATAAATTATGGAACGGTGTTTGATATTGTGGATATTTGTTTCAGTCGTATCTCATTTAACGCAGATATTTTCCTTATTGCCTACTAGGATGAGTAATAATACCAATTCTAAATTTTGAACGCTCTGGGCTACCGGTCTGCTTCATTGACTGTAAGTATATCATGCTTGGAATATATCGTCAATCTATCTCCTGCATCTCAGACATGGGCGCCCATAAGGGGGGCCCGACCCCCCCAAACCTATTAAAAATTTGATTTGCCCGAACCTGCTATGCATTTACTTTCAAAAGTTTTACAGTCACATTTTAAAATAAGGTACTTTTTAGCTCATTACTAATTGTCAAGCAGTATCAATTATTTTTGTAGCGTTTTGGTATCTTGTACATTCACTAAAATTCTCAACAGCTTTGAGAAGGAGGTAATATTTCTTCTCAGTCCCCTAGAAGTTCTCTTTAATTTTTCTCAGTCCTCCCACCCCTAGAAGTACTCATGTGGGCGCCCAAGACCGTAGACGATACAATAGGTAGCCCTGAAACTTGAAATCTAAAGGTAGTTAATGTAAACAAACAGGCAGACAAAATAGATGAGTGAAGGAGGGGAGGGACGAAATCTGCTGCAATAATACATTAATTCATGAAAATGATAGTTACAATAATAGATATAAAATTTTGAAGAAAAACGTAAAGTTATTAAATTTAATATGTGTTTCCTATAATTATTATTATGAAATAATCTATAACAGGAATATAGGAATCTCATTTGTGAGACTTTGTTCTTCCATCCTCACATTTACATATTTGTTTAAACGTTACATGAAAAATATATATAAGTACTAAAAATCACAGTTTCACTTTTGAAAATTAGAGGAAAATAATCGACATTTAAAAATAAATAAACCATTATTGTACAACTTTAGATGCCTAATAAAAACGTTATCGCACATTATTCTAATAGCCCAATTCCTTGACTATATTCTTCTACGAATTTTCTCAGATAGATGGATATGATATTTCTATTTCTATATGATATTGATATCTATAGTGATATTGTAGGTATTCTGACGGAATGAATGTAGCGACAGTGATCAAATACGTTTGGATGATTTCTCTTAGCATTGAACTCGTCGTTGGCATATTCATTTAGATAAACAATTGACTTTAGTGGACTTTTTCGAATGAAACTCCTAAAAAAAAGTAAATTTTAAATAATATTATTTACACATAATTAATATAACAATATATATTATACATCATCAAAATTCTTAAAAGTAATAAGAAAAATTAAAGTTTCGAACTGTCAAGGCCTAAATTAAATTACAGATATTTTCTTTTATTGAAAAAGCAAATAAAAGGAGATCACAGTAAAAACATTGGTGGTCTTAAACCATCGGTCCTTCACCATTGGTGGCCACCAAACATCGAACATTGAAGGTAAAATACAGATGTTTTGAAAGCATTTGTCATCGATACTCATGTTTACTATTCATCCCAGCGGTGTAGAAAAAGAGGGGCTCAGGGGGGGCTCAAGCCTACCCGATTGGATTAAAACACGTCATTTTCTCACCGTCCGTATCACAAAACCCCCTTTAAAGGCGCTTGAATCCACATAGCCACTTGAGTCCTCATGAGTTTTGAATCGCTATGATACCGATCCATCCTCTTCTCCTTTTTCGCCTTCAGGTCTCCCCGCCATAATGTTTTTCTCTAGTGCTAATTGGAACAGTTTGTAGTCTTTTATCTCATTACATATCTATGTTTGTAGGACTACTTGAGAATACATTTGACAAGTAAATAACACAACTCCAGAATGTCATTTGGCTTTAAAATAATGCGCAAATGTTGCCATTTTTTTGTAACCCAATCTAAGAAATTATGCAAAAACACATTGGCAGTGAACTTTGAAAACTCCGAGAAGAAAATTAAAATCTTTCCTTTTTGAAGGTGTGGTGATAAATGATCGTCACAAAAGCTATCTCGTTTTCAGTGAAGCAGTTCAAGTTTAGGGCATCCACTGACTAAAGATGTTATTCACCTCCAGTTCATTTATTCTCAGTGTGTGGGTGACGTATAAACAGGGGCACCGACCTTGACGTTTCTAGTATTCATATTGAAAGAAAACATGCACCTTGAGTCACTTTCACTAAAATTGCCGTCATTTGCATTCACATCATATTCATTCTGCGTTCAACAAACTTCCGCGATTCGATAATTATTTTGCTAGTTTCCGACGGATACCATGTCATATACGAACTGAAAAAACCTTGATAATTATGAAAAATACGTTATATTTGTAAAATAAATGATCTCTTGTGAAAATAATCATCAGCAAGCAAATGAAACGGTTATTAGAATGAGAAAAAAAAATATTTTTTTAAAAAGGTTTAAAATATGATTTTCTTGAGAACGCGCAAAAGAACTGATTATTTTCTATTTTAAGCCTCGCCTATCTCATTATTAATTATGGCTATTTTGAACTTTTTCTGAAAATGTAAATTTGCGAAGCTTTTAAAGGCAAAAATTTTATTTTTGAATTTATCTGCGTTGTATATAATTATTCGCTTTGGCAACAACTGCATCCCACTCTTGATACATTATTTCATTAAAAATACATATACCGACTTTGGTATTAGCAATATGCAAGCGAAAGATGCATTTACCCATTTAAAAAAATACATGCACATAACTACTTTTAGACTAATAGTAAGAGAATAATGAGTTGATACCAAACGTACGAAGAATAAGAAGCAGTATTAATTTAAAATTATATCAAACGTGCAGCAGTCTAAAGACGTAATATCCTGATAAAAAAAGGCGATCGAGTTTTGCCCATTAAATTATTATATGGTGTGTGTTTAAAGTTTATAGAAGGCTAGACTTCTCACTAGTATTAAAAATTGATTGCAATAGCATTATAGCATTGTGTTTACATCTATTACCGCAACGATCGCATCACTAGAAGACCATTATTTTCAGTACGAAGGAAGTGTAATACAACTGTGTGTTTAGAGATATTTCACTGAAAGAACATTGAATTTACAAATTCACTAATTCTGTTATCATGAATTACGAATTTAAATTATTAACAGCCGTAAATTTGTATTATTGTTAATTATCAAATAGTTCAATATATATATGGCCTGTAAGGGTTGGAACCGGCCGGGCCAGTAACCTAGTGTCCTACCCCGCCTTCAAGTGGTGCAGGCTGAGCTTTCTATTTATGTGGCAAATTAATATTTGCTGCACGGATAGAAAGGCGGAAGGGGAGGGCTAATTCACCAACCCGTCTAGCCAGCGTGGTGAAATTATGGCTAATTCCTCCATTATGTTGACACACCAGAAACCATGGCCCCTAGTCTCCAGGTGCTGGAGTGCTCCTGATCAAGGCAGCGGTCAGTGTGGCATGAAAGCAGGGGGTGCTAAGAATCACTGGAATGGCCCAGGCTGCCGTTTGTTATTGACCTTGGCTACGTTTAATGGACGATCCCTTGCTTCTGAAGCAAAACTTCAGGAATTGGAAGAGGAACTAGACAAGATCAAATGGGACATTGTAGGACTCAGTGAAGTTAGAAGAAAAGGTGAAGAGTTGGTGGAACTTAAAAGTGGACATTTGTTTTATTATAGAGGAACGGAAACTGGAAGAACAAGTGGTGTTGGCTTCTTAATCAACAAAAGAATTAAAGACTGTCTTCTGGAAGTTGAAAGTACATCAGATCGAGCAGCGAGGCTCGTTGTTCAACTAACCCAGCGATACCAACTTCAAATAGTACAGGTATATGCACCAACATCAAGCCATACCGACGAAGAGGTTGAAGAATTTTATGAAGAAATCAAAGAGTTACACACCAAAGGGAAACAACATATCAAGCTCATCATGGGGGATTTCAATGCAAGAATTGGACAACAGGAACAAGGAGAGACATCGGTTGGTAAATACGGATATGGGGAAAGGAATGAACGTGGCGATCAACTCATCGAATTTGCAGAAGCTGAAAACCTTAGCATCATGAATTCATTTTTTAAGAAGAAACCGCAAAGAAAATGGACATGGAAACACCCAAATGGGGGAACTAGTGAAATTGACTATATCCTGGCAAACAAGAAATCAATTATTGAAGATTGCAGTGTACTGAACAGATTTAATACTGGAAGTGATCATCGAATGGTGAGATGTAAAGTGCACTTAAATACTAAATTAGAACGACAGAAGCTCATTAGGAAACAAGTAAGTAAGAGGGTGGATTTAAAGAAATTAAAAGAAAATACCGAGGCATTCAAGTTGGAATTAAAAAATCGCTTTTCTGCACTGGAAGGACTTATTGATGAAAGTGATATCTCAGAAGCAAATGAAAACATTGTTAAGACAATAGTTGAAACTGCTGGGGAAATTGGTGGTGTAACCTGTAAAAAGCACAATAGCAAATTATCTGAGAATACGAAGAAAACTATATGAAGGAAACAGTGGATTAAACGAAGACACTGAAATAGTCGAAGGAACAGCTCCTAAAATCTTAAAAGAAGAAGTTTCATTTGCAATAAAAAGTATGAAGAAAGGAAGAGCCCCTGGCGATGATGGTATTACATTAGATATCCTAAAAGAAGCTGGAGAATATGTAGAAGACATACTTGCAAAATTCTTTACCAAATGTCTTAACAGCGGTAACATACCAAACCAATGGGATTCTGCAACAGTAATTCTTTTGCATAAAAAAGGTGATAAAGAGGATTTGAAAAATTACCGACCAATTAGCTTGTTACCTGCTATTTATAAAATCTTCACAAAAGTTCTAACACATCGCCTGCAGAAAAAATTAGATGCAGCTCAACCAAGAGAACAAGCTGGATTTCGAAGAGGATTCAGTACAGTGGACCATATTCAAGTATTAAGAGAATTAATTGAAAGAACACATGAATATGAACTTCCATTGTGTGTTGCATTTATTGACTATGAGAAGGCCTTTGACTCTATTAAAACATCAGCAGTCATCAACTCTTTAAGATCAACAGACATTGAGGATGTGTACATTGACATGGTGAAACGTGTGTATAAAAATGCAAGTGCAAAATTTCGGTTACATAAAGATACCAAAACTATCAAACTTGGCAAAGGGGTGAGGCAGGGAGATACCATTTCTCCAAAACTTTTTACTTCTGCTTTACAGATGATTTTTCAGCTGATAAATTGGAATAACAAGGGAATAAAAATAAATGGTGAATATTTAAATCATCTGCGGTTTGCTGATGACATTGTTATTTTTTCAACGAACCCATTAGAACTCCAAGACATGGTACAGGAGCTCTCAACTAGAAGTAAAGAAGTTGGACTCAAGATGAACCTACAAAAAACTAAGATCATGTTCAATAATTTTGTAGAGGAAACAAAAATACAAGTTGACAACATTGAGCTAGAAATTGCTGATTCATATATTTACCTTGGCCAGCTGATTTCAATGGATGGCAACATTATGAAAGAACTCAACAGACGTATTAAACTTGGCTGGAGTGCATTTGGAAGAAACAGTTTTATCCTGAAGGGGAAATTATCTTTGTGTCTAAAAAGAAAGGTCTTCAACCAGTGTGTGTATTGCCAGTCCTCTCTTATGGATCAGAGACATGGAGTCTAACAGTTGCAGCAATACGAAAGTTACAGACAACCCAAAGGAGCATGGAGAGGTGCATGCTTGGAATAACTAGGAGAGATCGAAAAAGAAACACTTGGGTGAGAGAGCAAACAGTAGAGGATATGATTGTTAAAGTAAAAAGACTGAAATGGCGGTGGCCTGGGCATATCTCAAGAAGAACTGATCAACGGTGGACAACACAAATTTCCAACTGGATTCTAAGAGACTACCGAAGACCTAGAAAATGTCCTCAAACTAGATGGGTATATTTTATTTTTCCTAAGTCTCATTTTACGTCTTAGGGATAATAAAAGGATTGCCAGTGTCCATCTTAGTGATAGTTTCAAATCTTTTATAATGAATGAGTGAATGACTGGATGAATGGAAGAAAGAAAGAAAGAAACAAACAAAGAAAAGCGTGACAAAAGTGATCAATTTTTTTTCCTTTTACTTCAGTGTGCCTTAAAACTTTCTAAATATCTGAACTCGAGCTACACCTATATCCCATCTAGTATTAAAATTTCCCCAATTTGTTTTGAGCGAAAATGGCTCTAATACGAATATCATATTCGTCTAATACAGTTTCTAATTTTGACAGCGTTTTGTAACAAATCATTCATTTTGTGACACCGAGATAAGTGAATATTAGTCGGCTAAAATTTCCGGAGTAATCTGAGTAATTAATCACATATCATTAAGATTAAATGCGCAATTATATACGTCATTTTCGGTATTTACCAGAATAAATTTCAATCTTATTTGACCACGTAAAATGAATAATAGATTGTGAAATTCCATTTACTGCCTATGAGCCGATGTGCTGATCAGTATCACATTTCTCTATAAAAATTTCTTTTTATTTTCTTTTAAGTTTTCGAGAAGAAAAAAACTTAAAAATCTCAAATTGAATTCTTCAAAAATGAAGGAGGCAAAAAATGAGTTAGGACTTAAAGTAAATTAAAAAATTTTGCAAAATTATATGACGTATATTATTAAATTTTTGCTAAAGTACATGAAATGTGTAAATAATTATATATGTCATAAAAATATAAAATAAAGAAATGCCTACCAAAATTATTCGTTTAGTGAGAACCACTCGTAGATGAAGTTGAGTTGTTAACAAATTGAAGTCTTTCGTTGGAGAATGATATGATTCCCTACATGTGACTTGAGCCATCCATTTTGAAGCTGATGATGTAATTTCATGATAATTCATAATAGGGAGATAATAATGAATATGTACAGCTTTTTATTTTCTTTTGATACTATAAAAAATTTTGTAACACAAGCTAAAATAAATTACCATAGTAAAAAATGTAATCCCAATTCCTATTTAAATTAAATATAAAAAATAATTAATTTTGAGAAACATTTTTTTGGTAATCTGTATTTCATTTTAACGGTTATTTATTGTTATGTAATTATTATACATTCGCATGAATTAATTATTAATATGAAATTGGTTATTAATTTAATTATTAGAATTATTTAGAGCTGGATGTCCTAATACATTAAACTTCAGAGAGCATTCGATTTATTGACGTCACACTGCAATAATCCAATAGAAACATAATTAAATAAAATTTATTTGACAATTATATTGAGAAAACATGTTAACAGCTGTTTCCATAGCCGTGTGCTATTATCATCATCAGAACAAGACGACTTCTGTTTTTTTGCTTGTGACGCGCACTTGGAAAAACTTCTTGTATCTCACAGCCAAAGGCATCACCAACATACAGAACTCCCCATCAACCCAAACGAGTTTCTAATTGCCCCAGTGGAAACTCCGACGAACGTCACTGACAAAAAAAGAATTTGACATTTTCTGATGAGGGTAGCGTGCAGTTATCGAAACAACAAAGATGTAACTGCGTTTACTTGATGTAATGCAGGTTTACACGATATAACAACAATGTAATATATATTTACTCGATGTAACAAAGATGTAATGTATGTTTACTCAATGTAATTGCACAAAATAAATTTTACATAATTATTCTTCCATGCAGATAGCACGTTACAATGTGCATATTACGCATGCTCAGAATTTGACATGATAGTTTGTTATTATTTTTATACAACAACTTTTTTTTTAACCAGAACCTGAAAATTTTGATACAATCGCCGAATATTTTTTCCCTAAATGAAAAAATTTTATCACCTCTCAATTTATTTTGTTCTAAGATTTTTTTTACCAAAAAAGTTCATTAATCTTCAAAGTAATCCAGATTTTTACTTTTATATTAAAAGAGGTCTACGTTGTAAACGAAAGATAAATTGAAGTTGAAATTTTATATTTTGTGCAATTCGACGAAAATAATTATTTTAAACATTTATTATCACAAGCTTATTTTTCCTCACATTTTGCAAAATATAATATCTACTTGGTTTTCGAAAAGCATTGATTATTATGCATTGAAATTTTCTGTATGGGGATTATAAATGGGTCCACATAAAAAGCTGTCAAATGTACAATTCGTCACGAGGGGAACTTTTGTCGCGGTGTTTTATAAAGTCAGCATCTATCTCCGACTCCATAGAATCGGTGATGGATGCACGTTGAGGAAAAGTGACTCCGTATCTTGGCCTACTTAAATCCCGAACCCATTGGATGTCATAAATTCTCAATTTATGAAGATCCCTTTTTCCCCTTTTCACGCAAAAAAGGGAGAAAAATAGTTTTACCCCATTAGATCTAAAATGCCTCTCCATCTAAATGATGCAAATCATTTAATCTTCCTTTTGAATCTGAAGCCTCCACCGCTTCCATAGATTGATGTTAATCAGTACTTTAAACTAAATAAAAAATTTATAAAAAGCGTTTTGGGAAATTTTTAGTCGAAAATCCCTTTGACTTCCTCAATATCTACAACCCTTCTATAGATAAAAATGAGATTGGAGAGATGGAAAATGTTACGATAATTTAACACTAAAATTACAGTTAATTGCTAATCATGAGTTACTTGAGAAATAATAGTATATTAATACATAGTCTATACATGTACACTTGCATTCAATGTGTTACTTTTTAAATCGACAGATCCTCAAATGTTTTCAACGGTGAAACTGGAGATGTATTCGCTGCGCCGTGGACTTCATAAACAATGCACGAAAAAAACCCTTGACACAATTGTTAGAGAATTTGATAAAATAAGAGTACATGTGGAAACTGGTTTAATACCATTCACAAAATTGAATATTTTGTACCAATATTTTGAAGTTATTTATTGATTATGGCCTCAAGGTCTTAGTGGTCTCCTAATTGTCTTTATAACCGAGTTCGAACGCATATTGCAATTTCTATAATTCTCCTGTTGATCCATATAATTAAGTTGTAAATTATTATAATCAACTTCTTAATTTTTTTAATTAAATCCTTGTTTATTATAATTAATTTCTTAATTCTTATAAATGGCTTCTGAATTAAAAAGTTCAGATCGTGTGTAGTTAAAATATTAATGGAGTTAAAAGTGCTTTTGGCCAAAAGAAATTTTGGCCAGTAATGCCAAACGTGACAAAAGTTACAAAATTTTCACTCAAAATTCCCTAGAAGTAAAGATTTTAGTGCCTTTCTACACACCAATTTAGCGCACTTTAGAAAAAGCCCAAAGCTTCATAAATTTAGCTTTTCCAACTGTCGAAACTGAAACAACCGTTGAAATGTTTTGGAGAAGGCTTGCAGAGATATCCATCTTCAAACTCAGACTTAAACAACAAACATTACACAAAATCTACTTTTAGTGTTTCTTTCTTTCTTCTCAGGCATGGTCTAAACTTTGCGCTTTTTTCTATCCTTGTAAGACAAGATAAAGTACTGAGATACATCAACTCAAAGCCAAGGAGGATCATAAATTTTCGCGGTGGACTTTCGCCAGACTATAGGCTTTTAGCGACACCAAAGGGCAATGTCCAAGTTCTGAGTTTCTTCTTTTCAGAATTGCATTTTTTATTATTGTCGTGAAACTCAGTTTAAAAAGAGAAAAGATTGATCTATCATCCATTAATCCACCCCCTCACCCTCTAATAGCAGAGGCCTTCCAATAGCAAATAAAAGCACGAAGTCATATGTATCTGGTCACAGGAACTTAATAGCCACGTTAGTGAGATAGCAGTTTAATACTTGATGGTGCGAATTCAGGCAGCGCGTCCTAAATAAATAATCTAGGTGGCGCTGGTCCAGGTATGTGTCCTGGTTGCTTCTGCCTTTTTTTCCCCTTCCAAACCTCGTGAATAAAAAATGGACTGCAAACCGAGAAATAAAGTTATAAAGTTCAAAAATATTGTAATTTTATTTTATAAAATGGAGTGAAATCTCTTGCTCTTCCAACTCAGAAAATAAATCAGCTGTATTTGCATAAAATGTTATTGTTATTTATCTACCTTTTCCCCCTTCAAAAGCTGTATTTACTATGACAGGTACGTAATGTGAATTATAACTGTAAATATTGTATTTTGTACTATAATTGTATACAACGGAAGATTTCTATAATATTTGCGTATTTTTTTATCTATTTTTATAGATTTGAAAGCGGATTCTTTTAATCCCTCCCCCCGTGGATCTGCCACTGGTGTATACCATAATTATTGATTTGTTTCACGTTCTACATTTCATTTTTTATGTTCTGAAGAATTTTGTGGTTGTTGTTTTTTTTTATAGTTTTTGAATCTCTACGGTTTTCATTTTTATACATTTTGTAAGCATGCGTACCTATCCCTTTGTATTTTTTCTATTATGCTAAAGCCAATTGTGCAAATATTACAAGTCATTAACAGGTGCTATCAAAATCAATTAATTATCGGTTGTAAACAGACGTTATTATAATTTTTACCTTATGAGACAGACACATATGAGCATCTTAGGAGATACTTTAGTACAGAAAAATTTAAAGCAATGTTTCACAATGAAGATATAGAATATATAGTAGACATATAGAAGACATATAGTAGACAAGACATACAATAAACATAGAAATTGTAACGACCAAATTTCATATCAAATACAAAATGCAGTAAATGTAAAATAAGTTAGTGAATATCATATTGGCGCTCATATGAGTACATCTAGGGGAGGGGGATGTGAAAAATTATTACCTTCTCACGGCTGTTAAGTATTTTAGTGAATGTACGAGATACCAAAATGCTACAAAAATAATTGATACTTCTTAACAATTAGTACGGGGCTAAAATGTATCTTATTTTAAAATGTGCTCGTAAAACCATTGAAAGTAAATACATAGCAGAATCTGGAGTCAAATTTTTGAACGGCTAAAGGGGCTCCAGCGCCCTCTACCCCCCTATATGGGCGCTTATGGACTATAGATAGAGTAAATACTAAATCTATTTAATCGAACATATATAAGTAAACATATGCAGTAGAGCTTCCATATACCGAACTGCCATATATTGAAATTCTCTATATATCGAAGATTTGGTATTACCCCCGCCCCCTGGTTTGAAGTCCCCATTCACTACATGGAAAAATAGTTTCTCTATATTAAAATGTTTTATCAAATTTGACTTCGATATCTATGGCAATCTTACTTTATAGACAAGAGCTATATTAAATGTGCAACATATAGTTGAAAATAGTTACGTTAAGTGTGTAATATTTAGCAGGTTAAAATTTATATGTTGTGTTCGACATATATTGTATAACTAACATATAGGAGGAGGTAATATATAAGTTACAGACTATAGTGTACTAAAATATTGCAGTTTTAAACCATATAGGAGAATTTGGAAACCACGAATCGTCTACCTCAAATTTATGAAGACACACACCAATAAAAAGTCAGAACAGCGTTTCACGTATTAGTCATCCAATCGATTAATAAATTCACTTAAATATTAAAATGCGAACTATAAAATTTCTTGGAAACTTAATTGGTTTTCACGGCTTAATTTTTCTCATACATTATTAATTTTTTTTTATTTTTCATTTGTTTGCCCTGGAAAAAGCCGACATTTCCTGTTTATTTTCGCATTTGCATTCTTAATTTTTTACTTTTCTATGTAATACGATTAATAATAAAAGCTTTTATCCACCCTTCTTCGATTTTTTCCATTTATAATGCATCACTTTTCCCAGTAAAGTGGTGAATTCAAAATTTTTCTAAACGATTTTAAATTTAGTTTAAGTTTGCTAAGTGCTTGGAAATTTTATTAGATTTTGTCATTTTACCATTTAAAAAAATGGAAAAATTCTCAACGTTACAAATATCGACTATTATAAATGAACAACAATTAAAATCGTAAGAGTAGGTGTAAAGTAACTACACTGCTGTCTAAAATTGAACCGACAAAAGTAAAATTAAGAAATCTTAAAACAGTATACGGTCGACTCCGAAGAATTTCCAGCGAAATATGAAATAGGTAAAATTAATTTGAATTACGTAGTTAAAATTCTTCTGTCTGAATCTGACATTACGCTGTCTATATTTCAGGCAAGTAACCTTAACAAAACGTTTCCTTTGTGAGGTTTCGCAACTGAATCTCCATTTTGACAATTAGTAAGGTAACGACTCTTTACCCCCGCGTGGAAGATTTGCTAAGGTGAAAAGCAATTTGCATATTAGTGACAGGGCTATCTCTGGTTGACGCAGAAAGGCGGTTGAACGTTCCGTGGCAAGTGGTCTCCAATCTCGAGACCCAGTCTTAGAAAGTTAATAGAATAATGAGAAAACAAAGGCAAGGAGGCTCGCGAGTTTCAAGAAGTCCAGAAGTCAATATTTGTCTCTAACATTTCACCGCTATTGAGAGTCTATTATCATGCAGCTGGAGCCATAATAATAAAGCTGCAATATACTGAATATTTCATAAAAGAAGTTATCTGAGAAAATCGATCACTCACTGCTTCTCGTAGAATCGCCCGTCTAAATTAGTACAGACAGCAGCAACCTTGGACTTAAGATTGGTGTGTGTGTGTATGTGTGTGTGTGTGTTTACTTCAGTGACGTGTCGGGATTCTCACAACTTAAGTACGGATTCTCAATGTATTCATATTTGGAGAGAGACGTTGAGAGAAATGACAATTACGATGGAGATGGTGTCACGTAGTAAATTAGAATTGTTTTGGATATACATGCAGCTCTCAAGAGGCACTCTGACTGCTCAACGAAGCCTGAATGAAGTCGTTGAGTACTACATAATGCTTGTAAGAGGAGCTTTTGATCCGCAGCCCCTTTTCATAAACGATGCTTGTTCAATTAAGTTTGGATTAGTTAACAGATTCCCTTAAAATGAAAATATTTAGAGAATAGAGTTCAGACGAATCTTCAGACTTGAACCCCAGTAAGCATGCTTGAGATTCCGTTGCAATCAACACCCTCTTTACAGAATCCTTCCGGGACAAGAGTATTTTGATGGTCAAGAGAATTTATTGCTCAAAACTCTTATTAACATGCTGATAATTAGCATCAGCTTTTATTATGATACCTATGTGGCTGTTAACGTCAATCATATTTCTTAGCTTCCCTTCAAATTGGCGCCATTTCTGCTATGAAACCAATGAAATTTCCTTCTTATATGAGCATAATTCATAACAATAAATTATCATTATATTAAGCAAATAACATATTTTGTATTTTGTGTAGATGGGTTGCAGAAATAAGGATTCTGATTTATGGAATTTCACTAAAATATTCCTGATTTTGTGTTTTTTTTTTTGTACATTAGTGCATACAGTAAAGTTATGCAATTTATTTTCCGGTTCAATTAATTGCAATGCTTTTAATATTCAAAAACTAAAGTAAAAGTATCTCTCTACTTTTCGAATGCAATTTTAATAATAATTTTAATAATTTAAATTAAATAATTTTATTAGACATTATAATACATTATATATATCTGTATGCGTGTGAACCTCCTCCTTCTATATCAGGTTTGCAATGTTCTCGTATACGACACTGTTTTTTAATCTTGGTGAATTTATAGATTCACAAACAATCAATAGACCGGGTTGCGGCCCTTTTTATAAATATTTTATTTTGTCGTTTAGTCTATTGACTGCCAAATGGCTAAACCACGCTGAGATGAATATAGTCACCTACCAAACAGAAGATTATAAGCCCCCCCCATTTCAAGCTGTATTAACTATTTTTCCGGTAACAGTTTTGGAACCCGTTTTACCAGCTGAAAGTAGGCTCCATAAACATCGTAGGCCTACCTGTCTCCTGAACTGGCCTGTCATAGAGTTGAACTGTATTTTTGTCGGCCTGTTAGGCCACGTGTCTTAGCCAGAGATGCCAACCTGAGAAAGTAGTCATCAGTAAAAAAGTCAAGAATTTTCAGCAGTTTTCAGTAAAACAGTCAAGAATTTTCAGTAGTTTTCAATAAAACAGTCAAGAATTTTCAGTAGTTTTCAGTAAAGCCGCGCTCTTTTATTTCCTGCATTTTTCTTATAAGTAAAACACTTGATTTGTTATAGAGAAATATATGTACCTTCCCCACCCTTGAAACAACACCAAGTATTCCTAATAATGTGACTCAACTGCGTATGTTTATGTACGTACAAAATGATCACACTCTCACCAATACCATTTGTATCAGCTTCGCAGCAGAGGAAATGACCTTAAGTTTCAGTTTTGTAGCAAGAAAAATGGCTTTCGGTATCGATTTTATAGGAAAAAATGTTTTGTATGAGTTTTGCACGAGAAAAAAAGCTTTTGCACCAGTTTTATAGGAAGTACATACCACACTTCTATTTTGCACAGAAAAACTGGTTTCCACATTGAGTTTTTAATAGGTAAAAAATAGTTTAATCAAATGAATGAGCACAATAAAAATGAAAAGCTAAATGTTTTATTGAAAAAGTAAAAGTTCATAAACATTAAGTTCTTCGTTTCTTTTTCTGTAATTTTGAAACCTCTTCCCTGTTCTTGAGAAGCTAAAATCGTTGAAATACGCAAATTAGCTTTTGTCAACAAAACTTGCACTGCAGACGTATGTATATTGGATGAAAATTTATAGGTGCAAAATATGACTAATGACCGCTAATTTCGTACTCCACCAGTAGCTAATGTATCAGGGCAAAATTCCTCTATTTTGATGGAAAAATACTAAAAAATGACCAACAGTCATTAATTACATCACATTTAAAAAGTTCACAGTTTTGCTGGTAGGTGGTGCAACAAAGACGAAATCGTGTATCCAAAAAAAAAAATCATCACTCGTTAATTAACGTTAAAATCGTTTTTTAAGTCGAATCGTTATTTTATTTTTTTTTAGAAACAGGCACCAGGTGGCGTTTTTTCACGGAATAGAATTATAAATTACGTAAATTAATTAAATTTATTTAATAGGTAAATTTACTTTTAAATTAATCTACAAGCCTCTGCGTGTGTAGATAACGAAAGCATAAGGGGGAAATATCCCGAAATATATGCCGCAAAATCTCGGCGCAAATCACGCGCTATTTGTGAAAGTATCGTGAAAACATTCTTCTGAAATTTTAATAAAATGCTGCGAGTAAAAAGTTATTCAAAATATGGTAAAACTGCGAGTTCACATAAAAATTTAAAAACTTTCGATGCTTTGTAAAACAGCCATTCCTTACTACGATACTACGAAAATCGCGATACGTTTTCCGATAAAGTTTTGTCTGCCGAATTTTTTTTCTCATATGTTTCACAATCACGGCTATTCGTTGTTTTAATCCAAATTCAGAGCGATTTTCACACACAAAACTAGACGTAAAGAATAACAGAGAAACAAGAGGACAAGTCGGAAGCGTTGTATCCTAACTTGGAAGGCGCTGGCCACCTGCAAAGTGTGGCTTTTTTTCTTTAACCAAAAAACCATAAAACATATGAATTTTTTGAGGGGTGTAATGGTAATTCGCCATTACTTGTTAAATAAGTATCCAACTGAGCACTTTGAATGCATTTTTATAGAATGTAAACAGATCTGAGGTACTTCGCCCTCCTGAGAAGTCCTAGGTAGTAAATGTCATGATGCTGACGTAATGTATGTAACGGTATAAAGCCGCTATTAGTCAACATGTGAGTGCTTGCTGACGTGCTTCGCTTGCCTGCTCCGCTTCGGCTGGCTGGTTCCAGTCGTAGTCTAGGACAGTCCTGGTTATGTTGAATATGTCAGAACTCCGTAAGAACTTATCTGTTTAGTAGCGTATCAATCGTAGTTAGTTTAAATGTACTCGGAGAAAGGTTATCGCTTGATTTCTTCCGAGGTGGGTACGACCTACCTCGCGGCAGTTCGTTGCATGCTGACTGTAAGCTGCCTCTTTAGAAATGAATCTGCCGAACTTCGTTCTGTTGAGTAAGAATCCTGTTCCTCCTGATTGTTCGATGAAGGAAGTCTTCAGGAGCCTACCGACGTATTTTTAATTGTTTCTCATAGCGGAGGATTGGTAGCTACTTGTGCGCCTCATAGTGGTTGTCTGCCTAAGCAAGCTGTACGTGTGCCGGCTGAATTGTTCGACGGAGTGGATCAATACTGAAGTTCGGACTAACTGTGGCTGTGTTTGCAATTATAAGTACTTTGTTTATTTAACTTTGTTAGTGCGGGTTTTCTGATGAACTGTGTTTTATGGGCTGCTTAGTTTTCTAAGTAATATGTCCCGAGTTAAAATATAAATATAAATGTTAACTTATGATATAGAAAATTGTACTGAATTTATATATGTATTCTCTGAGTTATTTTGACTAACCTTAAATTGTGTAGCCTTGCACGTTGAGAATAAAAATATAAAGTAAGGGTTCTTAGATACGTGTAACCAATTTTAACATAGGAAGATACGTAGTGTAATTTTAGGTATCTGTTGTGAGCTGGTTTGCCTAAGTTTACTGGACGGCTTAACCCCTACTGCCGAACTCTTCGTATTTATTCGATTGGCTAAGGGCTTGAAAGCCCAGGTTAGGAAGTTTGCTTAACTTTTAACTAATCGTAATATTTGTTTAAATATTATTACTTTTTGAAAGTTCTAAGAGAATTTATTAATCGTTTTAGCCTCTTTCCTCTTGGACGGACTCCACTTTATGATAACCCGATATTGCTTAGAAGATACTATTGTTAGAAACAACATGACTATTGATGAGAATTGCCTTGCTGTATTTAGGGAATTTGTTTAATAAAAGTTGATGAATATGACAATTGATTGATTGATAATTTGTGTTTGATCGGCGACTCGGTGATTTCTGTTTGATCGGAAATGGTCCATAAATGATTAGATTTGTGTCATGTTTTATGACTAGCTAGAATTCTATAGTCGAAGTAAGGAAAGCATTATAGGCCCGTTAAATTGCCCGTTAGGAACCTGAATGAAGTTTTCATAGTTTACTTGCTATCGACCGTAAAACCGTAAGGTGGATTAAAATCCGTACGTCGACATACCCCTGGACTTAACAAGGAAACCTCGCGGACTGTCAGAGCTCGATTTTTCTGAATTTCGGTTTATAGGCCAATATGACCGAGTAGATGAAAGATCCAAAATCCAATTTGGCCCAATCGACCTGGGGGGTCGAACTACGGCCCACTGAAAATAGAACTTACCATACGAGGACGCTTCGCGGAATGACAGGGGAAAACAGTGTTTTGGCATTCTGGCAAGCATTAGGCGTCAAACGTTATCGTAGGAAAAAAATAATACATATGAATAAAATATAGCATATATTTATAATAGCCATTTTAGTTGTACCTGAAATAATTATACATTGTATATGCTGGTGTAAAAGTAAAAAATATTTGAAGTTTTTGCCTTACTTTTGCATAACTGACAAATTTTGAGATCATTTTTGGCGAAGAACTCGAAAAAGCTGCCTGGTACGTAAATCAGTCTTGAATAAATAAGACGCGATCCTTCAATTTTCAAATCAGAAGCAATCATCACTTGCCTGTAACTTCATTATTTTTGACATTTTTAATTTTTTTGTTGGAAAGCGTGGAATTTCAAGCCTTATTTGTCACCATGTCTTCCTTTTCCACCATATCAACATACTTGTTTCGCGTTGTTTGTGAAAAATACACAAAGCAAGCCGATTTTGTATCAGATTATAAGATGGATATTGAGAAAGAAATATTTACATTTGCCAAAACTTTGACAAGCGTGTTAATATACGAAATGAATGACGAGAATACACTTGATATTTGTTTAAATGAAATAGAGTATGATGCAATACAGGGTAATGAAATGAATGATGAGGAATGGGATGAACAAACTAATTTGCCGTCACGCGTAACTTACACATTAGAAGACATGAAAAGAATTTCCATGGAGTGGGTCAGGAAAACTACGTTCCTTGAAAAGCATACAGCATCGCTTTAAAGACAACACGCTTTCACGTCGACAAATTTATCGCTTTCGGGATTATGTTGCTTCCCAGGGTACAAGATGTGAAAAACTGTTACGGATGAAAGACGAAGTATTTGAGAAGTTTAAAAACGCCGGGAATATGCTTTATTAACAGTTCACGATTCCGATTTAAAGTTATGGTTTCTGAGCATTGCAATGAGAGAAAATCTCACAAACTTTAGCGCAAGTGATGCTTTTCTATTAAAATTTTAATAAAAGAGCGTGGCATAACAAGTAGAAGAATCACCAAGTTCGTTACGCATGAACGTACTATGCACACAACGGCTTTGGAAGATAGAGCTATAGAATTCGTCAACATAGTTACAGATGCAATGAGCAACTATTCTTTTGATGAGGTTTTAGACATCGACCACGGAGGATTCACTAAAAAACTGGCATCTACGCGCACTCTGTCGATTAATGGGGAAAAGCACACTCCGAATACCATTCAATCTTCTCACGCCATATCTCATTCCGTAATAATCCGACCTATCATTTCTGCTGCTGGACAATTATTACCACAATTTCTGCTCATCCATCAGGAACCAAAGGGTGTATTCGATCCACGGGTACAGGAAAAGTTATTTAATCTCCTAATGTTATTCTGGAATGTTCCAAAAGTTGCAAATCCTCTACCGAAATACATATGTTCCTCAGCGAAGTACTCAAACCGAACGTAACATCAAAGTTCAAAAAAAGTCAAAGTGCATGAAAATTTTGGATTCGTGGACAGGTCAAATGGACGAAAATATAGTTGATGATAAATTTAGTCAAGCCAGTCTTTCAGAGCAATCGAAATTGATGATTACACCACCTGGAGGGATAGCACTCATACAGTCATACGACGTATATTTTTTTCTTCAATGGAAATATTTCGCTAAACGCTTAACACGATTTTGCCTTTTGCATTATTATGAGCATATAATCTTATCAGAACGTCATAACATCACAAAACTGCATTCACTCATTCACAATCAGCTGTCTTCCCCAAAATTCCGAAATATGATAATCTATGCTTGGTGGAAATCAACGTACCAGGTACCCAAGTCTGAAAAATTCTTCAATGTGCAAGAAATTTGTTTTAATTTCACGGACCAAGTGTGTCACGAAATGGACTGTGATGTCAGTTCATTCATTTGTTGCAGTCATTGCTCAAAGTTATTATGCTTTTCCCATTTCTTTATTGATTTTCATTTCCATTAAAAGCGTTTTAGGTTCATAACAACCAAGAGCGCAGTTATAACTCTGGAAACCCCCGCAGTTAGGTAACTCAAAATTTTTTTTTTCATATCTACATAAATTCATTTTCATACATAAATACTCCATGTTCATAATTCAAATCAGTTTCATATGTAAATACTCCATATTCATAATTTAAATCAGTTTCATATGTAAATATTCTATATTCATAATTCAAATCAGTTCCATATGTCAATATTGCAGCGGTAAATAATTTTAATTGATTTTGGAAAGTGCCTCTAAAATTATTTGCAAAGGAACCTCAGCTTTTCCGATGCGCCAGGACTTCACTTCTACAAGACGTAGAAAGCTAAACTTCTAACATGAATAAAAGTAACTCACAGTAAAACTTTCGGCGCTTAATGCTTGCTCAGCACGCCAAAACACTGTTTTCACCTGTCATGCAGCGAAGCATCATTGTAGGGTGAGCTCTATTTTCAGTGGGCCGTAGCTCGACCCCCAGGTCGAGTGGGCTAAATTTGATTTTGGATCTTTCATCTACTCGGTCATATTGGCCTATAAACCGAAATTCAGAAAAATCGAGCCTTGACAGTTCGCGAGGTTCCCTTGTTAGATAGAGAATGTTTTATAGAGAATTAGATTGTTTTATAGATTGTTATATAGAGATTAGATTATGTAGATTAGATTATATGATTAGATTACGTAGATTAGGTTATATAGAGATTATATTATGTAGATTAGATTATATAGATATTAGATTATGTAAGATTAGATTACATAGATATTAGATTATGTATATATTATGTATATGTTATGTTATTATATATCAGGTATATGATTAGATTACGTAGATTGAATTATGTAGAGATTAGATTATGTAGATTAGATTACATAGATATTAGATTATGTAGATTAGATTACATAGATATTGAATTATGTAGATTAGATTATATAGAATTAATTATTTGTTATATAGAGATTAATTATTTGTTATATAGAGATTAATTATTTGTTATATAGAGATTAATTATTTGTTATATAGAGATTAATTATTTGTTATGAGATTAATTATTTGTTATATAGAGATTAGAATTAGATTGTTATATAGAGATTAGAATTAGATTGTTATATAGAGATTAGAATTAGATTGTTATATAGAGATTAGAATTAGATTGTTTTATAGAGAATGTTCTTATAAAGAATGTTGTTTTGCCATCTGGAAAATATGCCGATCAAAGCATTCACGCTGATTGTCATGAAAATACTGGAGTCACAAAATGCAAGTTTTTGAGGAGAAGGAACGTTTAAAAAACTAATCAAACTGTGCAGACTAGCTTTCTAGATGTTATTCAACCGAGTTACATAGTAGTAGAGCATCAGTGTTCGTTGTTTTCATTATCGATGATGAATAGTCGATGTTTTGCGACTATCGATGATAAATGATCTCATAATGCATTTTTTACATAATACACGATATTCGAAGTTTCATTCTATTTTCCATAACTTTAATAAAACCATCCAGAACCACTGACTTCGGGTTGATAGATTTACGTTTAATTTACTGTTTAACCGACTACTGTATTGGGTATCGGGCACATAAAATCATAATATATATATTAAAATATCAACATTTCGTAATTATTAAAAGTATATTAAAAATTAATAATTTAAATTAAATGTTTCAAAATTTTAAATATTAATGTTTCAAAATTTTTAAATATTAAATTAAGTCTTTCAAAAATTTTAAATATTAAGTTGTCTTTCAGAAATTTTAAATGTTAAAGTAACTATTTAAATTAATAATGCAAGTTTGGAAGTTGGTGTTTGATAAATAGCAAGCATTTTAAGTAGGTTGTTTATGTGATTAAGTTGCCACTTGTCTGGGGCTTACTGAAAAACGAAAATGTCATGTAGCGAGGCCGCTTAAAACGAACAATTAGTTGTTGGGCTTGGTGGCGTGATTTTGAGAAAGTGTCATATGGGAAGCGTTTTATGTGGGCGCAACTGTAAGTACAGAACGAGTCTCGGTCATGGTGAGGAAGCGTAGAACAAAGCAATCGCGAAAAGAAAGTAAACTTCGACTTCGTATTCAAAAACGTTAATTGACGTTAACGGATTTTAAACTAGAATTTATTAGTTTAAATATTCCAGTCGAAAACATTCAATAAAATAATTTGCTTCTCTGGAAGCACATGGCGAAGACGCCTCCAGCTAAGAGGAATTTCCAAAATGTATTTAACTAATGTATTCACAAAATTGTGTAAAACAAAATGTATTCACAAAAATTGTGTGTAAACAAAATGTATTCACAAAAATTGTGTAAACAAAATGTATTCGCAAAAATTGTGTAAACAAAATGGTATTCACAAAAATTGTGTAAACAAAAATGTATTCACAAAAATTGTAGGTAAACAAAATGTATTCACAAAACCAGTGTAAAACAAAATGTATTCATATTGAACTTCGACTTTGTATTTAAAACCGTTAATTGACATTAACGGATTTTAAACTAGAATTTATTAGTTTAAATGTTCCAGCCGAAAACATTCAATAAAATAATTTGCTTTTCTGGAAGCACATGGCGAAGACGCCTCCAGCTAAGAGGAATTTCCAAAATGTATTTAACTACCGCGTCCATATATAATATTTAATATAATTATATAATATTTTATCTAATTCGTCCCGTCGGAGCCTTTGTACTCAAAAGTTAGACAATATTTTCTAAACCAATTTTTCTTCAATCCGTTGATTATTCCATGCATTTATTAGTTTAATTTTTTTATTCTATTGCAAATTAAAAATAATGATTTAACTGTCTCATTATATCTAAAATAAATTAATATTTTATCATAATTTAATGATATTGGATTAACTTTACTACGTGATTCACCAAACATTAAGGGAAAAATCCAGCTCCGATGTTTTTGAAATTGGAACAATGATGATTTTTTATTTATAAACACCGATATTTTGAGACAGATATTTGTCAAATAAGAACGAATGAAACAGCTTACTAGAAGGGCAGCATAAAATGTTTAATAGCAGGCATTTGGAGGGCCTTAGCTGTGGAGCTAGCTTCCCGTCACTGAATAGGGTTTCGAGTTCGACATCCGACTTTGGAACGTTGTCTTATTTTTTTTTTCCTCACAGAAAGTTATTTCGCCGTGAAAAATGAAACCATTCTTCGTAAGAAGAAAACAAAACGCGCATTAATTGAGAAAGATTAAACTAAGGGAACATAGGGTTTAAACCTTTGCACTCCACTGGCTCCGCTGGAGCGACATTCAGTATATGGCTTTGAATTCCTTTGGCTAAATAGCCTGGAGTGCAAAGGGTTAATGGGTAGTAAGGATAATCATAATGATCATTGTTTTGCTTCCAATATCGATGCTTTCATCATCAATGGTGGATAGCCGATGCTTTGAAACCATCGTATAGTTATATATAAAAATGGCTTAACTATACAGTGTGTACAAAAAACCCTGACCGCCCCTCTATTTCCTTAAATATTGATCCTAGACATATGTGTTAAATTGCAAAGTGGCATAAGAAAAGGGGTTGAATTTTATGAAATCGATTAAAATCGCAGAGAATTATTTTTTGAAAAAATACAAACTTTAAATTTTTATACAGTCCCTGTACACAAAAATTTCCAATAAGTGAAATGTGCCCCATACTCCAATAGGTCAATATACAAAATTTCAGCATTCTAGTGGATAAAAGAACCAGAGATATGAAGACCCAAAATAATGTGACCTAGCAGAATGAATTACCCCTCTTCATAGCATTTATTCGTACCTATTGCTTCCTTCAAAAAGTATTGTAAGTCAGTTATTTTGGACTTTGATATCTCTGGTTATTTTCCCACTAGAATGCTGAAATTTTGTATATATTGGAGTATGGGAAACATTTTACTCATTGGATATAGGGACCGTACAAAAATTTAAATTTTGTATTTTTTCGAAAAATAATCCTCTGCAATTTTAATCGATGTCATGAAATTCTGCACCTTCTTTTACGCCACTTTTTAATTCAATACATATGTCTAGAATCAATATTTAAGGAATTAGAGGGGCGGTCAAGGTTTTTGGGACACCCTGTATATCTCATTATATTTGAAATAAATTAACATTTTTAATGCTAATTTAATAATGCTGAGTATACTTTACCCCATTAAACATTATACACGTGAAAAACAGCTTCGATATTTTTTAGATTCATCGATGATTTCAGGTTACATATACCTTTTTATAGCATCAATGTAACATCGATTAAATATGGATATCTAAAGACTCGTAGTTTTGAAATATCGATAGTGTCGAGGTTGACATCGATTTTTTGCTATCTAATCTCATCTCACATAATAAGCAGAAATGGTTTTGCAAATTTAACGAGTAGACTGCATTCGAATCATTAGCGACACATGGCAGAAACGCAATGTCACAGATCTTCCATAATGGGCTAACCTAATTGAGTTCGTAGAGGCAGAATATCTGACTATCAATAGCATTTTCTGGACCGTAACTTAGTCTGATTAAACGATTCAATTACGACAGTGATTCGCAATACAAAACGTATTCAACGTCCGCTTCTGGATCAGATCTTTCCGTACAGACAAGATGCTCATAAAACACTAAGCTCTTAAACAGAGTTGTCCATTTTACCTCTCAGCTTACGAAACTGCCTTAGAAGCAGACAGAAGCAACTAACCTCAGTGGAAATCGCTTAAGAAATTAAACTTTGCTTAAGAATTGTGGCGCTTAGCATTAACGCTTAATGCAAGCTATTACTAAAACGAACTCATCTATAACCATTACTATAACCCAATTCAATAATCATTACCATATAACGAGCTTATTTATTCTATAAAAAGTAATTTCCGTATTTTTAGAATTTTTTTTTAAAATTATTCTAAATAATTTAGTAAATAGATTCTGACAGTCAACTATTTAAAACAGTAATGCAAGCTATACTGCAAGGAAATGTTGAAAATATACGGTATTGCATAAATGTTGAAAATATACGGTATTGTATAAATGTTGATAACATACGGTATTGTGTAAATGTTGATAATATATACGGCATTGCACAAATGCTGATAATATACGGTATTGCGCAAATGTTGATAATATATACGGTATTGTATGAATATTCAAAGTATGAGATATTGTATAAATATTGATAATATTTGGCAGCTAATACTACATAAAAATGTTCATAATCTACGGAGTGGTAAATTTAAGTTACACTGCTCTTTTATTAAAGTTACGAAATCGAAATTACCGTCAAACGCTAAAATTGATAAAAACATTGGAGTTAAAATTAATAAAAATTTTGGAGTTAAAATTAATAAAAATTTTGGATTTAACAATAATAAGAATGTGTGAATTTCATTCATATACTCTTATTATTTAATAATAGAACATTTTTGATAATAAAAAATATTAGAAATAAAGATAATAAGACTATTTGAATGAAAAATTATACGAATTTTAGAATGAAAACCAATAACCAAAATATTTGATTGAAAATAAAAATATTGGAAATAAAAATTATAAGATCTTAAAATCGCAATAAAACAATACGGAATTGGAATTGGGAATTTAACAATATTTAGAATTGAAGATTTAAAAAAAAATTGCTTGTAGCTTTTGTTTCTAAAATCGTTAAAATTTTGGACGATTTCATTTCTTTTTTGCTTTTAAAATTTCAATTAAACAAACTTCATTACAAACTTCAGTCAAAAATTAAAATTCGATACGTTAACTTTTGGCTTCGGCTTACGTATCTTCTTTTTGTCAAAATTAAAGCACTTACAATAGGTGTCTTAGTCAAAACAAGTAACCAAAATAGTTTTACATTTATTTTGTGTCTTTTTTTTTACATTAAAATTGAAACGCGAGCAAGCAAAAAAAAACCACGTTCAGAGAGAAACTGAGGCGATATAAATTAGCGATAATGCGCAAAATGAGGTAAATCAGAACTGCTCAGTGTGAAAATGTATTCGATCCAAAATGTCGGACAGATCAGCCTGTCTATAAAGGAGATTCAAGATTAAGGACTGACATTAAAAGAAGACCCAGTGGTAAACTCTCGATAATTCAGGCTGTATGACGTCACAGTGGAGTGGGATGGCAGTGGGTCGATGGTGAGGGTCCTGTGGGAGGTTTTGAAATGCCACAGAAACAAGTTTGTCCTGCAGACGTATTGGGAACGGAAAGAAAAATAAGAGAAGAGGATATTGATGTAACAGCTGAAAAAAAACCAAATAAAAAGCAAACGAACTCTGTCTTTTAATGTGTCTCTCATAAGGTGCATTAAAAGCCGTATAAAGAATCAAATATAATATGGGAGGTGAGATATTACAGTTTTGCTTTTCATTTTTCCTCTTATACAATATCATGAATTCATTTAAGGAGAGTTGTGTTGTAACACATAAGCTTAGAGAAAATATTTAAGATACGAAGTGCAATATATTTTTTAATAAATTATTACATAGTCGTAATTTAATGTACAGCTTCGAACTTGCGAAATAATAGTCATAAATATGTCGTTTAATAGGAGATTTTTAATCCAATTACGACATAGCTTTGTTTGGCAAACGAAGGACAGTGAAAGTTATTTCAGATACACCTCAGTGTGAATAAGAATATTGGTGAAACACTTTAACCGCCAGTTGATGGCGAAGGAATAGTTGTTAAATTTCGCCTGGATATCAAAGTGTTCGATAATGTAAACTTTCGATTATCGGAACTAACTCTAATTAGTCAGATACAAGTATCGATTATGCGCATTTCAATTAAAGTAGAGGTATGCAATAAATGAAAGACACAAGGGCGTCTTGGCCCATTCCGGGGCCTCTAGGCTCGTTTAGCACCAATTTCTAAACTTCCAAATTTTTGTACTAATAAGAGAAATATAATATATAACAAACAAACTTTATTTGCCAGTTTGTGGTCCCCTGTTTGAGTTGGGTCTTGCGCCCGGAGCCGCTGCCCCATCTGTTCAGACGCCATTGGAAAGAACGAAAATGATAATTCATTCCATTAAAGGAATGGTTATTCTCCTTCAGAAAATGGAAATGATCATTTCTCTTCTGTCTTTCGTGAATGATTCAAATGAACTAGAGTCAGTTACGAGAACGCATCTTCTTAAAGAACGAGAACGAAAGAATGCTTTGATCAAAGTGAATGATTTTGTCCAAGTGTAATTAAAAATATGGCATATGAACAAATTTATTGAGAAATCGTTCTTTATTAGATTTTCTGCCCCGTCAACATATGCTAAGTTTAGCATAGTCCAGCACATATTAGCAAAATAAAAGAAAATGTAATAAATTACCATTCGGGTCTATTTATGTTTTACAAATTATCACGTGATGGTGTGACGTACTTTCTCGGAGTGGAGGACCAAGCTATTTACTGCCATTTAGACGGATATTACCATCCATCAGCCGTTCCTTATCTGGCGTATAAGACGCGGTAAAAGCTAATATTAATATCGATGAAGCGTTCATCAGTGAATGCCACTATGCGTTAGAAGGATGACGTCACGCTCGGCATGAAACGGTTGTCAAGGTAACAACATCACAACAAACATGGCTGCCAAAACCGCCAACTTGGGATGTCGCGAGTAAGAAATTATCGAACGTCAAACAGCGGAAAATTGCGTGTATAAAATTACAAAAATGTCGGAGTTAACAAAAGATAAATAATCAACAAAGAGTTTAAAAATGAAAAGAGATACATTCTTTAAAACAAAGTACAGTGAAACTTGGTTATACCGGACGCGGATATAACAAATTCATAGCTATAACCCTGGCTCGAATGAAAAATTTTTGTACTTGAGGTACAGATGCAAAATAACGCCCACCCTAGATAAATATCAAATTTTAACACTTGAAATTTTAAATTATTGATCATATATTTACATTTTTTAATTCTAACACAATATATAATGTTTATTACTTTCGTACAATTTATTCTGAGTACATAATGTAAAATATTTTTTAATGGTTTTGAAACCTACACACAAACATATATATATAAAACAGCGAAATACCGACCCATTACGTGCCTTAACACCCTGTACAAGATACTCACGGGGTGCATCTCTGAAAAAATAAGCCGGCACAGCGAAAGCAACAACTTAATGACGGAAGAACAAAAGGGATGCCAGAAAGGGACTCTGGGATGTAAAGAGCAGCTTACCATCGACTCAGTTATCCTGGAACAAGCAAGAAAACAAAAGCGAAAACTCAACACCGCATACATAGACTACAAGAAGGCTTTCGACTCTGTTCCGCACTCGTGGCTCCTTGAAATACTCAGCATATACAAAGTGCATCCCTCAATCATCCGATTCCTACAGAGCAGCATGAAACAATGGAGAACCCGGTTACAGCTAAACACGCCAGACAGTAAAATAGAAACGGCCGAGATCCCCATCCGCCGCGGAATCTTTCAAGGAGACGCACTAAGCCCCCAGTGGTTCTGCTTGGCGTTAAACCCCTTGTCAAGGATGCTGAACACAAGTAAATACGGATACATGCTGAAGAAAGACAAGAGAAACCTACATAAAGTCTCCCACCTCATGTACGTAGATGACATCAAGCTATACGCGCCAACAATCACCCAACTCCGACAACTCATCAGTATAACAGAGACATTCTCCAAGGACATAGGAATGGAATTCGGCCTCGATAAGTGCAAAATACAGAAGAATAGCAAAGAAGATTTACCAGGCATCGAACTCGAAGACGGGAGACTACTGAAGACCTTGGACGAGGGCGAAACCTACAAATACCTAGGGATAATGCAAAAACGGCAGCAGGAGCACAAGAAAGTCAAAGTCCAGCTCACGCAAGCATTCCAAGAAAGACTTAGAAGCATTGTGAAGACGAAACTGAGCGGGAAGAACACCACGCAAGCAATTAACGCATATGCGGTACCAGTGCTCACCTACTCCTTCGGGATCATCAAATGGTCCAACACTGAACTAGAACAACTCCAGCGGAAAATGAGAACCATCCAGAGAAGAGCCGGACAACTACACCCTGCAACGGCAATTGAACGGCAAACACTACCCCGGGAAGAAGGAGGACGCGGACAAGCGGACCTCAAAGACTTACATGACAAGCAGATCCAGAGCATGAGGCAATACTTCCAGTTGAAGAGTCCCCGATCGCCACTCATCCAAGCCATAATACAAGCAGATGCAAATTACACGCCACTAAACCTGTGTAGTACCGAAGAGCGTGTCCTGGAAACAGCCAACGAACAGAAACTGAGAACTTGGGCCGGAAAACCATTACATGGCAGGCACTACAATGACCTGCAACAACCACACGTTGACAAAAAGGCATCAAATTCTTGGCTGGCCAAAGGCACTCTCCAGCCAGAGACAGAAGGATTCATGCTAGCCATCCAAGACCAAGTGATCGCAACAAGGAACAATCAGAAATTCATCCAGAGAAAAGACATAGAAAGCGACAAATGCAGACACTGTCATGCGGCATCGGAGACAATCCAACACGTGATGGCAGGATGCAAGATCCTTGCGCAGTCAGACTACAAACATAGACACGATCAAGTAGCGAAAATAGTCCACCAGAAATTGGCAGCGAATGCTGGCTTTCTGACAGAAAAATGCCCGTACTACAAATATGAGCCAGAGACCGTGCATGAGAACGAAACACACAAGCTTTACTGGGATAGAGCAATCATAACAGACAAGACAGTCCCACATAACCGTCCTGACATAACCCTCGTCGATAAATCGAATAAGACCACGTACTTAATCGACATAGCAGTACCCAACACCAATAACATACAGACAACCTACACAACGAAAATCACCAAGTACCAAGATCTCAGACATGAAGTACGAGATATATGGGGTATGGAAAAGATCCTCATCATCCCGTTAGTCATCTCAGCAACAGGGATAGTACCAAAAACGCTTGCGACGAATTTGGAGATACTCAACATTGACCCAAACACCTACATTGAAATACAAAAAGCCACAATCCTAAACACGTGTCACATTGTCAGGAAGTTTCTAGACATGGCACATTAAGAAGTGATGTAAAAAGAGGCTTGGGAACATGGCGCTCTGCCCGTCCCAAAGCCTGTTTCCGCCAAGAATGGGCGAGGAAAACTTTTATATATATATATATAATTTTTTTATTCGATTTATAAATTTCCATTCCATCATCCCCCTTTCCCTACAAAATAACGCCTATGGTAATTAGCGAAAAACAATGCTTGATTGCAAATAAAAATCAACCTGGAAAGAAAACGATTTCCGAAATTTAATTTGTGAATGAATTAAAAACTTACGTTTTAAAATGGCGATAGTTCTATAGTAACTTATCATTTTTAACAATCTTAAGTATTAAAATAAATAGATAGTGAAAAGGTTTAATGTTTTAAGACAATAAGAAATGCTAATTAATAAAGGATATTACGCGAAAATTTTTGTTAATTACCGTTTTAATTAAAGTAACTTTGACAAGGTATGCATAAAAATGCAAAGTTTCGTTCGCTGCCGTTTGTGTTTTAAAGTCCAGTAGAGCAAGAATGCGAGCCCAGTAGCTACTCGAGTACAGTGGAAAATCGATTATTATAACTTTCATTGCTTACCCTAAAATTTCATCAATCACTGAAACAGTTCATCGATTACAGAAACAGTTTACCAATTACAGAAACATTTCATCGATTAGCTGAATGTTCAGTTGCAACAATCATTCGTATAGGGGAGAAAGCGATCATCACTGTAAAAAAACTATCAATTTTCCTGTATAGGTAAACGGAAAGGAATTGATCAATCGATTGAAAAATCGATTGAACAATCGATTTGAAAGATCTAATTGAGCGATCAGTATGGCTGACTGTTCAATTAACAATGCACAATTGAAAAAGAATTTTACAATAAAATTGCGAATACAATACAAATTAATTTATTTTCATATATATATGTACAATTTGTGTATACATACTTGCATGCTAAAACAAAAAGTTAACGTACATGCAACCATTATTCCATTTTTTATTATTCTTATTACGTTTGCAGTTTAAAATAGCAAGAGGCTGAACTACTATTTCGGTTCATATGTTTTAATACATATCGATTAATATTTGTTATTTATCTTTATTACATAACACGACATTGGTTTATGATGTCCTACCCAGAAAGGTAGCGATAACTGAGGGAAGAATCTTTATTGGACATGAATATGTATAAAAACAATTATAGGAAATTGAACTATTTGCCCACTCTGTCTTAGAAAAAAAAAATGGCTAGAGTTCATTTTGGGTCCCGTGACCTTTCATCTAGCCAAAAAAAATGTTTTTTTTTTTACAAATGAATTATTTTTACAAGTTTCATAGAAACTCTTGTTTATATCGGACTATCTATCGATATATTGTCGAGAAGCGTAGGATAAAAGAATTAAAATAGATTGGACTCCTTGTGTAGAACCAAAAAAAGTCTTGATCGTGGGTTCAGGTCCCACCGAAGGCAGAAATATTTATTTTCTTTCGAACGTTTCACCATCTAATCACGCCATACCATCGGCGTTGGTATCACTACGCCAATAAACGTTGATTGATTGACATTGTTGTTTGTCTTATTGATGCTACACAAGAAGTCCAACCTATTTTAATTCTTTTATGGGATGGAGATAACTCTTAGAGTGTTGAGATATAGATTTTTATGTATCGTATGCTCCACAGAACGTGTTTGCACAGAATGTCATCATAGTTTATTCTGTTCTCTCTTGGTTTATTTTGTCATGTTAAAATTTGTAAAAGACATACTTTTTTACGTCTCGATTCTGCTTTGCATCTAGATATATGTTTAAAGATTTAGGTCTAATAAGTTGAGGATATAAATATAATTCTTGCATAATAATATATGCTTACTCTCGTTCTCGCTTGGTTCGTGGAATAAAAAACAATATACATGAGCTATACAAAAATTTTGCCCTTATAAAGAAATGAATTTATGGAAATTACGCATACACTAAGACTGATAATTACATAAGGTACGCTGTACTATTAGATTTTCATCTATCTGCATTCTTAATTATCTTGATAGATAATTTAGTTCCTTCGTCTAAATGACTCAAGATGAATCCATACAGGGTTTAAGCTGCAGTCGCATTTTTCGCAAAATGCGACGAGTTGCTCGAAAATGCGAAAAAAAAATTAGTGCCCATCGCGAAAATGCGACAGGCATTTTTAACCACAGTTTATTCTCTGAAAACAGGATTCCTCGATTCCAGAATATCCGTTTTGCACTTCAGCGATCTTTTCTTGTTCCTTTTTGTTTCCTCTTCAAAATTCTTAACAGCACCTGTTAAGCATCGTTGATATAAATAATTTCATTGATACGATTTTTCGAGCAACGAAAGCAACTAATATTTTTTAGCATTTTGCTACAACTTTTTTCCCATTTTAGCATTTTTGCGACAGCATGTTTTGAGCCAGCTTAAACCCCGAATCCATATTTTTCGGCTTGATCGTACACCATATCAGCAAAGCAGAAAAAAAAACAGATGATCCAGCACAAATAAAGATAATGATATTAGTATGTAAAAATATTAAATATTAGGAATAACGTTATGAAGCGTAGTTTTTGGCGTGAAGAAGAGCGCATCGTTGCATTGCAAACAGACGCCACTATCTTAAGTCAGAAATCTACTAAATCGCGAACTCCAAGTGAATCTGGAGTGTTGCCATTTCATACTACATTTAAATGTTTGGCAGCAGCGCCATCTATGGGTAGTAAATAACAAGAAAGTAGAGAAACAAAAGGAACCAGAAAGATGAGGGGGGATTAACGAGTGGAGCCTTCCACGCATTGAGAATAGGAGTGGATTTATGATCATTAACAAGGTCGTCGAACTCTTCATATACAGGGTGTCCGGAAAATACCTGCTGAAATTGTAAGGGATGATAGTATACATTAAGATGAACAATATTTACAATGGAAGTTAGGGCCGTATTTCACTCATAGTGCCGGAAAAGTGCAAGTTCGAAAAACGTCCAGCATGCACATGTGTTTACAACCAGCGCATGAGAAGCTCAAGATGCAACTCAAGTCAGCTGATCAAATGTGTAGATGATTATTAGAACATTGCATCCTGCGCTTTTCTTGCACTAGTTGTAAACATATGTGCATGCTGAACGTTTTCCGAACTTAATCTTTTCCGGCACTATGAGTGAGATACAGCCCTAGGTTCCATTACAAATGTTGTTCATCTTAATGTCTACTTCAGCTCTTGCAATTTCGCCAGATAGCTTCCGAGCACCCTGTGCATGCAAATCTTACAAAAAGTCTAATACTCTTTTAGTTCACTAAGGAGCAAAACCGAAGCAGGTTTATTTCTTTTCAATTAGTTTAGGTACTGAAGAAAAGGTATCTACTTTAATCCTCAATAAGTGACATGTTTCCGTTGGCGTGCATTTACATCATTTGGCATCCGTTTGGCGGGCATTAGGTGGGTAACAACGACCTAGGGGATCAAACACCAGATCAGTAAAGTATTTTAGAACACAAGAGCCAAACCCGGGATACCAGCACTGTACAGAGCCGTGTCGAGGATGTAGAAAACGGGGCAGTTGCTTCAAGCTGAAAGTTTAAAGGGGGCACCAAAGGAGGTGACATGGGAGTGTGTTATGTTTATGGGAAGGCGTTCATGTATTAAAATTAAAAAATATATATGTGATTAAAATAATTTAAAATAGTAAATGTTAAGAATAAATTTTTTTGATGGGGGAGGGTCACCATTTTATATCTTTACTTCAGCTACGAAAATTTCGTGGCACGGGGTATCTAGAGAGAACAAATTTATCGCCATCTTAACTGTAGGACAAACTAAAGAGAAGGAAGGAGGGTTAGCTTCATCTATTCCACGAAAAATGTCCATACTTTATAAATATATATTCCCAAATAAACAATATTTCGTAATGCATTGGAAATTGAAATTCGTTTTAGAATCGGCTCCGGAGTTTTCCAGAATTTTATCCTAAACGAAAGATGTAATATTTGCTATTGAAATTAAAATTTCCCAATCTGTCGTCTTTGGAAACGAAGAAATGGGATACTGATGTGAAATATTTAAAATTCAAAGTTTGTTTGGGAGTACGTTTAAAAGGATTAAACCCGGGCTTGAAGAAAACTTCATTTAAAGGCGAAGGAAATGGATTTTGGAAGTTAAAACGGTATTTTATTTAAATAAAATATTTAAATTTGACATTGCTTGGTACTTTTTTCTTGATACGCTTTTTTTTTTTAACTTTTTGCTTATTTTGAATGGTTTGGAATTTTATTTCAGCATTTCTAAAAAGATATGGAAAAAATTATTTCAACTCATCGAAAGAAACTTTGAAAGTACTTTAAAAAAGCAAAAATATTTATGAATTTTCATAGTTTTTAGCTTAAGAAAACAAAGAATATGCGTTTAGCTATGATAGTTCTGGATGTGAATTCTTTATTTATTTAATGCTGCGAAGTACGCAATAATTTTTATATTATTATTGTTTTATGTATATATTGTAAACTATATGATCAAAATTATTAGGACCCTACATCACACATGGCGATAGTTCCACCATGGTGTTTGTTGTTTCACCTAATGTGCGTTC
>QLNU02015003.1:137730164-137746673 GCA_006491805.2 Dysdera silvatica | reverse complement strand
AGTAAATGATTTATTTGTTTTTAATTGATTTTGTAATTATCTAAAATTAAATTGAAAATTTCTTAAGCGGACTGGCGCCCCTGATGCTAAATTAGCATTCACCGAGTGCCTTCATGTATTCCGATACATGTGTTTATTAAATATTTATTTCTCCATTTTTTTTTCCGAATATTCTTCAGTTATGTAACAAAACGGTACACATATATAAATTATAAATGATACACTAACTTTGATTTTTAACCCATATCATATCCTTGATTTTTATTTTAGGGTATGGTAATAAAATATATATAAGAGGGATATGGGCGCCCTCAGAATTGTATGCAAGGGCGTCATCCATGAGAATTTTCAATTAAATAATGGTATTGGACTATAGTTTCTTATGGATTCAGTCCTTTCCCCGCCCTTTTCTCATAAACCGAGGAGGTGCAGGTGCACCCCTTGCATCCTCCTCGGGGCGCCCATGGTGAGGGAGACATTATCGATTTATTTTCTCCTATCGATTCATGACTGCCTCGTGAATGATAAGAATGCTGGATATCGGAATACCGGAATCGATTTCCGGATCGGAACGTGATTTAAAAGAATGAATGGAACTTTGCTTAGATAGTGCTTTTCGATTTCTCGAATGGAGTAAGCAATTCAGCCTTATTTTCAGTTCATTTGATTTACAAATTCGAAAGGCGAGGAACCAAATTTGGTATTTAGCTTTGAAAAATAAAAAAAAAAAGAAAGAAAGAACTTTGAGCTTTTTAAATTTTTGTGTGATGCTTCATTTCAACTCAGTGTCTTTCTTATTACAAATAAATTTGACACCCACGTATTAGTAGCTCAAACTAGAGCTATTTTTGTTTAGAAGAAAAAGAGACGCCGTCCTCATCCCAGATTCGAACCAGGGTCCCTCCGTTTAGCCCGCGGTGTCTTGACCTACTAGACGAATGAGGACAAGAACAAACGCTCTTTTTCTCCGTATATTAAGTTGTAAGATATTATTACCCTTCACAGGGATAACACAATTGCCAAATAATGGTCAACACAGAAAAGCCTCTGGGGCGAGATTTTTGTGAGTTTTTCGTGGGGGATTTTTTATTACAAATAAATTTGACACCCACGTATATTCTTGATATTACATCTTTCTTTCTATTGGTCGAACATTTCCAGAAGAGTCAATAGGAAATCGCAGGTAAGATTGGCAATGAGGAAAAACTTCCAATGTTATTGTAATGCTTCTAAATGCTTCTAAAAATTGTAATTTCGTTTATTTTGAGTTCCGTTAAACTGCGTCCTTGGCAACTGTCTAGTCATCTTATAGTTAAATTTGTTGCCTGTTACAGGAAAGTAATTCGCCAAAATGTTTGTTTTTTTTTTTTAATCTGAAAAAACTATAATCATTCAGCACGTGACTTTGTTGGAATTAATGTTATCAACGTCTGATAATCTATAAATAAATACAGCTTTAAATTACATATGTAATTAAGCCTTGTATTTTAATTATTTAAAATTAACGGAGTCAATTTCATGGCGAGGCCATAGCATTGTCTAAAAGTAATTATATTTTTACCGTGTTATTCTAGATCTGAGACATTCACAGGTGATTGATCAATCGCATCTCTGAGTATAAATAGCAGAATAATCCGCTAATTTCCTAAATCGTTCTTACTATTTCGTTTATAACATAAATAAATTGTGAAACTGTATACACTAATATATACTGAGAGAAGTATCTTTTAAATTCCTATATCACTATTTTGACAAATGTAATTCCGATTTTTAATGTTTACCCAATTTCATCCACTATTTATTATCTCTACTTCGGTAATTAGTCAAATGTATTTATTATTATTTATTTGGTGCATCATTCGATTTAAATTCAACTCGTGAATATGTATTAGAAATCTGAGAAAACGCTTTTTACATTAACATCGCGACATGATGAGGCTTTTTTAGTCAAATGTCAATTCTTATCAATTATTATAAATAAATTTAATCTTTATCAATTTATGTATATAATTGAGTAGGTTGAAATTTTTAAAAATAATTAAAAATTAATAATTAGTTTTATTAATTAGACGTTTAGAATCTCTCAACAAGGGGAATATTTAACCAAAACTCATTTACAGCTATACATGTAAAAGAACGTATATAAAAATTCGATATACTTTGTATAGATATTTCTTAGTATAGGGTTTTTAATTCAGGCCCGTATCTAGAGGTTTGTTACGGGGGGAGGGGCTCTGAAAGTTACCGGGAGCTTTAACTTCGCTAATATTTTAATGTATTTTATTAATATATTCAATAACATAAATATCTAAGTAGACTAATATATTTAACATTAATGAATAAATTTCTTAACTTAAATTTTGCACCGAAATCTTATAGAGGTATCCTAAAATCCATAATTTCCCTTATCCTTATGTTATATCAGATGAAGACGTCTGTAAAAACATGATACAGACCTACCGTAGAAATATCTTCTGAATATATTTTTAACGTCAAAGAACAATTTCCATTGTCATGTACAATTTTATGCAAAACAAAAAATTTAAAATGAAATTCTAAAATAATTTATTTTGAAAAGAAAAAAAAACCTGTTGTTTGTCTTAGGGGGCTAATTATGTATTGCCAGGAGGGGCTCAGCACCCTCTCCAGCTTCGTAACCAAAGGAATTTCCTCCAAAAGGGGGGAAATTTCACGGTTGTACACTTGAATACATCCCTGAGAAAGCAGATTATATAGAAATCGAATTATATAATAATGGCAAATTTAAATGCACAAGCCGATTTCGTTTGCATTAATAACTGTATGTTAGAGCAAACTTTCGTACTTTTATATAATAACGATTGACTAAAAATAACGTTAATTTTATAAATAATAGTTAAAAAGTTTATATATATTGATCTCATTAGTTAATTAAATAAAAAAATTAAATAAATTATCCATTTTTATGATCACTTTGAAATCAGCGTTTAAAGTTCTTCTGGTAGGCGCTTGAGTGTGGCGCTGTGGCTTAGTTGGTTAAAGCGCCTGTCTAGTAAACAGGAGATCATGGGTTCGAATCCCATCGGTGCCTATGGCGAAACTTTTTTTTTATATATATCATTTTTTAAATGATAAATAAAAGAAGCAAAAATTAGTCCGATAATGGATGAAAAGCGTAACAGTTCGTGCTTCTAGACTGTTTGCTTCTGTATTCATCTGAAAAGAAAAAAAGACCTTAGAATTATTTAGTATTTTTTGTTTAAAAGAGAAATATTTTGCTTATGTTGTAATATTATCATATTCTGAAACATCCTTTATACAACGTGAAATTTGAAAGCTTAGCCATGGGTTATTGGATTCTTGTATGAAGGGTTGTGTCTGAAATACTTTATCGCCTGGTTAATAGGACGTGCAGAAATTTTGATTACGTATAGCTATATAACGGCACAAAAATATGAACTTTTCATTAAAACCCAAAAATATGGATCATGCATTCCTAACCTTCAACCACGCTTGCGAAGTATTCAGAATCTCATTTAAATTTTGGTGTATTTTTATTTATTTATATGATTGAATGAGAAAATTCCCTTCGTTATAACTTAAATATTTTTTCGCTATAACCTCAACACTTTTTCACTATAAATTAAATAAATTTTCGCTAGTTGTTAATAAGTTTTTGCTATAAATTAAATACTTTTTCGCTATATGTTAAATAATTTTTTGCTATAAATTAAATACTTTTTGCTATATGTTAAATAATTTATGGCTGTAAATTAAGTACTTTTTCGCAAAATGTTAAATAATTTTTCGCTATAAGTTAAACATTTTTAGCTATAAATTATTCCACTATAAAAATTGCACTATAAGTGAAATACTTTTTTACTACAAACTTAAATATTTTTCTTTGCAATAAATTAAATACTTTTTCTCTATAAATTAATTACCTTTTCGCCATAAATTAAATACTTTTTCAGTATGATAATAATATTTATTCTACTTTGCGCATTCATAATGATGATCAGCTAACGGGTTCTTACAAAAAAATGCTCTGAACAAACCGTAACTTATTTTTAATAAGTATAGGTTGGAAAGATAAGAATCATTAGGCTGTTCGTTGTGTGTAGGAGAGATAATTTGGAAAAGTTGTCCGCAGAAAGGTAAGAGAGCGCAATGCCTTCGCTTGTTGGAAGAACTGGTTTGTTGATTGTATTTTTATGGCCAAGGTCAATGATGTCATTCTGCGTCAAGTAAGGTGTCGGATGAAACTCTTCCAGTGTATTAAATATATGAAAAAATTAATGGACGCTATCACATGGTTATAAACACAAAGTAAGGCATAAAAAAACACAAAAAATGTAATAAGAACAACAGTAGATAGACGTTAGATGAGAAAACGAAATCTTGAAGGGGGTACAAAATACAGAAGGGGCTGGTTGGAGATTAGATTTGCTTTTGACTAATAAGAGGTTAATGTATGAAAAGATAAAAGAAAGCACAGTAATCAGTTTACCTACAGTGTTTTTATAGTAGTGGAGGAGTGCTACTGAATATGGGATAGGTTCCTAATTTCGGATACGTCGATAACTTCATTGATAGGTGTTGCAACTTGGCTGATTGTTGCGTAATTACTTCTTTAGTTGTCGGTGATTACACCATTTAATCTGTAGCGTTGTTAGGGGAACGTTGTTTTTATGGTGAAGGAATTTGTCTGTTTTTGAGATTTAAATATTTTTGCAGACTCAGTTGAACGGATCCCTTTTCCTAAGAAGGTATTACAACTGTACTAATATCGTTTATCATAACATAGGCTAAGAATAGCAGTATAAAATGATATAATGTAGCATAGCTGTGATGTTTACTTTTGAGGTTATAATTAGGTTATTGCTGAACAGTCGGGTTGTGAAATATCGATAGTGAGGCGGTCCTTAATATAGGATATCCGATATTATGATATTATTTTTTTAATATTATACCCGAGGCAGAAACGAAAAAAAAAGGAAAAATGGACCGGGTGCCATGGCAGAAGCTGTCGCTGCCGTTTAAAGAGAAAAAATGGATTTCTAAAGTCTACAAAGTTCTTCGTTCTACTTTGGGAGAATTAATGTGAATCTAAATGTAAAGATAGCGAGACACCTCATGCGTGTTAACTTGGAAGAAAACGTGCGTTAGGAGAAAATCTTGAAAAGCATTAGTTCAATATGTAAAACTATGGATGAGGATTTATGGCGTTCCAGTGCGTGATGTTACACAGCTCCTCAATTAGCTGTGGAAAATGAATATTTCTCACCTCTTGCTCTTTTATAAAATGGCTTGCGGCTAAAAAGTGGCTCTAATTTTCACAAGACAGTACCCGGAAATTTCTACACTACAACCCAGCCTGGCAGTCCCTGTCATGACACAGAACCCGGAAATTTCACTACATACACCTCAGTCGATGTCATTATCTCAAGCCAAAGGTTTCAACGAAGATAAAGTAGATACTTATTTTAACATGTTAGAGCTTGAGCTCCAGAAAATTCAAATGAACCCAGCTAAAATTTTCACTGTCGATGAGACAGACATAACTGTGGTTCAATCTAGGCGTTCTAAGATTTTATCCGTGAAAGGAAGAAAACAGGTCGGCACTCTTTCCTTGCAAGAAAGGGGAGCGTTGATGACAATTGTTACCTACATGAGTGACTCGGGTATTTTTGTACCACCATTAATTGTATTTCCTAGAAAGAGCATGAAGACCGAACTCTTAAACGGTTGCCCTCCTGGAACTATTGCTCGTTGTCACCCTTTTGGATGGATGCAAGCCGACATCTTCAGTGATTGGTTTAATCTCTCCATACAGTATGTAAAGCCTACTCAAGAAGATCAAGCTGTTTTAATCTTAGATGGGTACAGCTCCCACACACGAAATCTTGATGTGATTATTTCGGGAAGGGAACATGGAGTTATTATTGTGTGCCTGCCCCCCCCCCACTTCCCCCACACACACACATGGCAAACAACTCCAGCCTATGGACGTGTCTTTCATGAGCCCTTTCAAAAATTATTACTCTTAAGAGGTTGAGACATGGTTTTCAAATCATCCGTTTAGGAGTATATCATCATATCAAGTTGGAGAGTTGATGGGGAAGGCTTACGCAAAGACCGCCACTTTGCAGATCGCTATGAGTGGCTTTAAGAAATGCGGTATCATGCCTTTTGACAATAATAGGTTTTCTGAAGCAAATCCGTTCCTTCAGTACATGAGAGTGCAAATGGAAACAGACCCACAGCTGATCGTCAAAATGATAATAGGCCTACATCACCTACGAGCTGCAGACCTTCAACTTCTGAACCCATTTCACCAGTTGGTGTAAGCTTACTATCGTCACCTAGTGTCTTTTGACATTCGATTGCCACCCGCCCTACGTCCACGATCATCACGACATAAAAGAGGTCGTCCTTCGGGGGAAAGCCACAATTATCACTTCCACATGAAAAAATGCATTGGAAAAGGCAATGACGTCACAAGACAAAAAGGGGAAAGAAATCTCAAAAACTACAAAAAGCAACAAAAGGAGTAGGCCTAAGGAGTCAATCCAAAACAGATGTACCCTCACAATCATCTTGTAGCAGAAAACTTTTACTTACGAGTCGAAAACACGAGTCAGAAACTAAGGACAAGCCGTCATCTAAATTCAAAGATGAAGGTTCATCTTCAGAAGAATTAGCAATGTCTTTGGTATCAACCGATGATGAAGACAGTGCTGATGAAGAGTGTCTGTTTTGTTTTCAACCCTCTAAATTGAACAGAGCAGATGAGCGAGGGGTAAGATGTATGAAGTGCGTTAGATGGGCTAACGAGTTCTGTACCGGAAGTGAGAAAAACAACTGGAAAGCCTTTGTATGTGATTTTTGCAATTAATGAACTTGCAACATAACTTACTCTATACAGTTATTTTTTATGTTATCTTCTATTACAATATTCATGTAACATTCTTCAATATAATACGCAATTACAGTACAATTCATAGCCCTATGTAAATCCCTATCCGGTATTACGAACCTAGACTATCCGATATTGAGCAACCCTTTTTAAAAATATAAAAATTGTACTTTTTCGTTAATTTTTTTAATTTTATTTTTATTGTTAGTTTATTATATCTAAATATTAACGATATCTAAGTAAACATTACTCAGAACCTTTTAAAAGAGTCCACTTGAAAAATTTTCAAGTAATATTTTCTTTTATTTCATTTTCACAAAATGTATCCGATATTCGGCATCTTTCCCCTGTAACAAAAGACGAAAAACATAAAATTGGGTACACGAATACTATGAACATATTTTGAGTAATATGGAATATTATGATATATATAATCATATGCCAATAAGTACATACGTGTGAAGTGAACGTTGGTGCATATATATCACGCTGTACATAACATGTGTACTCAGTGCGATATCGCATTTCATTGATGATTCCTTTCTTCTTAAACTAGATATAGATTTTAACATTTATATGACAATCGGAACTTTAATATACAACTTCTTATTTTCTGTGTATTAATTCTGATATTGCATAATAATAACATAATTCTGATTTCTTGCATGCTAATTCCGATTTTCAATCCAATATTTCTGATTTTCTATCTAATATTCCTAATTTTCTATCTGTTATTTCCGATTTTCGATCTAATAATTTAAATTTTCCATATGCGCATGTTGTGTTCTCACCTTGACGTGTGAAAACCAAACATCTTATTTTATTACATTTTGTATTTGTTAACTTCTTTCCAAGAAAAAGGACCACCAATAAAGAGTCATGCGCTCGTGCTCTCTAAACTTCTGGATTTTGTAAAAACGAAATTATTAAAGTATTTTTATAGCGTTCGAGGAGGAGGAGGAGGATTGTGCAAGGGTTTCATTGGGAAGGGTGGCCTTTATGGCGTTAGAATTTAGATACATTTTCTCTGTCTGTCCTACCACTGCGTACCATCCTGTTGAAAACGGTCTTGTGGAAAGGTTCCACAGATACTTGAAGACTGCACTCATGTGTCATAATACTACTAAGTGGTTTGACGTACATCTCACCGTTTTACTTGAACTACGAACAGCAGTACGCGAGGACCTTAATGTTTCAGTAGCCAAGATGGTATATGGTACTACCTTGCGCTTACCTGGTGAACTGTTTCAATTTTTGCAAACTGATTTGACACGTCCAGTATTCGTAGCGAAATTACGTGATCACATGCAAAACTTACAGCTTGTACCGACGACCAGAGGTCTACCAAGAAGGACTTTCGTCCACGCTGATTTATAGACGACAACACGTGTGTTCGTTAGACAAGAGCTAGTGCGTAAGCCTTTAACACAACCGTACGCAGGTCCGTTCAGAGTATTTCATCGTATCGACAAATTTTATAAATTAGATGTAAAAGGAAAACTTACAATCGTAACTTTGGACAGATTAAAACCAGCTTTTAAAATTGAAGGTACACCAGAAGCAACTAAAAAGAGTACGCCCAGCTCCAACGCGTCACAACCACAATAAAAATCAGTATAAAACTAGATATGGTCGATGAGTGACATTTCTCACCTAAGTTAAATTATCTTTCGCCTTTGGCTTAGATTCCAGGTAGGTTCTGTTATGCTCCCACCTTGACGTGTGGAAACCAAACATTTTATTACATTTCGTATTTTTTAACTTTTTTCCGAGAAGAAGGAACAATAATAAGAAGTCATGCGCTCGTGTTTTCAAAGCTTCTGGGTTTTGTCAAAACGAGATTATTAAAGTATTATTTTATAGCGTTCGAATTTAGGTATATTTTCTTTGTCTGTCCTTCCATGCTACCTTATAATATCGCTATACACATTTTGCTAATCACATTCATGTATTCTAATCAGTTACTTTGAAAGTGTTTTTGGGAAGTTGCAGTAAATCTATGTTATAACTTCTGCATTTCTTAGATTACATATAAGCATATCACAATAAACTACAACGCGTCGCATAATTATATGGAAACATGCAAAAACGAAATAAGTTTTTCAGTATTTAAAATTTGCTGAACTCATCAAAAGAGTTGTGAAAACGAAAGAAATTGCCTTTTCAGATATAGTTTAATGAGCGAAAGTGATAAGTTTTTTACGTTTATTAGTATTTAAAGAAAATTAGTTTTAAAAAAATGTCCCAGAATGATATGGAATTTCAGAAAAACGCCAGAAAAAGAAGCGCATATATATATATAAGCATAGCAACCATATATAAATTTGTTTGACGTCAGAATTTTATAAGTAGGAGGAGGGCAAAGTAAACTGCTTGAAATGGTTCAGATGCGTTTTTAAAAATTCCACGTGGAAAGGTTATCCTGTCCTGTGAAACAATTCAAATTTGGAAGTTGTACGATGAAGGAATGAAAGTAAGTGAAATTTCAATATAGATAAAAGAATGCATTTATCTTCTATTAATTGCGTTTTAAGTGAAAATAGAATGCATCCGCTGCAAAAGGTAAATAAACGCCGTAATAACATTTTTCCTCACACGAAGCGATTAATCCAGAAACATGTCATTAGTGGTCATATGTCTGTACGAAAACTAAGTCACTTGGAGAAAGTGAAAGTATCGAAAAGTAGCATTCACATAGCGTTGAAAAAAATATCATATACAATATATGCAATTTTTTTCAAGAAATCGCCATTAACTGCAAGCCACAAACGCGAGCGATTGCAGTCTACCAAGAACCTTATGTCATGAAAGAATGATTAGCTGCAAGTAATATTTAGCAATGAAAAAAATTTGACCTCAATGGGGAGGACGGTGCCAAACATTATTGGCATGATTTGAAACGTAACAAACGACAAAATAGAGAATGTCCAGGTATGGTATGGGAATTTTTTGGCTATAGTGCTCAAGGTCGTATTTGCCTTTTGTCTGGACATCAAAATGTATTAAGATATCAAAAATTTTAAAAGACAGTCTGCTTCCTACTGCGGAGAAAATAGGTGATCCTGACTGGATTTTCCAGCAGGACGCGCGTCTATTCGCAGAGCAAGTTATACGATAGTACAGTTGAGGTCCAAGAATGTGAAACTATTGTCGTGGCCAGCATGTTCCCCGGATCTAAATTCTATTGAGAACCTTGTAGGTGTTTTAGTTTGTAGTATCTGCCCTAATCACAGGCAATCTGCAACCATCAAAGAACTCAAAGCAGAAATAATAAACTGTTGGTATAATATTTACTGTACGATAATGCACGTTCAATAAACGTACGATAACGTACGTTTAATAGACAGTGTGCCAGAACGCGTATTTCATGCTATTAAATATGCAGGAGTCTCAATTAATTATTAATCAAGCTTAAAATTTGTATCTTATTATTATTTTTATTTATTTCCATATAATTATGGGACACTTCCTTACGACTGGATTTCTAAAGACATCTTACTATTTCGTTTGTACATGTTATCAACGGTCATTGAATTTATATGATATTAAGCATCTCATAAAGTGTACCTCTTGAATATAAATCATTTTGATTTCCTTCATTAAACTTTTGTTTTTTCAAAAAATTATGTTTCCATATAATTATGGAACACACTGTATAGAAAATCACAATTGACTACAAGACAACCTTCCGTGATAACACTTTATTTAACAAGACAAAGGGTAAAGCTATTGATAGTAGAAAAATATGGCCATAGTTTCCTATACGCACATCACATCAACTCCCTCCATCCTGAAGATAATCTAACGATCAAAGGAGTTAGGTTCCAAGTTTTTGATGGATGATGTGGAAAGATGACTAATTTGTATCCAATCTCAATACACCATTGAGGTCTTTTATCCTCTTGACGAGGTTCTCTCCTTTGGTGAATATGTCGTGACTGATGGTTTTCGGATGCCGTGAACACTTCCTTGTGAGGTGTGCTTTAGCTGTCTAAGATTGTATTTTTCGTCGCTTTCTTGCAAGTAAAAATCGAATGTATCACCATTTCGATGCCTTAGGTAATTAGAGTGAAAAAATGAAGCTAACTACTCTTACATTATTCATAACAATTTTACCTCGTATGTAATCTGTTTCGTTATCACGTTTGATATTGATCTTCAGTCAATTTCATCGACTAACTACTTAATTATGGTCGTTTATTCCTCTCCGTAAAATTAATCTGATGGTCGTTAATTACATGAAATGTTTCGGATAATGGTGATAAAGCGATGCATTACCGAATGATGTGAGTGTTTGAAGAGATGGCAAAATTTCCGGATATTTTAATCCAATAGTGGCCAAATCGCGGTAGGCAATCGTAGCATGAAGTTGTATGTGATATGGTCACGTAAAGTAAAAGCCATCGAAAGACATATGACTTCTGAGTGATGATCTACATGATCAGAACGCGATTATGCAAATTAGTGCATTTTACTCAGTAAACAGCGCCAAAATTTACCCTGGTGGTGACATTTGATACTATTTGTTTTTGATAAAATTGATGTGCTTGTTATTTGATATTTATTCATTCATTATTCATACTAATGCACTTTTGCAGAGCTAAAATTCCCCTAGTGGAGATTTTTAGTATTGTTTTTTCTTTCTTTAGAAATTGAAATACCATGGTCTACTACGTACGCTCACCCAATTTGGTTATATTTCGTCCAATGCTTTACTCGCTAGAGGGCTCTGAACACCTCACGTTATTTTATGACCACCCTGTATATTTATAAATTCGTTCGATTTCTATGAATTTTTGAAATGGTTACAAACTTGTGAGACACCCTGTATATTAGTATATACACGATCGAATAAATTACCTGAAAACCGTCCAGGCTGAATTTTAAGTACAAAATTCGTGATATAGATTGGTTAGCCCAGGGATACATTAATGCAATAACCATCTGGTCTGAAACAGAGTCGTAGCAAAAATTGATGAAACGATCAATTCTATGCATTTATTCATTTTTATTGATAACTTTTTTACTTAACTATGGATTATTAGGTGTCGAAGAATGAACGTTTGTATAAAAGGAAACGACGAGAGTATGTGAAATGGTGAGAAAAATACAGATATGGAGTATTATAAAAAAAATCCAGAAAAGATTAAAAAGATCATTTTGAAAATTCTCGTATGGAAAAAAATTATTGCCGGTACGAGGAAATGAGACTCCAAAAATGTTAGAGAAACCAAACCTTAAGAGGAACCATTCATTTGGAAATACGACAATAAATCAAGGAGCAAGGAAAAGAAAAACTGGTGTTTTGAAATTTGAAGAAAAGTCTTGTTTACGATAGAAGAAAACTACTCCTAAAAATAAGAGATTTTTATCAAAAGCAGTATATGAGTGAAGAAATCACAAGACTCTTGGTATTTTTTGAAGTTTATTATCATGTATGGAATGTTGAATAATGCAGTGGATGTAAGGTGGAATCAATATTTTGAGATTGCGTCTCTGTCGATGGTTGAGAAAATCGAGTGGTTTCGGTATTTTGAGATGGAAATGGAAGAGATAAATCTACTTTATCTTTCATAAGTGTTATCTACAATATATATATATATTAATGCTTTTTGAAACACAATGACCAGCAATACGCAACTACTTAAAACAGATGACAAGCAAGGGAACAGTAAAAAATTAAAAAATAAAAAGAAGCGTTAGGAAATCTGAGGGTATACGATGCTTTCTACATGGTATGCATTAACCCGCAATTTGTTACTCTGACTGATCAATTATTTTTTATCAAAGTCGCTTCAAAAATTGCATATATTTTTATTACATATTTCAAATCTACATGCATTTGAGAGTTAAAATATGTAGCACATTTTTGTAAACAAGATTTTTTTAATATAAATTTCGTGCATAAGAACAGGCTTTCATAAAAATCAAATTTAAGAGTAATCGTTTAAATTCAAAAATTCTGAAAATAAATTTTGATTAAATTACGGTTTACTTTATAGAATACAAATATAAAGCATGTATACTAATAAAAATCACTCGCTGAACGTTTCCTACAAGCCATATTTTGAATGTAAAAACAATAACAGCGAAAACGCTCGCAAAATCTATTAGTGAACTCTATGCAAATACGAAAATTTAGGCGACAATAAACGTTTCACCATCTAACCGTGCCATAACATCGGCGCTGGTATCACTACGCCAAAAAAATTGATTAATATTGTTGTTTAATTTATATAAACAACGACATTTGTTGACCAAAACACGACTCAAAGTCCGAATATTGTAGAAATGCATCGACGGCTAAACGGGGGAAAAGCGGGATGTGCCTTTAAATAGATGGAAAAATTGCATACCCGCGAAAATCGCGGGATGAAAAATTTTGTTACTTTCATGTTGCCCGTGGAAATCGCGGGATAAGCAGTCAGAGGGTTAATGTATATTTAGGAATGGCTTTAGATATTCGGTGACTCCAGGCGAAGATTGCAACTTGTCGTTATTTGAAGACGTAGGCAGCGCGAGGTGGAGAAGTTATAATCCCCCATTGGTGAAGAAGAAGTCGTGCCGAACTTCCGAGGTACTGGCCGCGCCACTCTGGAAGGGAAGGCCAAATTAAGAAGTGTTTGCTTATGATAGAAATTAAAGAAATGTGTACAAAGCATGTCATAACACGTGAAAAGACATGGAAAGTTACTCGAAGATTGGGAACAAGGTTGACTTTTAGCGTCTGGATTATCAGTGACACTTGAACCCTGCGAAGTGGGAACAGCAGTTAATAAATAAAAAACAAGACGCCGCCTTATTGGTGGGTTATCCTAGGTGATCGTATATAGTCTATCTTATTACTAATACCAGCTTTATTTACAGGTAATATTAAGATGTTTCTTAGTACATGGTGTTAGTAAATGGTACTTAAAGAATAATTAACAGTTCAAAAATTGTACATGCTTTGTGTCGCTTTTACTCACATTTTTATAATTCGTCATTATCATTTCCAATGGAGCAAGACATAATAGGACTTTGTCCCTATATGTCTAAGGGTTACCTGTGCTAGAAGTCAGTTTCCGTTTCGCAATGTAAAAATGGCAGCGAGAATATTTGAGGAAAATATCTAAAAGAACAAATATCATATTCACATGGGAGGAAAAGGTGTTTTCGTGGAAGTTGTTTCGTCTTTTTCCCAAGATAGGAAATCGTAAAGAGTGATTTTATACGTTCTTATAAGCAAAATTCCGTTGTATAAAAGCATAAGCTGGCAGTTTTTCAGTAAAAAATAGTCAAAGATTTTCAGCGACTCAGGACAAGAGTTAAAGGTCAGCCGGGTTTTTCTCGCAAAGTTCAGACCACGTGATACAAGCCTCACCTCACCTCATCTCTGATTTGATAAAATATTAGGTTTTCATACCAAAAAACCCAATAGTAAGCGAAATATATCCACAAAACGTCATTTTGGTACAGCCTTAGGGCATAGCTTGTAAGGGGTTAGTTTAAAAAGAAGAAGAAGAGGCATAGAAAAAACAAAGTCAGTCAACCAGAGCGGCTAAAGAGCTAGAGTAGCTAGAAATGAACTAGAGAGCAAGAGAGCTGAAATAGAAATGAACTAGAGAGCAAGAGAGCTAAAATAGAAATGAACTAGAGAGCAAGAGAGCTAAAATAGAAGTGAACTAGAGAGCAAGAGAGCTAAAATAGAAATGAACTAGAGAGGAAGAGAGCTAAACTAGAAATGCACTAGAAAGCAAGAGAGCTAAAATAGAAATGAACTAGAGAGGAAGAGAGCTAAAATAGAAATGCACTAGAAAGCAAGAGAGCTAAAATAGAAATGAACTAGAGTACGAGAAAAAAAGGCAAACGTTCATGGTTAAGAATAACACACGAGAGTATGAAAGAAGCAAGAGCGACATCAAATCCGGAACGGCGTCTCTTTTTCTCTTAAACAAAAAGCTCTACATTGAGCTAATGATACGTGGGTGTCAAATTCATTAGTAAGAGTTAAAATAATCATTAAAAGAAAAATTCTAATCTTTAGGGAATGATAAAGATGTTCAATTAATTGTGTTGAACTTACCTGTGTTATATCAACTGTGAATTATATTAAGGTCAATCACCAAGGGACTGAAATTTGTAAGCCATGCGAAAGTAAATGGACTCCTTGTTTTAACTCAAATGCTTTTCTTTATTATTTAGTTTATAATAATTTTTTTTTGTATAATAACTATGATTTTCTGAAACATTTAGTTATTAAACGAGTTTACACAGTCCATATTTTGCACATATTTTATCCCATAACATACATAAATAAGAGTTTCATGCTCTTTTCATGCTTTATATATCCCCATATATTTTATAAATTTGACAATTGAACTCAAGGAAAAATATAATGCGTCCTTTTGACAACCCCAAGTCAAAATTCTGGCTAGGCCTCTGGCTCCAAGTATTATTAAAGCATATTTTAAAATGAAAGGAAGTCGATTTGTAAATTCAAATGAAGTTTGTGTTAGCATTTTCCTTCTGGCAAAGGAAATACACCACAATTTTTTTCTCTGTTATTGCGTGTAGTTTCAAGTTAAAGGAATTCCATACGAATGGAAATTATACGGAGTTGGGGCCTTTTCTTAAATATGTTTTCATCGAATCCCGAAACAGAATTGTTCTTTATACGTCTGTGGGTTAGTACCAATGGTGAAGTAGTTGATTTTGGAAATCATTGTTTAATTAGCAGTTGCTAATTATTTTATGGCTAGTTTATTTCGCTAATACTAGCTTAACGGAAAACATTTGAAACTATTTACGTAGGACGATTAAATGTTCATTACTTTATAAATTATTGTTGAATTAATACAATGTGAAATATAACAAGTACTAGTCTATTATTTGTTAATGTTATATAAATAAATATAATTAAAAAGTACAAGAACTTGTGTTATTATAATATTTTATCGTAATCATAATCTTTTTTTAGAATAAAATATAGTAACAATTTTGCATAATATTTTAAATAAAATGATATTAGAAAAAAATGACTGAAAGAGTTACTTAAAAAGAGGCACAAAAAATTACCGAAGAAAGTATCTAGAGATTTTAAGGATGCCAGAGGCATTTTAAACATAGAGTTTGGAGATTTCTTATATGCATTTTAAAGATCGGAGTCTATTTTGAAGATACCAAAGACAAAAAAGACGTATAAACTAGAAGAACCCCAACATCGTTTCAATTCAAATGATATAAATTCGTTCCGAAATAATAAAAAAAAATATTTAATGATAAACCGGCTTTAACGAGGGTCTGGTAACGATTAAAATTAACGAGGTTTTAACGAGAATATGTAACGAGGTTTTAACGAGAATATGTAACGAGGTTTTAACGAGAATATGTAACGAGTAAAAGTACTAAGCCCTTCATGTTCTTTATGTAAGATTTTAACTGTATTTTTGTTTTTACCCTTACTTGTGTCAAGTGAAAGTGTACGTAAATAAATACAGATAGATTTCAACTAATCATCTTCCTCCACATGTCAATTTCACTCCAGCTTCTCGACGATCTAGACCAATTCCATGTCATGTCAATATTATGACAAATTCATGTCATTCTATTTTTGCTGATATTTGAAAAAA
>QLNU02015003.1:137703801-137730064 GCA_006491805.2 Dysdera silvatica | reverse complement strand
GATCACCTAGGTCTGAACTTGTTTCAATATCATCAAAAAGAGATATAATTTCGCTATACACATTTCTACAAACGGAGGGATAGAACTCTGTAATTCTGAGTGTTTGTGCGATAGTGTAGATAGAACCTTGTAACTTTGCTTTTTTCTGGCGGGTCTAGCCGGAAATTTCACACACTAAGGCGATAAATTGCATTATGACTAATAGAACCTCGTGACACTCTTAGATTAGTTTTCATAAAAATGTCAGATAGAACCCTGTAATTCTCAGGTAGCGACTTGTGATATTTGTCATAGAAAATTTTTGAGTAAAAAGCTTACTTTTTTCATCTCCAAATAGTTCAAAGCAGCTTGAAACGAAGTTAGCGCATAACCTTCCTCCCCCAACATAAACCTGAAAAGTTCACATCATATAAATACCATATTCGCACCCACATTTATAAAGCTCAAATAAGAGCTGTAAAGAAAAAAAGGAGACAACATCCCAGCAGGGAGTCGAAACAGGTAACCCCTCCATAAGAACAGGAGTGCCATGACTAACTCAGGGTGTCTACTCACATTCTGTTTCAAATTTTCGTGACTTTTCCAGACCAAATCTTAATCGATTTCCAGTCACTAATTACAAATGCACTAAAATCTGCATAATCAAAACAAGTTTCAAGACCATGAAATCTACTAACATAAACCCCAAAGCCATTTATAACTTAATTACTGTGAATTTACAAATTCAAAAGCTGTATTAAAAAGTGTATTTCTTTACACTAAAAACTTGCACTAATTAAATATTTACAGCAACATTTTCATTCGGCCCTTTTTGAGTTCATTATAAAAGAGTTTAACTATATAATCGCAAAGCTGATGCTTCATCTTCTATTCCATTTAAAGTGTGTATATGTTTTATAAAAGGGAAAAGAGATTAGAAAAGTTAGCCAAAAACACTTTCTTTTTCCTAGTGTTCATTCTGTACTTGGCAAACATTTTCTCCTGAGAAATATATTAGCTTAATAATTTTATATAAATTATATTAGTTTTGGTGCAAAATGGCAACTTTTGGAAGAAGTTTAGTCAAAAGTACAAGTTTTTCAAAATTTTCAGTATGCAATGCGGTATGAAAAGCACAGTTCAGGAAAATTATTTTAATAAGTTATTTATTATAACAATGAATTTCAAATTTCTATGACTTAAGCCTTGCATTTCAAATTTCCATCACTTTTCTAGTCAGAGAAAACTTCCCAGACTTTTCCGTATCATGGACACCCTGTTTATTATCAGTTCTCAAGTACAGCAATTCAAATTATCTTTAAGATAATTTAATGAAAAATAGTCATTTAAATAAAGTAATTTCTGATACGGGAAAAAAATGTTAGCACATACACGGTGTAAATTAAAATTCTATATCCTGCAAAGAAAAGGTTTTTAATCTTGCCATGACATTTAAAAACACATCAATGAAACAAAGATAACTAATAATATTTAAGAAGAAGAAACGTACCTCCATCCATATGTTCGATGGCTTTGTCAGCGTCTTTTGCATTTTCGAACTCCACATATCCAAAACCTCGGCATGTTGCATACTGGCGATCAAGCGGAAGTTCCACAAGTTTCACGGTTCCATATAAGCCAAAAATCTCATATAAATGGTCTTTATTTATATTTTTTGTCAAGTTACCGATGTGAATCTTTTTTGGTCTGGGAGACGGACTACGTTTCCTGTGACTAGAAGAAGCACTCCTATCAAAATACAACCATTATAAATATGAGTTCCTCGAAAGAGTTTAACACTTTAAACTTTCTACTAAGCTAAATACTTTTCAATCATAAACCAGTTCAATGAGCACAGATATTCTAGAGAAACTGTAACTTTAAGTTCCCGTGTAATGTGTTTTTACATAAAAAGGTTAAACACTGGTAAAATAGCAATGAAAAAGATCACTCAAGCTTTCGGACGCATCAGCAGCAGTCCTTCATCAGGAGTAATGACGATGTTATGTTTCTGTCTCTTTTTTATACTTGAAATTTCTGGAAAACCCTTCATCAGAGTAGTCCCGCAGAATGGGAAAACCCAATGAGAACCAATGGGAGGCCTCCAATAGAATCATGGAAGAACCCCAATAGGGACCAATGAGAAACCCATATTGCGGGCTACCTAATTTGGAGGTGGCAGAACACGCTTTACAACACGGACACGAACCCGACTGGGACTCAACAAAAATACTACACCGTCACATCACAAACAAGAATAGTAGACTCTTCTTAGAATCTTGGGAAACTTACAAACTACACGGGAAAGCCATTAATACATCACAACCACTTCCAGAAACTTATAAACAACTCTTACTCTGAAATGTATGAGACATCCCCAAATTAGGTAACCCGCAGTGTGGGTTTCTCATTGGTCCCTATTGGGGTTCTTCCATGATTCTATTGGAGGCCTCCCATTGGTTCCCACTGGGTTTTTCCATTCTGCGGGACTACTCTGATGAAGGGTTTTTCCAGAAATTTCAAGTATAAAAAGAGACAGAAACATAACATCGTCATTACTCCTGATGAAGGACTGCTGCTGATGCGTCCGAAAGCTTGAGTGATCTTTTTCATTGCTATTTTACCAGTGTTTAACCTTTTTATGTAATTTCCTCCCTGGTACCCTGTAGCATTTCTATTTCCATATAATTATGGGACACTTCCTTACGACTGGATTTCTAAAGACATCTTACTATTTCGTTTGTACATGTTATCAACGGTCATTGAATTTATATGATATTAAGCATCTCATAAAGTGTACCTCTTGAATATAAATCATTTTGATTTCCTTCATTAAACTTTTGTTTTTTCAAAAAATTATGTTTCCATATAATTATGGAACACACTGTATAGAAAATCACAATTGACTACAAGACAACCTTCCGTGATAACACTTTATTTAACAAGACAAAGGGTAAAGCTATTGATAGTAGAAAAATATGGCCATAGTTTCCTATACGCACATCACATCAACTCGCTCCATCCTGAAGATAATCTAACGATCAAAGGAGTTAGGTTCCAAGTTTTTGATGGATGATGTGGAAAGATGACTAATTTGTATCCAATCTCAATACACCATTGAGGTCTTTTATCCTCTTGACGAGGTTCTCTCCTTTGGTGAATATGTCGTGACTGATGGTTTTCGGATGCCGTGAACACTTCCTTGTGAGGTGTGCTTTAGCTGTCTAAGATTGTATTTTCCGTCGCTTTCTTGCAAGTAAAAATCGAATGTATCACCATTTCGATGCCTTAGATAATTAGAGTGAAAAAATGAAGCTAACTACTCTTACATTATTCATAACAATTTTACCTCGTATATAATCTGTTTCGTTATCACGTTTGATATTGATCTTCAGTCAATTTCATCGACTAACTACTTAATTATGGTCGTTTATTCCTCTCCGTAAAATTAATCTGATGGTCGTTAATTACATGAAATGTTTCGGATAATGGTGATAAAGCGATGCATTACCGAATGATGTGAGTGTTTGAAGAGATGGCAAAATTTCCGGATATTTTAATCCAATAGTGGCCAAATCGCGGTAGGCAATCGTAGCATGAAGTTGTATGTGATATGGTCACGTAAAGTAAAAGCCATCGAAAGACATATGACTTCTGAGTGATGATCTACATGATCAGAACGCGATTATGCAAATTAGTGCATTTTACTCAGTAAACAGCGCCAAAATTTACCCTGGTGGTGACATTTGATACTATTTGTTTTTGATAAAATTGATGTGTGCTTGTTATTTGATATTTATTCATTCATTATTCATACTAATGCACTTTTGCAGAGCTAAAATTCCCCTGGTGGAGATTTTTAGTATTGTTTTTTCTTTCTTTAGAAATTGAAATACCATGGTCTACTACGTACGCTCACCCAATTTGGTTATATTTCGTCCAATGCTTTACTCGCTAGAGGGCTCTGAACACCTCACGTTATTTTATAACCACACTGTATATTTATAAATTCGTTCGATTTTTATGAATTTTTGAAATGGTTACAAACTTGTGAGACACCCTGTATATTAGTATATACATGATCGAATAAATTACCTGAAAACCGTCCAGGCTGAATTTTAAGTACAAAATTTGTGATATAGATTGGTTAGCCCAGGGATACATTAATGCAATAACCATCTGGTCTGAAACAGAGTCGTAGCAAAAATTGATGAAACGATCAATTCTATGCATTTATTCATTTTTATTGATAACTTTTTTACTTAACTATGGATTATTAGGTGTCGAAAAATGAACGTTTGTATAAAAGGAAACGACGAGAGTATGTGAAATGGTGAGGAAAATACAGATATGGAGTATTATAAAAAAAATCCAGAAAAGATTAAAAAGATCATTTTGAAAATTCTCGTATGGAAAAATATTATTGCCGGTACGAGGAAATGAGACTCCAAAAATGTTAGAGAAACCAAACCTTAAGAGGAACCATTCATTTGGAAATACGACAATAAATCAAGGAGCAAGCAAAAGAAAAAATGGTGTTTTGAAATTTGAAGAAAAGTCTTGTTTACGATAGAAGAAAACTACTCCTAAAAATAAGAGATTTTTATCAAAAGCAGTATATGAGTGAAGAAATCACAAGACTCTTGGTATTTTTTGAAGTTTATTATCATGTATGGAATGTTGAATAATGCAGTGGATGTAAGGTGGAATCAATATTTTGAGATTGCGTCTCTGTCGATGGTTGAGAAAATCGAGTGGTTTCGGTATTTTGAGATGGAAATGGAAGAGATAAATCTACTTTATCTTTCATAAGTGTTATCTACAATATATATATATATTAATGCTTTTTGAAACACAATGACCAGCAATACGCAACTACTTAAAACAGATGACAAGCAAGGGAACAGTAAAAAATTAAAAAATAAAAAGAAGCGTTAGGAAATCTGAGGGTATACGATGCTTTCTACATGGTATGCATTAACCCGCAATTTGTTACTCTGACTGATCAATTATTTTTTATCAAAGTCGCTTCAAAAATTGCATATATTTTTATTACATATTTCAAATCTACATGCATTTGAGAGTTAAAATATGTAGCACATTTTTGTAAACAAGATTTTTTTAATATAAATTTCGTGCATAAGAACAGGCTTTCATAAAAATCAAATTTAAGAGTAATCGTTTAAATTCAAAAATTCTGAAAATAAATCTTGATTAAATTACGGTTTACTTTATAGAATACAAATATAAAGCATGTATACTAATAAAAATCACTCGCTGAACGTTTCCTACAAGCCATATTCTAAATGTAAAAACAATAACAGCGCAAAATCTATTAGTGAACTCTATGCAAATACGAAAATTTAGGCGACAATAAACGTTTCACCATCTAACCGTGCCATAACATCGGCGCTGGTATCACTACGCCAAAAAAATTGATTAATATTGTTGTTTAATTTATATAAACAACGACATTTGTTGACCAAAACACGACTCAAAGTCCGAATATTGTAGAAATGCATCGATGGCTAAACGGGGGAAAAGCGGGATATGCCTTTAAATAGATGGAAAAATTTCATACCCAGGAAAATCGCTTGAAAAGAAAATCTTGTTACTTTCATGTTGCCCGTGGAAATCACGGGATAAGCAGTCAGAGGGTTAATGTATATTTAGGAATGGCTTTAGATATTCGGTGACTCCAGGCGAAGATTGCAACTTGTCGTTATTTGAAGACGTAGGCAGCGCGAGGTGGAGAAGTTATAATCCCCCATTGGTGAAGAAGAAGTCGTGCCGAACTTCCGAGGTACTGGCCGCGCCACTCTGGAAGGGAAGGCCAAATTAAGAAGTGTTTGCTTATGATAGAAATTAAAGAAATGTGTACAAAGCATGTCATAACACGTGAAAAGACATGGAAAGTTACTCGAAGATTGGGAACAAGGTTGACTTTTAGCGTCTGGATTATCAGTGACACTTGAACCCTGCGAAGTGGGAACAGCAGTTAATAAATAAAAAACAAGACGCCGCCTTATTGGTGGGTTATCCTAGGTGATCGTATATAGTCTATCTTATTACTAATACCAGCTTTATTTACAGGTAATATTAAGATGTTTCTTAGTACATGGTGTTAGTAAATGGTACTTAAAGAATAATTAACAGTTCAAAAATTGTACATGCTTTGTGTCGCTTTTACTCACATTTTTATAATTCGTCATTATCATTTCCAATGGAGCAAGACATAATAGGACTTTGTCCCTATATGTCTAAGGGTTACCTGTGCTAGAAGTCAGTTTCCGTTTCGCAATGTAAAAATGGCAGCGAGAATATTTGAGGAAAATATCTAAAAGAACAAATATCATATTCACATGGGAGGAAAAGGTGTTTTCGTGGAAGTTGTTTCGTCTTTTTCCCAAGATAGGAAATCGTAAAGAGTGATTTTATACGTTCTTATAAGCAAAATTCCGTTGTATAAAAGCATAAGCTGGCAGTTTTTCAGTAAAAAATAGTCAAAGATTTTCAGCGACTCAGGACAAGAGTTAAAGGTCAGCCGGGTTTTTCTCGCAAAGTTCAGACCACGTGATACAAGCCTCACCTCACCTCATCTCTGATTTGATAAAATATTAGGTTTTCATACCAAAAAACCCAATAGTAAGCGAAATATATCCACAAAACGTCATTTTGGTACAGCCTTAGGGCATAGCTTGTAAGGGGTTAGTTTAAAAAGAAGAAGAAGAGGCATAGAAAAAACAGACAAAGTCAGTCAACCAGAGCGGCCAAAGAGCTAGAGTAGCTAGAGAATGAACTAGAGAGCAAGAGAGCTAAAATAGAAATGAACTAGAGAGGAAACTAGAAATGCACTAGAAAGCAAGAGAGCTAAAATAGAAATGAACTAGAGAGGAAGAGAGCTAAAATAGAAATGCACTAGAAAGCAAGAGAGCTAAAATAGAAATGAACTAGAGTACGAGAAAAAAAGGCAAACGTTCATGGTTAAGAATAACACACGAGAGTATGAAAGAAGCAAGAGCGACATCAAATCCGGAACGGCGTCTCTTTTTCTCTTAAACAAAAAGCTCTACATTGAGCTAATGATACGTGGGTGTCAAATTCATTAGTAAGAGTTAAAATAATCATTAAAAGAAAAATTCTAATCTTTAGGGAATGATAAAGATGTTCAATTAATTGTGTTGAACTTACCTGTGTTATATCAACTGTGAATTATATTAAGGTCAATCACCAAGGGACTGAAATTTGTAAGCCATGCGAAAGTAAATGGACTCCTTGTTTTAACTCAAATGCTTTTCTTTATTATTTAGTTTATAATAATTTTTTTTTGTATAATAACTATGATTTTCTGAAACATTTAGTTATTAAACGAGTTTACACAGTCCATATTTTGCACATATTTTATCCCATAACATACATAAATAAGAGTTTCATGCTCTTTTCATGCTTTATATATCCCCATATATTTTATAAATTTGACAATTGAACTCAAGGAAAAATATAATGCGTCCTTTTGACAACCCCAAGTCAAAATTCTGGCTAGGCCTCTGGCTCCAAGTATTATTAAAGCATATTTTAAAATGAAAGGAAGTCGATTTGTAAATTCAAATGAAGTTTGTGTTAGCATTTTCCTTCTGGCAAAGGAAATACACCACAATTTTTTTCTCTGTTATTGCGTGTAGTTTCAAGTTAAAGGAATTCCATACGAATGGAAATTATACGGAGTTGGGGCCTTTTCTTAAATATGTTTTCATCGAATCCCGAAACAGAATTGTTCTTTATACGTCTGTGGGTTAGTACCAATGGTGAAGTAGTTGATTTTGGAAATCATTGTTTAATTAGCAGTTGCTAATTATTTTATGGCTAGTTTATTTCGCTAATACTAGCTTAACGGAAAACATTTGAAACTATTTACGTAGGACGATTAAATGTTCATTACTTTATAAATTATTGTTGAATTAATACAATGTGAAATATAACAAGTACTAGTCTATTATTTGTTAATGTTATATAAATAAATATAATTAAAAAGTACAAGAACTTGTGTTATTATAATATTTTATCGTAATCATAATCTTTTTTTAGAATAAAATATAGTAACAATTTTGCATAATATTTTAAATAAAATGATATTAGAAAAAAATGACTGAAAGAGTTACTTAAAAAGAGGCACAAAAAATTACCGAAGAAAGTATCTAGAGATTTTAAGGATGCCAGAGGCATTTTAAACATAGAGTTTGGAGATTTCTTATATGCATTTTAAAGATCGGAGTCTATTTTGAAGATACCAAAGACAAAAAAGACGTATAAACTAGAAGAACCCCAACATCGTTTCAATTCAAATGATATAAATTCGTTCCGAAATAATAAAAAAAAATATTTAATGATAAACCGGCTTTAACGAGGGTCTGGTAACGATTAAAATTAACGAGGTTTTAACGAGAATATGTAACGAGGTTTTAACGAGAATATGTAACGAGGTTTTAACGAGAATATGTAACGAGTAAAAGTACTAAGCCCTTCATGTTCTTTATGTAAGATTTTAACTGTATTTTTGTTTTTACCCTTACTTGTGTCAAGTGAAAGTGTACGTAAATAAATACAGATAGATTTCAACTAATCATCTTCCTCCACATGTCAATTTCACTCCAGCTTCTCGACGATCTAGACCAATTCCATGTCATGTCAATATTATGACAAATTCATGTCATTCTATTTTTGCTGATATTTGAAAAAAGACGTAAGCTGGCAAAACTTCAACACAGCATATGTATATGCGCGTATTAAAATTTTGTTTACCAAATAATATGTGGATATATATCCAAACATTTCTCTGCTAAGGATAAATTTAAATTGGAATAAACTTTAATTTGAATATTTTGATTGGGAAGCTTGTTTTCTAAATTCAAATACGGAGCATTTTACGATGAAAAATAAATGATCTTTGTAAGAAGGAAAAAATATTTTGATGTGATTTCAGAGAGACTTGATAGTACTTTGAAAAGAATGGGATCAGTGCAATTAATTTGCGATCAGTCGGGATGATCGGCTTTAAATATGCGCAAGTTTGGAACGGGTTTCGACGAAAAGGAAATGAAGCAAAGGATTTCTAAATGTAGTTTTAATTATTAAAGTTTTAAATCTTATTTAATGAATTTTTGTCGGAATTCGGTTCGGAGTCCAAGTTTAATTAATTGCATTACACGCTTAGAAAATTTTGGCACCAATGTTTCTTAAGGTCATATATAGGCATATTAAGGACAAAACAAAATGTTCAGGGGCTATAGAAACGTCTACATACTGCTTATTGAAATTTACTGGGGAATATTTAAATTGATCATCAGGATATACTGTAACAAAAGAAAATTAAATAATGCAGATTATTTTTATAACAGAATCATACATATATGGTATTTGGAACTTTTGAAAAAAATTATTTGTAACTTACTGCCTTTTGATCTAAGCATCACTTAGTATAAAAAGTGGAAGATAAAAAAAAAAGTTGAATTTTCAGTAGAAGGAAACGTAATGTGTTCTCAATCTCTCATAGTACATGTAATGTGTTCTATAATCTCTCGTAGTACATGTAATGTGCTCTGTAATCTATCATAGTACATGTGGTGTGTTCTGTTCCATTAATATATGGCGGGTCTTCGGAGGTAACCATTGTTTAGAGGTAGATGGTAAAGGCGATTTTACTGTATATTGCAATTCTAAATTGTCCATTGTAGCTTTGTCAGAATCTCACAACTCCATCATGTTTACATACTGGTTACATTTAAATCGATGAGAGAGACGTAGAGAGAGTTATTGAGGATTATAATATGCAGTACCTAACTTTATTAGATAGAATTTAATTTCCTCAAATTAAATAGAATTAGGTGTATGTGCGTTTGACGGTCTTTGCATCCAGACTAAATTAAAGGCCTTTCCAATTGTGCCATACTTCCCACGGCGTCTGAAGTATTTTGCAATAAAATTCCGTTTCCATATTTGTATGCATCGCCGAAAGGAATATTCCCAAATCCACTTTGCTTCTTTATATATATCTTCTCGGATTTTCAAAGAGCGGAATTTTTCAGGGAATTTTCGCAGGAAATATATATTACTGGATGCCTCCAGATTTTCGTTTCCTTTCAAAAGGAAGTTCTTAGAGATATTAATAAAATTGTTGCCATTCTGTGAATGAGTAACTGACATATAATCTTTATCGAAAAACTGTTACACCTAAGACGTATAAATGCATCTGGCTACAATAGCTTCTTTTGGGCAAAGGGTACTTTTAGAATCAAAACGTATTTTTCAAAATATATTTTGATTGTAGGAAAACTTAGAGATGACTTATCAAATAAATAAGTGCTTTCATAACTGTTATATATATATATATACATACATAACTTTTATATTTGTATTTGCAGACATATATAAGCATATTTATTTTTCTACTAAACTTTTATATATTTGCACATTCAATAGAAAAATAAAATTAAATCTTAACGTGCACCAAATTTTGTAATTGAAACCAGGTTCCTCGGAGTTTTAGGTTTCTTTGAGAGATTTCGATGGGACTAGCGCGGGTTCCCGGTGACCTAATGCTTATTTGAAAATGATTTGAAGTGTTTCTCTGTGCTGGAAAAGTTGAGAGAAATTGAATTTTTGAGGAAACTGTGTTGAGAGAAACGAAGCAGAAGTTAAAAGAAACTGAACTTTTGAGGAAACTGCATTGAGAGAAACGAGGGAAAAGTTTAGAGAAATTGACTATGGAAGTTTAGCGGGATTCTTATAAAGCGTTCGTATGATTTAGGAGATAGCATATTTTTGGATGGCGGGGTATCCTCCATCTAGTTGTCCATATTATTGACGACCATGTAACTCGTTGACAATATCCTTAATTGGTAGATCATAAAACGATTATTTTCTTAATTGTTGAAAATGGCAGATGTCAAAGAAAGCGATTGAGAACGGAGATAGTATTTATTTTTAGTCTGCCGCAAATGATGTTAGGGTGTCCATATACTTTTCCAAAATGATTTTTTTCAATATTTTATTTCACACTAATCACATTTCCAAAACGTGAACAAACGAACACAGGAAGCTGCTTTCGGAATTCTTGTACGGTGTCTATAAATTAAAGAAGCTAACACTAAACTGTCTAAATATACATAACAGCAATTAATCCAGCAAATATTAAAACAATTATGATAGAGAATAAGCAAGCAAATATTTTAATAGTTATGACAGAGGACAATCGAGCAAATATTCAAGTAGTTATGACAAAGAATGGTTTTATTAATTACTTAATTGTGGCAGTAAGTGAGCTAATAACTTCTTAAGTAAAAATGTGCATGGTATATTTAATAATTTCCTAAATAGTTACAACAGTGAATAACCTAGTAATTTTGTAATTAGTTACATAATTATATAAGATAGTATCTTTGTGATTAGTTGAGAAATTGTATAATTAGAAAATATGTAAGATATTATTACCCTTCTCAGAGCTAACGCAATTGCCAAATAATGGTCAACTATTATATGTTGACCATTATTTGGCAATTGTGTTATCCCTGTGAAGGGTAATAATATCTTACATCCTTATATACTTACTCTTATTATCCTTATATACTTACCTTATTAATTATATCCTTATATGGAGAAAGAGAGTGTTGCTCTTGTCCTCGTTGCTCTACAGGTTAAGGTACTCCTGGCTCAATGGAGGGACCATAGTTCGATTCTAGAATGGGGACGATGTTTCTTTTTCTCCTAAACCAAAAAAAAGCTCTAGTGTGTTTAAACGCGGGTGTCCAATTTATTAATCGTAATAATTATGGAACTTGGTAAATGGGTACGATATTATATAATTTAGCAATTTTGCAATTAGTTGCGACATTGTATTCAGGATGAAGTACACCTCTTCAGGACACACATTAGGACGAAATACACCTCATTCATTAGCAAGCAAACCGGTATCACCATCGCCTATGTCATAATCTCGTATGTTATAATAAATTTTGAGGACTTGTGATGCCGCTTAGATAAATTCGCTGACGCCCAAATTTTAAAAATCAAATATTATATTAATTTTGTGCAGCATGTCTTCCAAATTCTGAGATTTGGAAACTGTTGAAGCCAAGCAAACAATAATTTAGTTTTAACAGCATGAAATGGGAAGATATGGTGGCCATTTTTAACAAGTATTGGATAGAAAATAGCTTTCAAATCCTTTATGTGTGGTATTTTCTGAGGCATGCAGCTATTCCGCAAACTCATTAGAGCCAATACAACCGAAGCTGAAACCTTTGATGGAGTGAAGTGTTGCCAGATTTTGTTACAAAGCCCTTATTTATTTTGAAAATTTTGATTAACGAGGATTACTTGGGCTGGAGCACAATTTGGTTAATTAATTGGTTCATTCATTGTGGTAATTTGAGAGCAATCAATAAACGTCCTCCACAGTTCTTTCCGCGGATTATATGAGAACAAATGAATAAATTCGTTCATCCATTACTCATCGCTTGAATCTTCCCCGTACCAAGTTTATGATTTTAAAGGGTTGATAAGTACATTGTCTTCTTGCCTACTTTTTAAATAAATTTATTATTATTATTTTTATTATTATATGGAAATTATAGTTTTAAACTGGGGACGCATGAATATATGGTCAAAATGAGTAATTGTAGCGGAAATGATGCAATAAGGAGCTACATCATTATTTATCGATTTTAAAAACTCTTGATAATGTCATTGGCGAAATTTCATGGATTAAGATTGCACGGCTCCTACATAGGACTGGCAACTTTCGCCGATGATGCATTACGAACATAGGGGGATCCCTAGGTCTGTGGGAGCCCTCTTGGTTCAAAAGCAAGAAGTTTAGTTTGAAAAATAAAATTTTCAAGACTCGCAACACCGATTAAAGAAGTTTGCCTAAGGAGTGTTTCAATTTTTGCTACGAAGAGCATGGCAGGCGATAGGGGAACAAGGGTGCATTGCACAGGGGCCCAGTGTGGCCAAGGGTGCTCGTGCTAAAAGGGACAAACCCTATACCCAGTATACGTTAACAAAAGTCCGTAGACGGACGCCTTGCCAACTGCGCTACTGGCACGATCCCCCCCTACCACCCCACCACCATCATCTTGAGAATTCATACTAGATCCATCAATGCCCTCCACCTGCCAATCATAAACTTTTATGCTCCGAAGATTTTTTTTTTATTTTCGCTTACGTTTCACCGTCCAAAATTCAGAAGTCTGTCCTGCAGGTAAATAATAAATAGCCTGATAATAAAAGTTAGTATCGAAAAATTACCCTTGATCCAGTAGCGTACGCAGAAAATTCCTAAGGGAGTTGGTTCGAATGAGAGGATTTAACTTTGCAACTCATAGCTTGGGTCCCATAGACTTATTGTTAATTTTCTCCTAATCTCGGGGGGGCGGTTATGGCCCACTTTAACCCTCCCCCTTGCATCCGCCTGTGCCTTGATCGATTCTGAATTATGACTATGGGCGCCGGCATGAGGGCCGGGGGAGCAGGGCTTGGATTTTCATTTACTATGGAAAAAAATTAATACCGGAAAAGTCAACGGTTCCTAAATAGCTTGCTTACTTCTCCCCAAAAATTAGCGACGGCGAAATTTTGGAAATTAAATTCGAAAGGAAAGGCCAAACTTTCAAATACAATTTTCATTGGCTCGAAATTGTTAACCCCCCCCTCACACACACACTTTCCAGGGATGCGCAGCTAATAGGATTCCAGTTTCTTGATAATACAGATCAGATGCCGTGTATTGGACGATTAAGAACATCATGGGAGCAACTTTGCTTTTTCATCCAATCATAATTCGTTACTTGTCTATAGTCATAACTCTGTAGATATTTATTTCTGACCACCATGCAGGGTCCATTATTGCACATTTTGCACAAGGATCACGGCAATACATTTTTGATCCCGTGTTTTCGGAACACCCTGTAAATAAATAGTTATATTTCTGGAAAAATATCATATTCTCTTATGAAAGCAAATGCAGTGTGTTTGGATCAGTTGGACGTTGAACAGTATGGTAAAAGCCCAATACCAAGCTTGATGCAAAAAACTTTTGCGCAAAAATCAAACATGGGGACAAATACATAACGTTATCGGAAGTGCATGTCTCACAGTGTTGTGGGAAACAAGGCCATTTATCGGAAACAATGTGACTGCCTGACATTATATTGAAATATTGCGTAATGACGTGAATGTTAGTGTGAATAGTTTAACTATTGGCAGTATGTTTATGGAATAACAGGATAACGATCTCATGTGCACGGAATGCATTACTCGAAAATGGTTGCTGCATAGAACAATTGTTAGATAATCGTATAGAACAACTGTTAGAGAACAATTGTTAAACAATTGTTAAACAATTGTACAGGAAAACTGCTAGAGAATAATTAATTAATGAAGCCTTCCCAATCTTCTGTTAGCAATATCCTTGAAAATTTATGATATATTTTAGCTTCACGAATTCGTAAGCGTTCTTAGGGAACCCAGGGAACTAGGGAACCCAGGGGGCGGCCTGTGGAACATTTATACTGACGTTACAGGGCTCTGAAGTTACAGGGGCGGGTGGAGAAAGCTACATAGGCTTAAATTCGTAGGGCTTAAAATTCTTTAATATTTTAATGTATTTTATTAATATATTTAATAATACTAAATATATAAGGAGAGTAATATATTTAACGTTAATAAATAAATTTCTTAAAATAAATTTTGCATTAAAAACTTATGAATTTTAGTATACCTCTCTATAATTTCTCTTATCCTTATTATAAATATAAAGCATATGAGGACTCAAACCTCTGTAAAAAACATTATGTAAACCAGATCTACCGTAGAAAGCTATTTTGAATACATTTTTAACGTCAAGGAACAATTTACGCTGTAATGTACAATTTCGTACAAAACAAAAAATTTAAAATAAAATTCTACAATATTTGATTTTTGAGAAAAAATATTTTCCAGGGGATCTGACTTCATTTCCAGCCATTCTCAGCCCCCCCCATAGCCCCATACTGGCTACGGCTCTGCATTTATAGCTTGTGCGGAGTGCTACTTGAGCGGCATATATCGACATATGTAAATCACAGATGTGCAAATACTGTTTTTATTCTGTTCTTTCAAATAGGATTCATTCTATTTTTTGAGACGTTAGGTTTCGATTTAAAATTTTTGCTATAATATTGTTCGATGTCGTCGATAAAATGTTAAAACAAAACAATACAACGTTTCACCAGGATATTCCACAACAATAGCCATTTCGACGCTGGTACAAGGTTTAAAAACACGACGTTTCGGGAGCCAACTGCTCCTTTTGTCAAGTGAAGGCATTCTGCCATCACTTGACTACTGGATTGATTCACTTGATATCTGAGCAACTGGTTTCTGAAATGTCGTGTTTTTAAACCTTACGCCAGTGTCGAAATAACTTTTTATAAAATGTTATGAATATGTGTGGGCTCTTGGGATCTTTTTTGTGCGGAATATTATGAAAACGCTGGGTGCGTAACTATTTTTATCACCCACTGTACGTCAGCTCGCCGCGATGTGCATTGAAGAATTATTAAATTTATCTCAAACCACGCGCACTGTGAACGTGCATACCCCTTAGTGCACAATGGAATAATAACACATCGTGTTACTCGTATTTACACAATCAAGATCACGCTCATCAAGACGCAATGAAATTTTATCAGTGTCCGTATTATTTCCGTAATTTCTTTACTTTTATTACCTCCGAATATTTATTAATTAATATAATTGTTAAATATTATAAACAACCCCTTGTGCTGGGTCCTTCCTTGGGTTGAAAATTTACATGTAAAATACATTAAAAGCAGCAACTATTACATTAAAAAACATACAATATTTTTTACATTTTTAGATCTCCTTGAGCAAAAATCATTTGCGCGCTATTGATCGAAACTGAAATAAGAAATTATCGAAAAGGAGAACAATAAAAATGCTTACCAGCATTCTGAAGAATACATGTTAATTTTAATAAACATAAAACACAAGTATGTGCTTAATTACTGCTTCGAAAAGAAATCTTTGTTTGTCGTTTGTTTTGGTTTTCCTTGGAAATTGGCATTTAACAGTGCCTTTTCGGTTTTTCAAATGTATCGAAAAGATCATCGTTGTTGCCAAAACGCAGTAAATACTTCTTTACGCACTGTAAACAAGCATTCTGTAAACAAGCAACTGTAAACACTGTAAACCAGCATTCCCTTCAATTGAGTGAACTCAATTGAAGTTGATTTTTTGACGACAGTTGATTTTCTAACTGAAATTCTATTTGCAGCTACAGGCTAATGGCGAAAAGTTATCGTTAAATCGGGGAAATGAAACGTTAAATCGAACAAAATATAACACTGAACTTAATGTAATTCAATCCGAACCAATAAAAACAATCGTTAAAGCGAGGAAAGCGTTAAATCTGGTATCGTTAAATCGACGTTAGACTATATTACGTATTTCTGTGTAGAGTGGACCAGTTTAAGTTAATACAGTAAAATATCTAAAGAAAATAAATGTTTTACAAAAAAGTTTGAACAAATAATTGCTTGCCTAGAGGGGGAAATTGCTTTTCATCATCTATGTTTTCCTTAGGAGGGGCGAGGGGGGTGTCGTTTCAAGGTCATTTGAAGGTCAAACTCGTTTTTTCAAAGGGAAACCTATATTCTTTATTTCTTATTCTTATTCCTCGTAAAAAGTAAACAACTTTTGTAGAAAAAAGTAAACAACTTTTGTAGAAAACATTTTTTCGATTTAGTTTAGTTTCCGAGATGTTTAAAAAATTAGCCGGAATAAAGATGTTCATGCCATATCATAGAAAACTAATATTAAAAAAAAATGTAGCAAATTAAGTATGCAGTACTTGAAGAGATATTGTACACGCAAGTGACACATAAAAATAAATATGGTTGGTTGTTAAGTCATACAACAGATTTATAATCTCTAGAAAAATGAGATATTACGCATGGTACTAATTGGTACAGAAGCAAGACGGTCGTTTGCTACCAGCATTCAGCCTTCACTGTACTTCCGTCGCACGACCGTCCATTTAACCTTTTATAGGGCACTGGGTGAATAATTTCCTCACCATGTGTTGTTTTAGAAAATTGATTGAATTTTCATGATTTTACTGAGAGACCAGGCCAGAAACACGGGGAAAATAATTTTTTAGTTAGATAAACGTACGTCCTACAAGTGTTTGAGATCAACCCCGCCAATTTCTTCTTACAAACTTGTTGACGTAACTGAAAAAAATGGCGGAAAATTATTATCTCACTGCCCATCCGAAACCACGCAAATATCGACGTTTTTGAAAGTTTAGTTTTTCATGTTCATTTTAAAATATAGCATCCTTAAAAGGGTTTTCTGAATCTGAGTATCTGAAATTATGTATATTTAGCTTTATATTAAACGTTGAATTAACAATTTACAGCTATTCATTATGTAAATTTATCCAAAGTTATCCTGTGGCTAGCCACAACGCTAATTTTTCCAAGGTTAAAAACTGCAGTAAGTTAGTCTTTGGGGACTACCAGACCACGTTGCATTTGTGTACATTATACATAACATACGTAGGTAAGAGATTTTACCCCCCCCCTCAAAAAATAAATACAGCCAAGTATATCCCTCCAGTCCTGGATACACTACTTGTCAACAAAAATTTTGCTTTGCGATTTTTACTTTATTAGAAATACAAATCAGTAATAATACTGAAAATTGTAGAGTCAATATTAGTGTATTTAAAAAGTGGAAAATTATTATCCCAGTGAACAACACAAAAACTGCATAGTGCAGGAAGGGCACTGGGATAATAATTTCCCACCTTAAAAAAGTATGAAAAAGAAGAAATAAAAAAAAAACCCTTTGATTCATGTTTAAGGGCGCTAGTAGAGTGTATTTGACAATTTTTTGTTTTAAATAATCATGCCCCATTTTTTTGCCCTACAAAGGGTTGATGTACTGTTCATTCGCGAGAAGTTGGCGTCCAGACTTCGTTAGCTGACGTAGCAGACGGGTTGTTCCATTGCAGTAGAGGGAAGGGCTTCTTGCCGTAACTGGTTTTTCGACGCGAAAAACCAGTTTCGGCAAGACGCCCTTCCCTCTGCTGCAATGGAACGACCCGTCTGCTACGTCAGCTAACGAAATCTGGACCCCAACTTCTCGCGAATGGACAGTAAGTAAGTCATTTAAAAGTCGGCGCTTATGTGCCAAGAAAAATTAGTGGATTAACTTTTAGTTTATTGTGTGTTGAATGAACGAAGCAGCTCTCTGTGGAGGAAAAAGATGAAATGCTTCTTATTTATGGGGAATCCCGGGAAAATGCAACACGCATGATGTGGCATGGATGTCTTTACTCAAGTTTATTTTGTTAAATATCTCAGAAACTGAGCCCTAAATCGAAAAAATGCTTTCGACGAAAGTTGTTTAATTTTTTTCGAGTCATTAAAAAAAGTAGGTTCCCCTTTGAAAAAAGAGTTCGACCTTCAAATTTCACCTCAAGGGCATTTTTACGTAATAATCGATTTTTGGTACTTCAATTTTTAATACGCGACACAAACTTTCGTGCTTTGGCTTTTCGGAAGCCATTAAAATTCTTTGAATATTATTTTAATGAAGAAAACATATCTGTTATTCGATTATACTACAGTCATATAGGTATACAGTGTAACCTGATAAAGTGGCTATCTTGGTAAATTGACCACCTGAATAAAATCACCACTTTTCGTAAAGCGCAGGGCTATTTTTATGGAGAGCAGAGCAATTTTTATAGAGAGCAGAGCAATTTTTATAGAGAGCAGAGCAATTTTTATAGAGAGCAGAGCTATTTTGTATAGGTGATAGTTTGCCTATCCCCGGTTTTACTCTCGAATCGGGCTTGTTTGCTGATCGGAGAAAGTGTGTTTTGTAGAAATGGAGGGTATTATTTCATCCTCCATTTAAGAAAAGTAATTTTCACCATCTTCTAAAGATGTGTCTTCTCAATCATTTTTTTTTATTTTAATTTTTTTCGGGTCGGATTTGAGAAAATTCTCCCTTCGAAATTTGTATTTTTTTGTTAGATTTTTCCTCAATTTGTCCTTTTTTCTTTATGTTATTAAGTTTCTGAGGCTTGTCTATTTTATTTTCTGTTTGCCGTTTGTTATTTGCCGTTGGTCGTTCTGAATGTAGTACTGTTATTTTTGTTACTTCGTCTGTTGTTGTGTTTTTTCATGGAAGATTGGGTAACATCTGAAGCAAATGATTTGTTTTGAGTTGTTTGGGTTAATTGATGTTGTTGGTTTTGCTTACGGATATGAGATATTGCTGGTGACTTTTATTGCTATTATTTTTTCCTCCTCCTGCCATTTTGGATAGGAACGAGAGTATGCTGGTTGATCTCCTTTGCAATTGACGCAGCTCAATTTGTCACTTTGACATTCATCATCGCCTTGACTTACCATGATACACTTGGAGCAGGTAGCTTTGCCACGGCAAATAACCTTAGAATGGCCATATCGTTGGCATTGGAAGCATCTGGAGGGGTTTGGTATATAAGGTCGGAGTTTGCATAATAAATAGCCCGCTTTGATGAAGGTTGGTAATTTGGGTTTATTAAATGTTAGGATAATATGCTTTGTTTTAATAATATTGTCCTCTCTGCGTATGGTTATTCTTTTGGCTGCAGTATCACCTTGGTTTGAAAGTTTTGTCACTATTTGTTCCTCATCTACGTCAATTAAATCTATTTCCGAAATTACATCACGACTGTTATTGAAAGTATTGCATGGAGAGACTCTGACTTCTGTATTAACTATTTTTTGGCAATTAAGTAGAGAGGATGATTGCTGTTGGCAATATTTTCAATTAGAAGGTCGCCTGATCTCAGTTTTTTTAATGTTATTAACTATGTCACATATTCCTTTAACAGCATTTTCTATTGCAAATGGTGATCGTTTTTTAAAGTTAGAAATTTCGGAAGTGATGACTATAAATATTGGCAATATTTTACGTTTATTTTCATTATCACTTTCAATCTTTGTTTGTCTTGGTCGACCCCGTCTGGCTATGAACCTCCTTAAACTAAGAATGAAGGCTGATGTAGATAACGAGGTCATCAATTCAACATGAACAGTTCTGAATATAACGCACGTGTGAAGTACAATCCATGCCTCTTCTCCTCCTCCCCTTAGTATTACGGGACCCGTATGATCCACATCAGTTACTTCAAATACTGATGCTTCTCTAATTCTATCTTTTGGCAAAGGAGCTGGTATGGTTAGTGCGTTTTTTGTTGAATGTCGTTTGCATCTCACGCAATGAAATATAACACATTTCACACACTATTTTCCATTAAGAATCCAAAATCTTTCACGTAGTTTTGTCAAAAGCATCATTGGACTTGCATGCATTCCTTTTAAATGTTCTTTCATGAGAAGTAATTTTGTCAACTTGTGATTACCAGAAAGAAGAATAGGATATTTAAGATCGATTGTATCATCTCCCTCTATTAATCTCGTTCTTATTCTTAAGATTCTCTCTCCCCTTCCATTTTAAATATATCGAAGGACTTTAACTCTTTTAAACGTTCTTTTGAAAGTACTTCCCTTTATACTCTTTCAATAATTTTCTTTTCAGCTTTATCAATCTCTTGTACTGTTAAATTTCCCTTTCTTTTTTCGAGCTTATGTGTTGAATTATACAGAAATCTTAAGATTCAACTAATCATTCTGATAAGCTTCGTATAATTAGAAAAATAACTAAAGAAAACTTCATTTTCCTCAACAATGCTTAACATTTATATAAATCGAACACTACGCGGCGCTGTAACGGGCTTTTCGATCAATTTAATACCAGTCTCTTTGCAATTTGGTTTAAATAGTAGTCCATGTACTACACCATTCTGCGAAATAACTGGCAACAATATATATACGTTCGTAAAGAGATTATATATTGTCCTTCGTAGCTCAGTGGGTAGAGCCTCCGCCCGGCAAGTGGAAGGTCGTGGGTTCAGGTCCCACCGAAGGCAGAAATATTTATTTTCTTTCGAACGTTTCACCATCTAATCACGCCATAACATCGGCGCTGGTATCACTACGCCAATAAACGTTGATTAATATTGTTGTTTGAATGATAACATGTTTAAAACACTGTTTTCTTTAGCTTTAAATAAATCTTCTGAATTTGCTAAATTCTCTGATTTCGGCCATTGGTCATTTTGCTTTAGCCACGTAGGTCCTTCCCGCTAATTTGATGAAATTAATTTTTCCACCGAGCATCATCTTGAGGGCAAATCGGCTGGGTTAAATCGCCCGGGTATATGCCTCTATGCTCTTAAAGAAGTCAACTCTCTCATTTCGTTTACCCCATCCCGTACAAAAATTTCCCATGGTTCATCTCTTTGAATCCATAGTATGGTACTTGCCAAATCGGTCCAATAAAACTCCTTCATTTCTTTCGGGTTCGATCCCTTTCTTACGGTGTTGGCTAAACGTGCTCCGACACAATAAGCTAAAAGCTCTAAACGAGGCAACGAGACCTCTCTTAGAGGGGAAATTCTTGACTTTACCATTAATAATTGTACCGATACTTTTTGATACTCTTTACATCTTAAATACACTACAGCCCCATAAGACACTATACTGGCATCACAAAAGGTGTGTAATTCAATCTCAAGTCTTCTGCCAGAAAAAACACATCTGGGAATTTGTATGGAAGATAGCATCTTCAAACTTCTTACCCATTTTTTAAAACACTCCTATATCCGACGGAACTCTTGTGTCCCAAGTTAATTTAGTTTTTCAACTTCCCTGTAAAAGTAGCTTAGGAAGTAATGTCACTGAAAAAGTAAACCCTATCGGGTTAAAAAGTCTTTGTGTTATTGACAGACGATTTCTTCTTGTTAGAACTTCGAATATATCAATAACGCCATTTACTTCACAAAAAAGTATCTTTTTTTTTGTTCCACATCAACCCCAAGACAAGAACAGTATCTATTAAAGCAACCTCATTCTTCAGAGCAATGGTTTCCCGTCTTCTTGGGTCAAATTTATCATCATTCCTTATCTGTGTAGCTGTTTTACAAAAAAATTTGATTGTTATTTTGTGTCTACCGAAATAACATGGTTATCGACATAGAAGGAAGCTTTAAGTTTAGAAGCAATTTTTTTTTCAGGGGACAAAAAATATCGATTTGAGTGATGCTGTATTACTGCACCCAACAGAAAAGGACTATAATTTAATCCGAAAACTACTCTCCTGTGTCGAAATGTTTTTATTACATTCGGGTTTTCTTTATCCCACCTGAGAAATTTTAAAAACTCCCGATCTTCTTCTCGGACATTTACTTTAAGGAACACAGCCCTTATGTCTAAAATGATTTCAAATTTTCCCTCTCGAAATGTAAGAATTATAGCAGAGATTACTGCTAATAAATTTTGCCCTTTCAACAAGTGATCATTCAAGAGTAAAAACCCTTTAATTTTATGAGAAGCATCGAAGAATAGCCTCACCCTTGTTGATGAATTCACTTTAAACACACCCTTATGTGGTAAAAACATGACCAGTATTTTCAGCACATTTTTCAATTATTCCTTCTCTTAGCCAATCTAAAAAGGCGTTGTTACAATCCGCCAACTTATATTCTCTTTTTAACTGGATGGTAAGATTTCTCAGTCTTTTCTCCGCCGCATCACGATAGCTAGGAAATTCTTCCTTATCAAAGATCCACGGTAAACAAACTGCATGTCTTCCATCTTCTTTAATTGTGACAGTTTTATTAAAATGATTCAAAGCTAACCTTTCCAGATCTTCTTGATTCCTGTTTCCACAAGGATCTTTTATTCAAATAGTTTCAAGTTTCCAAAGTTCAGGCAATGTTTCTTCCTGTATTAATAGGGAATATGCTTCCACTTTTGCAGAAGGACGCTCATATTTTCCCATAATTACCCATCCAAGAAAAGTTTGCACGGCTAATAATCCAAAAGCACGTTCTCATATTATTCCAGTATAAAGACAACCAGCAAAATTAGTTCCAACGAGTAATTCAATTTGATTGATATCTTCATCAAAATCAGATAATTTAATACCTCTTGCTTTTAATTCTCTTTCCCAAACTTCTCCTCCTAATTTAGGAATTGAACCACATATGTTAGGTTGATATAGTACCTGCATTTCGCGATTATAATCTTCTTTCAAATTTCTTACCACCAATTTATAACAATTGTGTTCTTCCTTCTTTCTTCTTCCTCCAGAAACCACTTGTGTGAGTGTTTCGGTTCGTAAAGGTCTTATTCCTAATTCCCTCACAGTTCGTTTGAAAACAAAGGAACGCTGTGAGCCGCCATCTATTGTAACCCTTACTTTTCTTTGTTTTCTCTTTTCTTGTAATAAAACAATCAAGGTTTGTAGTAGAACCCTTCGATTTCTACCGTGGTTAGCCAGAACGGCGATTTTTCCATCTCCTACCTTTTGAGTCCCAACCAGGGTTCCAGAATTTGTTAGTTTATTGGGCGTCGTAGACGGTAAGTTAGGACATATGATACTCCAATGTCCTTTTCGACAAATCAAACATTTCACATTCGCTTTGCATGATTTTGCTGTATGTCCGACCCGTAAACATACGAAATAACCCTTTCAAAATATTTAGTTTTTCAAATATATGACAAACCTTGTCCTTTATCTAGACTGAATTGTCTATTTTTCGGAAAACATCATGAAACTAAAGATTGTTATCTTTAGTTTCATGATGTTTTCCGCAAAATAGACAATTCAGTCTAGTCCCTTCTTTTGCGACTGTCATTAGCACTTCTGCAGTTGACATGTTGTAATCATATGACTGACCTTTTGGTTTCGATATTACAGTTTGTTTAAAACTAGTTTTCACAAGAGTTATTTATTCTTCACTTTCTACTTCGGCTCTCACAAATTTCAATAACATTGTTAACTTATCACTATAATTATTATCTTCAACATTAACCGCGTGATTTCTTAACGATACTCTCACAAGGGAACCGCCCCACATGAAAGTCAAATACAGGGTAGTGACCGAGGGCGACAGAAAGATCTGCTGATGTATAACAAATACCTTTTTTTTGTTTTTTTGGATATTCACAAAACGGAATCTTTTACAGCTGTTTGAAAATTTGTAAATTATGGAATTTTCCCCCTGCATTGCGGCTTCCGTACATCAGGGAAATGTCAAAAATACTGTCAAAAACTAGAAATGTACATGAACTAATTAGCGGCATACATGAAAAATTAATATTTATAAACAGTATCATGACAACTAGTGTAAAGATATGCTATATATATATATATATATATGTGTGTGTGTGTGTGTGTACAGTATGAATAATATGAGTATTGCTTACGTTAAAAGGAAATGCGTTTATGAGGGTGCGATATGACGCAAAAGCGATAGAAGAAATATGTGAAATGCACAATATACACAATTTTGCGGAAACCATAACTTAACAGAGTCAGTTTCGCTGAAACGGTGTTTAACTAATGTAAAGCATTACGAAAATAATGAAATATATAATTAATGCAAAGTGAAAGTGCATCATATTTATAAAAATTATGAAAGTGATAATTGATATAAAAATGTGCAATCATAGAACTGCATCGCAGTGTGTGCATATTATAAATGCCATACTCTGACAGTCCGTAGCAGAACATGTGTCCTGTGTAAAAATGAATGAAACTTCTATAACGTTTCCAAAAGTTAAGTTTTCATGAGCGACAACGTAATTACATTTTATCCATGGATAGCGTAGTATTGGCTTATATTGTGGAGAGTTTGGTTGATTAAAAACTAAAGAGTGCAATTTTATTATTTCGTTTCTAGACGTTGTATTTACGTGTCGTTCGTCTGTAACAATGTGGTTCAAAAAAAATTAATAAATAACTTATTTTGGCGAAAAAAAGAGACTTCCAAAGGTTGAATCATAGTGGTTGTATCAGGAGGAATTTGCAATCTGGTTCAGTTATTTGGCATATTGTCATAGGTTTGTGGGTCCACTACCCTTGTCCATGAATCTAGCACCACACAGGACGGAGGTTGTAATATTGCATTTAGACATTTTGTCACCCATTCCTTCATCTCGTATTCCCACATATTCCTACTCTTGAAACCTGTGACGTGCACATCGGAAGTCTGAGACATGTTGTCTTTAACACTAGGTCCAAACTTCCCAGATCGTTTGCGTAAATATAAGAAAAACTTCCCTTTAATTTCCCCAGACATGGATAAAATCGGCATGATAGTATAGGAGTGCTTTAAGGTAAACTTTGATTCCACTAAAACTGCAATAACTTTTCCGACTTTGTGAGATAACGTCCTCTCGTTTGCAATGAAATAAGAAAAGCCGATTTGATCGGCGTTTAAAATTTGAATAGGATAATAATTTGAAAAAACGTCCCGTGCCCGAAAAATAAATATAACCGCATTATTTTCAATATATTCTACATTATGTTCACGATACGTTGTAGTATATTGTGCAATTTTTCGTGAAACGATATTACTATAGTTTTTTAATCCCCTGACAAAATGGGCTGATAATTTTAATGACAACATACCTAATTCCCTTGTTTTACTGTGCCCCTATCTTTTTAAATCCATATCATGGACTGGCAAGTTTTGTGCTCTCCCGTTTTTGAATTTTTTTAATATATACATTTTAATTTCGTTCATTTTTTGTCTTTTGGTTCCACTTTGTGATATGTACTTTTTAAAACGTAAAATTTGACTGCAGTTGGTAACACGTTTAAATTTCCTTTGCGTTCCTTTGAATTTGTTTTTCACTCACCGATCATAAAAATTAACAACTGTCTTCATTTTTGATAAACTAATATTCGTACGTGTTGACTGACGATGCAAAGTCAGTTCGTCACTAAAGTCGGAATCAGCAAATGTTGCGGCAATGTTCCATCATCTTTGTCCAAGGAAACTTGTTCCTCGACATTTCCTGACATGTGAAATAACGGATGGTTTATTTTTATATTTTGCAATGGTTAAATTCAGTGTTCCATAAATGATATTTACTATATTTTTCATGTCTTAAACCTTATACTATATTATGGCAAAAATATCACATAATAATGAAGATACGAAATTGAAGTATTTTTATTAACGAGCACAATCTTTTCTCAACCACGAACTACGAAAAAATCAATTCCTGCATTTTCACTGCTGCTTATATAAGGCTTTTGTGCTGCATTCCCCGGAAGCTGCAATGCAGTGGCAAAATTCTATAATTTA